>JAUIMM010000120.1:11550000-11915000 GCA_031769625.1 Taudactylus pleione | reverse complement strand
GTGCACTGTGGCTGCACGTGCATCAACAAAGGAGCAGCGCCAAGCGTGCGCCTGTGTCCCATAAGTAAAAGCACCCTTTAACGGCTGGCTTGTCCGTTAAAGGGTGCTGTAACCCCCAAAGGGCACTCCAAACAAAATAAAAAAATATATTTATTTGTGTTTGTGAATTGTGTGCGCAGTAGCCGCACGTGCATCAACAAAGTAGTGCGCCTGTGTCCCATAAATAAAGGGCCGGCTGGATTGACCGCTAAAGGTTGCTGTAACCCCCAAAGGGCACTCCAAACAAAATAAAAGCATTTTTTCTGTGTTTGTGAATTGTGTGGGCTGTAGCTGCACGTGCTTCAACAAAGGAGCAGCGCCAAGCGTGCGCCTGTGTCCCTTAAGTAAAGGGCCGGCTGGCTAATTTCTTAAAGGGTGGTGTAACCCACAAAGTGCACTAGTCTCCAACAAAAATAAAAAAATATTTTCTGTGTTTGTGTGCACCTTAGCCGCATGTATATATCAATATAACATAAATGGAGGACCAAACTTTCTCTGATAAAAATAAAATAGGGAAAGATCAAGAACCACTTCCTCCTAGTGCTGAAGCTGCTGCCACTAGTCATGACATTGACGATAACATGCCATCAACGTCGTATGCCAAGGCCGATGCCCAATGTCTTAGTAGAGGGCACATACAATCCCAAATGACAAAGTTCAGGAAAATGACCTTGAAAAAAACATTTAAATCATCTGAAGAGAAACGTAAACTTGCCAAAATGTCATTTATGACAAGGAGTGTCAAGGAATGGCTAAGGTCTTTCCCTATGTTCATGACTAGTGGTTCAGCTTCACATGACAATGGAAGCCCTCCTCCCACTAAAAAAGCTGGCAAAAGCATAGCGAAGAACTGTGCGTTCTAAGAAAATATCACAAGTCCCCAAGGAGAGTCCAAGTGTGGTGGTTGTTGGGATGCCTGACCTTCCCAGCAATGGAGGTGGCTCTTTCAACCATTTGCATGCCCCCTGCAAGTGCTGAAAGAGCACCCACAGTCCACTTGCTGATATGCAAATTGAAGATGTCACTGTTGAAGTACAACAGGATGAGGATACTGGTGTAGCTGGAGCTGAGGAGGAAGTTGGCGAGGAGCATTCTGATGGTGATGTGGTTTGTTTAAATCAGGCTCCAGGGGAGACAGTTGTTGTCCGTGGGATGAAAAAGCCCATCACGGTCATGCCTGGGCAGAAGACCAAACATTCCACCTCTTTGGTCTGGCAATATTTCTATCCAAATCCGGACAACAAAGTCTTGCCATATGTAAAGGTGAAATAAGTAGGGGTAGGGACGTTAACCCCCTAGGAACATCCTCCCTTATACGGCACCTGCAGCGCGTTCATAAAAAGTTACTGTCAAGTTCAGAAACTTTGGCTAAGACCGTAAGCAGTCCAGGGACACCTAAATCCCGTTGTCCTGTTGTATCCAAGCGCCTGCAAACCACACCGTCAACTCCCTCCTCGTCAATTTCCTCCTTAGTCAGGATCGGAAGTAGTCCTGCAGGCCATGTCACTAGCATGACTGACTCTCCTATCCGGGATTCCTCCGGAGGATCCTGCATTGCTACGCCTCCTGCTGCTGCTGCTGCTGCTTTTGCTGCTGCTGGGAGTCGTTCATCATCCCAGAGAGGAAGTAGGAACACCACTACTTTTACTAAACAATTGACCCTCCAACAGTCCTTAGCGAGGAGGATGAAGTATGACAGCAGTCATCCTGAAGCAAAACGTATAACTGAGGCCTTTACTGCTATGTTGGTGTTAGACGTGCGTCCGGTATCCGCCATTAGTGCAGTGGGATTTAGACAATTGATGGAGGTAGTGTGTCCCCGGTTCCAAATCCCGTCTAGATTCCACTTCACTAGGCAGGCGATACCGAGACTGTACAGAAACGTCAGAAAAAGTGTCCTCAGTGTCCTGAAAAATGCCGTTGTACCCAATGTCCACTTAACCACGGACATGTGGACAAGTGGAACAGGGCAGACTAAGGACTATATGACTGTGACAGCCCACTGGGTAGATGTGTCACCTTACGCAGCAACAACAGCAGCGTCACCAGTAGCAGCATCTCAGAAACGCCAGCTCATTCCAAGGCAGGCTACGCTGTGTATAACCGGTTTCAGTAAGCGGCACACCGCCGACAACCTCTTAGAGAAACTGAGGGAAATCATTGCCCAGTGGCTTACCCCACTTAGACTCTCCTGGGGACTTGTGATATCTGACAACGCCACCAATATTGTGCAGTCATTACATCTGGGCAAATTCCTGCACGTCCCATGTTTTGCTCACACAATAAACTTGGTGGTGCAGAATTTTCTGAAAAGCGACAGGGGCGTGCAGGAGACTCTTTGGGTGGCCCGAAAAATTTCTGGCCACTTTCGCCATTCAGCGACTGCGTGCCAAAGACTGGAGCACCAGCAAACACTCTTGAACCTGCCCCGCCATCACCTGAAGCAAGAGGTTGTGACGCGGTGGAACTCAACCCTCTATATGCTTCAGAGGATGGAGGAGCAGCAAAAGGCCATTCAAGCCTATACATCCACCTATGACATAGGCAAAGGAGGGGGTATGCACCTGACTCAAGCACAGTGGAGAATGATTTCCGTGTTGTGCAAGGTTCTCCAGCCCTTCGAACTTGCCACACGTGAAGTCAGTTCAGACACTGCCAGCTTGAGTCAGGTCATTCCCCTCATCAGGCTTTTGCAGAAGCAGCTGGAGAAAGTGAAGGAGGAGCTAAGACGGAGCGATTCCGCTTGGCATGTGGGACTTGTGGATGAAGCCCTTCATTCGCTTTGCCAGGATTCCAGGGTGGTCAATCTGTTGAAATCAGACCACTACATATTGGCCACCGTGCTCGATCCTAGGTTTAAAGCCTATGTGGTGTCTCTCTTTCCGGCCGACACAAGCCTGCAGAGGTGCAAAGACCTGCTGGTGAAAACACTGTCAGCTGAAGCGGAACGTGACACGTCAACAGCTCCTTCTTCATTTTCTCCCGCAACTGGGGCTGCCAGGAAAAAACTTAGGTATCCTAAGCAACCCACTGGCGGTGATGCAGGGCAGGCAGGACCAAGTTTGGACATCTGGTCTGGATTGAAGGACCTGGCAACAATTTCTGACATGTCTACTGTCACTGCATATGATACTGTCACCATTGACAGAATGGTGGAGGATTACATCGGTGACAGCATCCAAGTAGGTATGTCAGACAGTCCGTACCTGTACTGGCAGGAAAAAGAGGCAATTTGGAGGCCCCTGTACAAACTGGCTCTATTTTACCTGAGTTGCCCCCCTCCAGTGTGTACTCCGAAAGAGTGTTTAGTGCAGCCGGGAACCTTGTCAGCAAAAGGCATAGTATCTTGCTTCCACAAAATGTGGAGAAGATGATGTTCATAAAAATGAATTATCAACTCTTCCAGGTAGACCAGCCTCCAGAACGTACAGAGAGACCTGTGGTGGTGGATTCCAGCGGGGACAAGTTAATACTCTGTGAGGATGAGGATGTACACAACACTGAAGAGGGTGAGGAATCGGTGGATGAGGAGGATGAGGACGACATCTTGCCTCCGTAGAGCCAGTTTGTGCAGGGACAGATTAATTGCCAGCTTGTTTTGTGGGGGCCCAAACGAACCAATAATTTCAGCCACAGTCGTGTGGCAGACCCTGGCGCTGAAATGATTGGTTTGTTAAAGTGTGCATGTCCTGTTTATACAACATAAGGGTGGGTGGGAGGGCCTAATGACAATTCCATCTTGCACCTCTTTTTTTTCTTTGCATTTGCATTATGTACAGTTTGGGGCCTAGTTTTTCAAACTGCCATCCTGTCTGCCACTGCAGAGCCACTCCTTGATGGGCCACGTGTTTGTGCCGCCCACTCGTATCGCTTAGCATAGTCATCCGGCTACCTCGGTGCAACCTTTTGGACCTAAAAACACTATTGTGAGGTGTGAGGTGTTCAGAATAGACTGGAAATTAGTGGAAATTAATGTTATTGAGGTTAATAATAGCATAGGAGCAGAAAAACCCACAAATTCTGTGATTTTAGCTGTTTTTATGCATTTTTTAAAAAAAAAATACAGATCCAAAACACAAAACCCAGAACCCAAAACACGGAAGGGTGGTTTTGGCAAAACCAATCCAGATCCAAAACACGAAGAAAGATCCAGATCAAAACCAAAACACAAAACACGAAAAGTGGCCGGTGCACACCCCTAATATATATATATATATATATATATATATATATATTGTGATAGGATCACTGGTAAAGTGGTCTGTGACAGGGATATTTATCCCAGATTCCTGTCTTATGTGTTTTAAATCCCCAGGAGAAAGTCTGCAGTGTAGCAGGCTTGAGTTTCGGCTTTTTGAAAAGCCGGTTTGGGACCTGGGGGTTGTGGGTGAGAGGAGAGGGAGGGCTCCACCCACGGCCACTCCAGGTTTTGGTTCTCGCAGCCCGGTAACACGCTTGATTGGGTTCCCACCTGAGGGTGGCCAAAATAAGCCTAGTGTGTTGAGGGCTGATTGTCTCACCTGGGAGAGCAGACAGGGAGTTTGCTCAGAGACACTTGGAAAACCTATCTGTGAGTGTTGTGCTGTGCTTTTGTTGCTGGCGAGGGCATTAGGCCCTGCCAGGTTCTGCTAGTGAGGGAACTACCTGTGAAGTTAGTGCCCCGACAGGGCTAGGATTTATATTTATGTTTTCTTTATATTTCTGACATTGTACAATAAAGACTGGCGCCGACCAGCTTGTACTTGCATCCAGACTGGTGTGCTGCTTCCCTGCTGCTGTGTGTGTGTGTAAGGAAGGAGTCCTCTACCCAGGAGAGGGACCCCCTAACCTAACTGTGTCACAATATATATATATATATATATATATATAGTGTTTATTCTAGCACCCCGCACCTGTCATAACCTGTGCAGCTCCTCTTTCCTGCCTAGGGTGTTGCTCTCTGCACTGGTGCTTCTAGCACATTTTAGTCTGTGTCTCAGCAGTTTGTTGCATTATCTGCGTGTACTTAAAGCACCAGAGCAGAGCGCGACAGCCCAGGCAGGAAAAAGGAACTGCATGGGTATATTAATTTGTATGTTATGTACAGTCACAAATAATAAGGTGACCAATGGAAATGATGCCAATACTTTTTTTTTTTTAATACACTTCTATTAGTATCTTAGTCATATGCTACCGGTGCATGTTGAGATGTGCCAAACTTATATTGGCATAAGTAGGCTATTATTAGGTGTAACTTTTAGAGCTGATATTTTTACACATATCCATCCAACTCAGTATGAGCCCTAAGGTATATTTTCTAGGGGAAAAAATAGCCTCCATTATTTCTGCATTAGAATAAGCCACTATAACAAACACAATGCAGAAACTAAATGTAGTTTTGGTTAGCTAGTATTTTCACATCAGTGCCTTCATAAAGCTGAGTGGCACGCAAATAATTTAGAAGAATCTCTCACACTGGGGTAGCCATAATCCTGGCAACTGCGTGGATGAGATAATCTGTTGTTAAAACATGCTGACCAGTTTCTAATTCTAAAGAGAATGAAATGTTGTTTAAATTGGAATTAATGTGCTGGGTCTCTTATCGGCTCTATCTATCTTGCGTTCACCATACTTCCTTGAGGATTGCATTAAGGAAAAAATCAAATGCATTCTCCATATATTTTGTCACTGAACAAGCAAAATAAAATTTCCCTGAAGACCGTCCAGTTCTAATCCGTTTAAACCCAATCCATGAAGCACAGACAATCAGTAATGACCCGACACCAATTCTCGCGTCTGGAGTCATACTGCCATGGATGGAGACAAGGGATGAAAGGTGCTCAGTGCTGTGTGCCTAATGTGGCTGTCTGAATTTATAACCATACCCCAAAGCACCTTTAAAAATCATTGAAGGATAACTGGGTAGCTGTATACCAACCATATCTTCTAGAAATATGATAAAAAGTGTTACTAGTTTCTAATTATAATAGTGTCATCTCACTTTGAACTTTATGTTAATGCAGTTATATCAATGTATCCAATGTTACAGTATACTGTATATACATCTTCAAGCAGTTTAGCTGCTTAACAGAACTTTAAATCTAAATGGAGACAAAAGAGCGAAGGTTATTTAAGATAACTCACAATTTGTGACAGAAGGTCTATGAATATATATAAGTATAAATATAATATATTACAACAATATCAATAAAGGACATTGTAAGCCACACAATGATGTCATTTTAAAGAGCTTTTGAATGCACACATTGAACCATGTGATGTGCCACAGCTAAAATCATTTGTCATATGGTAATTACATGCTTAGATCATATTTAAGTAATTATTTTCTTTCTATTAGAATGAAAATTTGTCCAGGCATGTGGAACATGACTGGTTGTGTAACCAATCAAAATTTTCATTATTTCAACTAACATTTTGTATCCAAAAAAGTTTGTTTTTCAAATGTATTTACTCTACAAACATTTGTGATGTGTTTTTTCTCTCACCTTGGCTCCGTCATGTCTAAGGACACGTTCTCTCAGTATTTATACTGCCAAACCAGAGGCACAGTACTGTAGAATCTGGCACTATGCCACAATCTACTGTCCAGACACAGGTCTCCAGGAACATGGAGCCTACACCATAATCCTAGATACTTCTCCTGCACATGTGCAAAGAGCACTGCCTGGAGCGTCCAATGGAGGCTCCGGGCATACACTGCAGCCTGTAGAGCTGACCAGAGTGTCCTTAGGATACTCCAGGCAGTGCTCCTCTTACTGTGTCGGTGGGGGGCAGGGACCAGCACAAGGCAGATTATTGTCCAGTTACAGTGTAGGTTGGAGGTTTTTTCCCTTTCTCCCCATCTCCATCTTTCTGCTTCTCTTCTGCCATCTTCTCGCCCTCCCTCGAACTTTCCTCACTCTTTCTCTCCCCCTGTTCTAGTTCTCTCTCCCATTTCTCTTTCGCCGCCCCCCTCTCTTTATCTCTCCCTCCTCTTTTCTTTTCTCTCTCTCCCCCTCTGCCCACCATTACTCTCACCCATCTCTCTCTGGGCAGGATGCATGCCGCTTTGCACTCGCGATGCATTCCACCAGTCATCGCATACATGCCGGCGTTGGCATGTGCAGAAGGACGCACGCATCGTGAGGGGTGCTAGAAGGGATCCGATTGGATCCCTCTCACAGCACTCTGTGGAGAGAAGCCCATAGGCTTCTATGGGTAACATCATCAGAAAGATGGCGTTACCCACCACAACCAAGCCCCGGAGTGCATCTTATTCTGGGGCTTGGTGCATATGAGAAATGCAGTCAAACCCGCATTTTCAGGGTTTGACCACATTTCTCCCCGTGATGTATCCAGCCCTCTGTCTCTTCTGTCTTTTTCCTTTCTTTCCAATGTTACACTCTCTTCTGTCTTTTCCCCCCTGTTTTCTCTCTCCCGATATATACTCTCTACCCCTCTTTTTTCACCCCAATTTCCTCTCTCTCCTTTAATGTTTTTCTGTCATAATCAAGAGCGTGCTTTATCCATGAGGGGTAAATGTATCAAGCAATCGAGAAAGTGTAGAAGTTGCCCATTGCAACCAATCAATTTCTAACTGTCATTTTATAGACTGAGCTAGATAAATGACAGCTAGACACTGATTGCTTGTTGTGGGGAACTTCTCCATGTTATCTCTCTCAAAGGTTTGGTATCTCTCTCTTTCTCTCTCTCTCTCTCTCTCTCTCTCTCTTAGGGCTCTATTTACTACAATCCGCATTTGTAATGCAGATTGTAGTGTGATATTATCGATTGAATTCGCATTGCGAATTCAGGCAATATCACAGGGATTTACTACAAATCCCTTGCAGGGACAGAGCTTGCGAGAAAGCTCTGTCTCTGCGAATTCCCTCCGCACACTAGTCACAGTGTTTTCACAAAAAATACCGTAACTAAGTGCCCGCGCATGCGCCGACCGGCCGCCGCTGCTACCCCTCCCCCGGCACTAAGCCCTGTCCCCGTTGTTAAGCCCTGCCCCCCATGGGAGGTTGCCCTTAATAGCACTTACCTGCAGTCATCGGTGCTTCGGTGATGTCTTCCATGCCTCCGGTCAGCTGATATCCCATACTGCCCTGGAACCTGATGACCGGGCCGCAGTGCACCATGGGAGAACAGCTGACTGGAGGGGAGTCATCACCGGAGCCCCGACCACCGGTCCGTGGACGCAGGTAAGTAAGTTTTTTCAGCTTGCAGTCTGTTTAGACCACACAGCTGATTACTGGGACTGGCTCCGGGCTCTGCTCTGCCTTTTAGAGCAGAGTAGGAGGCCGGTAACCAGGGGAGACCCTGGATAACGCCACCTCCAGGTGGCGTTATTATCACAGGGCTTTCCCCAATATTTTTTTGCAATTTATTTTTAGTAACTTTGGTCGGAACACATTTCCCATTACAATTATGGGAAATGTGATCTGCTTACTAAAAATAGTGAAAACACCCCTTTTCACTTTATTTTAGTAAAAATAATGTTAATAAATAGAGCCCTTACAGTCACTCTGTCCCTGTTCTTTTCAGCCTGTCCATTTTGTTTCTTCTTGAATGTAGTAAGTAACAATTATGGACACTTGCAATGTTTGACTACGAGAGTGAGTTGTGCATTTTTCATCAATAGTTCAATAGTGGCAGTGGGCACTTCCAGCAGGGGATGTGCACGGTGCATGCATGGTTTAGTCTAATTATATAATAGGTCAGTGGAGGGACTGTGACTCTGTAATGCTCCACCCCCTTTCTCTGCTGCTCTGTCTAGATCTGCAAAACCCCCCCTCCTTGGCACTCCATCCAGCCGCTTTTCCCCCTCACCCGTGCCACATCCCACTCCCAACACTTACTCAGTTCCGACCACCTGCCAGGTTCTCTTCTTCTCCTAGGTCTGTCCTGTCTACCTAGCAGTGGGAGCCATTGAACGGCACCCTGGCTCCCACTGCTCACTCATGTTGGAGATGGGACAGACCTATAGATGGATGATGCAAAATCCAACACACCAGGGGTGACACTACCAATGCCGATGTGTGCACATCCTTAACCCAACCCTATTTAAAAGATCTAGGACTTCAATTATTTCCCCCATAAACAATAATTTCTTATCTCTGCATATCAAAGTGCAGCTTGTGTTAATGGCTGCTCACCATTTCCCAAACGGTACAAGCAGCATGCATCCCAGACCCGGCTCCATTGGCCTCCTCCCCCACTTGGAACACCATTGTCTTCTTCCCCCTCCTGGCATACCATTTTTCTCCTCCCCCTCTTGGCACACCTGCTTGCACTCCCCCATACACCTGGCACCCAGAGTCAAACACTTTTGTTTCCTTCACGAGTTACACCACTGTATTGACTAGTGTCATGCTGGCCTAAGGCTGAAATATTGCATTTGAAATTGGTCCAGTATCGATATACATGGCCTCTAAACTACCGAAATGCCCAGTAATATATCTAATGATAGGACCATCACATTCAGGACTGTTGGATAATGTGACACTATTATGATGGTATTGAAGATGACACTAATGAGTTAATGCAGGTTAAGAAGGGACTAATGCCAATATGTATACATTAATCTTTTTATTGTTATATTACTTTTTAATTGTTAAAAGAAAAACTGTCAAAGTGTTCTCACAACAAAAGATAATTTCAAATGATCATTTACAAGTTTAGGAAACAATGAAGCCAGCCTCTCTCATTGCAATCCTACTGCATTGCCTGACAGTCAAGTGACATGATCGCACTTTTATTTGACTACATTTACATGAATAAATTCTGTAAGCCAGGCATTCAGTGCTTAGGCAAAGTGGCACATACAGAACTCATTAGTGTCATCTTCAATAGCGTCATAATAGTGTCACATTATCCCAACAGTCCTGGATGTGATGGTTCTATCATTAGAAATATTACTGGGCATTTCGGTACTTTAGGGACCACACATATCGATACTAGACAAATTTCAATTGCAATATTTCAGCCTTTGGCCAGCATGACTCTAGTCATTACAGTGGTGTAACTCCTGGTGGAAACAAAAGTGTTTTTCTTTTAACAATTAAAAAGTAATATAACAATAAAAAGATTCATGTATACATACTGGCATGAGTCCCTTCATAACCTGCATTTTTCAAAACTAGGTTTACAACTTCAGTGTCCTCGGCTGAAGCACTCATCATATTACTGCGTCCCCATATCTGTACAATTCATATATGCTGCACTTGCAATAAATTAATAATTCAGCAAATGGCAAATTCCACATGCGTTGCCCAATCCAGCGGCGTATCTATAATGGGTACAGGGTGTGCCGGGAACACGGGCCCCTCGGTCCAGGGGGGCCCCGCACCGCACACCCTGCAACCATAATATTACTTACTTCTCCGGAGTCCCACGTCGGCGCGGGGGTCTGGCGCTGTAAAACAATGTGAAAATGCCCACGGCGGCCATTTTCCCATCGTTTGCGCATGCGCAGTGCAGGGAAAATGGCCACCGCGGCCATTTTCCCGGTGACCTGTGCATTCATTATAGACTCTTGGCACACTCTAGTGCCCAGAGTCTATAACTCCGGCGCTGGCCGCGCACAGCTCAGTGCACTGCCGGCCGCCGGGCGGAGAGGAGGGGACCCGTGTCGGAGACTGCACACGGGCCCCCTCCTCTCTTGAAACGCCCCTGGCCCAATCAAAGGTTATGGCTATGATGCAGTCAACTTCATTCTAGTGTAAAACACAGGCCATCTTCAAAGATCTACTCATGAACAGCTTTACTCACCAAGTATACAAACCATGTACTTAATGTATTGTGATGCAAGATGTATTTAATAACTTTGAGAATACTCTAATATTGCAATGGATACATTTAAGGAATGTGCTTACTGTGGGTGAATCTTTTTGTGTGTTTTTTTAATTATTTTATACTGTTTATGAGAAATGACCAAGAAATAGAGAAGCACTGTAAATTTCATGTCTGTCTCTAGTACTTCCTTTTGATTTTTCTCATCCATATAAAGCCACTTATCATTATGACCACCATTTTGTTAACTACTGTAATAACAGACTTATCGTTTTATATTTCTATTTTTTGCAGTACACACAACTTTAATCCCAGTGATCTCTATGTGGCTCTTTCTCTCTCTTCCAATCACCTGTCAAAAATCAGTTTGGTGGGGAGAGACAGACTTGAACCATGCTTGCCTACATTTTGAATCTCCTTGGGGCAAGTAAGGGGAGGGGTGTGATGATACTATACACTTCATCAGGCCACATACTGAAGGTGTCCATGGGCAACAAATAGAAAAGAAGATAAAGATGGACTCAGTGGATTTGGTGAATTGACCAGACATTCCAGGAGAATAGGCAATAGTAGGCAACAATCACTTGCACAAGTACCCTAGGTCAGAGGTTCCCAAACTCGACCCTCAAGGCACCCTAACAGTCCAGGTTTTAAGGATATCCATGCTTGACCACAGATGACTTAATTAGTACCTCAGTCAATTTGATTTAACCACCTGTGCCCAACCATGGATATCTCTAAAACCTGAACTGTTGGGGAGTCTTGAGGACCGTGTTTGGGAACCTCTGCTCTAGTTGCTTAGACCTTTCCAGGTGATTGATGTCAGAAGCACAATTTACAAACAAAACTCATTTTATAAGGAAGATGTTTTTCTCCATTTTATTGTGTCATGTCTCTACATTCTGGGGCTCATTTAGAATTTAACATACAGTATGTCTGTTTATTTTTCCCACATAATATATGCATTTGTGTACTGCTCATTTGCACAAACAAAACGTATTGTATTAAGTTTTCTATGTATTGTAGACTTGCTACTACCTACTGGAGAAGTGGTACAGGGAGGGCAGAACAAGCATAGGCCATATATTATAAAGCCATGGCCATGTTATTGCAACTCCCCTGATAGGATCTGGATCTATTGCAGGTGCTGTTTTTTTTGTGCAATTATATGATTAGCTGTTTGCGGATTCATTAATTATTTAGCATTGTAGCTATGTTGGGGTAATCAATGAAATTAATCAGCATCCAGCTTTTGCGTAGTGAAAGTGGTCGCTTGGAGATGACGTCATCTCCAAGCGCCACTGAAGCCGGACCAATCGGCCGGCTAGCAGCGCACTCCAGGTCATCGTGACCCGGAGTGCGCTGTTCTCACAGCAGGGTTTCACGGGCTACGCCCGTGTTAAACCCTGCTAGTTACCTGGGTTGGATTGCCGGGTCACTCGACCCGGCGATCCAACTCTCTCCCCTTTTACACCATGGAGCTGCCGGGTTAACCCTTCAAAAACCCGGGTTTTAGCTCCGGTGTAAAAGGGGTATAATAATCACCAAGGATCTGATGACGGCTTTTTCTGTGATTACATTCAGATAAGTGCATTGGCATAAGGCGGGAGATTACCCATTCTTCCAAAATATATTCTTCTAGTGCATGTATTCCAGGCCACCTGTGGATCTTTAGAATGTATGAAATAATTAATGAATACAACTATGCTAAGTGGTCTGAAAAAAGTGAACTGTCCTGAAGACCTAGACACCTATGTACTAAGCCTTGGATAGTGATCAAGTGAACAGAGATAATCTACCAACCAATCAGCTTCTAACTGTCCTTTTTCAAACACAGGGGTCTATTTACTAAGCAGTGTTAGGAGACAGAGTGAAAAGTGATAAGGTGCCAGCCAATCAGCTCCCAACTGTCATTTTTCAAACACAGCCTGTGAGATGACAGTTGGGAGCTGATTGGCTGGCACCTTATCACTTTCTTATCACTTTTCACTTTGTCTCCTAACACTGCTTAGTAAATAGACCCCTAAGTCTGTAATATGACAATTAGGAGCTGATTGGTACTTTATCTCTCCCCCCTTTATCTCTCTCCAAGGTTTAGTACATAGACCCCCCTAGTTTGAAAAACACTGATCTAACTGCTTTATTGAATTCCATCTTTGTGTTTTGACAAACATAAACCTAGTTTCTTGATCTGTGCATAATTTTAATTGTGCTGAGTAATTGGGTGCAATTTGGTGATTGTAATGTTTTCTGTTGTTCAGAGCCTGGCCACTAATAGCCATTTGTTTCCTTGTTGTTAACATTTCCTAGTTTTTGCAAGAAGCATGTTTCCACTCAAAAACATTTGTCAAGCAAATCTTGAACATGTGCATTATTCATGCTATCTTAATATTCTCTTAACCGAACACTTTCCAAGATATAATTTTAAAACCACTTAAAATGTGTTTTTTTTTCTTCTCACTTCTTAATGAAGCTTAAAGTTGAACAGATGGCTATGCAGAACAAATAGCCTGTCAACGAGTTACAACACAAAATTATTCAACAGAATATCAGCATTACCTAGTGAACAGAACAGCTATCGTGTAGAATGTCATCATTCATTCACCAAACCAACAGTGTTAATAAAGCCATAGATATCATTGCATGAACATATTATTTTCACAGGGCTCTACATATATTAAATTTTAATGTAAGACTCATTATTTAATTATTTTGTGTTGTAGTTTTATTTTGTTTTGGAAAGCATGTACATTTGGATCGGACACATAAGATAAAAATCTAAGTGAATAAAATAAACCATGCATGTTAATAAAAAATACTAATGACTCTCTCTCTCTCTCTCTCTCTCTCTCTCTCTCTATCTATCTATATATATATATATATATATATATATATACACATACATATATATGAAGTATATATATTAGGGTTGTGCAGGCTCAGATAGGTTTGAATTTTTGAATTTTCCTGCCAAGTTCGGATTTGTCCCACTAGAAGTCGGGTCTCAGAAAGAGGCAAAACGTCATCTTTCATGGACAAACATCATCTTCCATGGACTTTTGGACTTTTGTCCAGGAATGATGATGTTTGTCTATGAAAGATGACATTTTGCCTCTTTCTGAGACCCGATTTTTTTGGGAAAAAATCCGAACTTGGCAGGGAAATTCGAACCTAACCGAGCCTGCACATCCCTAAATATATATATATATATATATATATATATATATATATGTGTGTATGTATATATGTATGTATGTACTGTATCTGTCTCTTATATGAATAAATTCCTATGCTGAATATGAGTGCTGGTCTTCTACTTTGTCTGTTTTGCAGGGGTGAGTGCTATATTCATTGCTTCTGGACCATGCACCACTGAATTTGACTGTCCATTAACCATTTCAGTTCTGACTCATACCAAGTTATGATGTAGGTTTTGGAAATGCCCAGATCTACATCATTTAGTTTCTGATCTCTCGTGAGTATGTTTTAAACACCGGCTAGGCTGCTCATGGCAAGGTAAATTGGATTAACAGAGTTCGAAAGGGCCATGATAATGGGTGCCTGACGGATGGGACTTTCCATTTCCGAAGTTGTGTGGACATTCAACTTTCCTCAATCTATGGTGTCACGTGTGTACAGGGAATACCTCATGGAAGGCATGACCACCCATCGTGGACAGCGCAGTGGCCGACCATGGTTCCTTAATGATCGCGACCAGCGCCACCTGGCACAGAATTGTCTATGGTAACAGACAAGCGACACTTGCTCCAATCATGTCCACATTAAATGCAGGAGGTACCAGATGCATATCCAACAGATGAGTGCAGCATTCTTTAGTTTCCATGGATATGGGAGCAGAATACTCTCCAGAGTGCCCCTGTTAACACTAAGATATTGGCCACAGCATCTCACCTGGGCTTGTGACATCACTAATTATTAAGGACTGACAATATGTGGTATGGTCTGATGAGTCACTGTTCCAATTGTTTTGGACTGATGGTCGGGTTTGGGTGTAGTGCAGGGTCTGCTGGTCCGCCTCAACAAGTCATTGACCGGTACCACTGCATTGCTTGATGACCATTTGCAGCCCTACATGGACTTACAGAGGTCCATGTGCACCCAAGATCCTATACACTTGTGGAATTGATACCACATCGAGTTGTTGCACTTCGCAGGACATGACTTTTGGCACTTTAGTATATAATAGATGGAGGCTGGATAATGGTCAGTGGCCCGGACAATTAGGCTTTTTATAAGCCAGTCTGTACTGCTAAGGGCATCTTATCATATTTACCAGCAAAGCCTTTCTTTAGTTAGACACCCCTTTAATATCTTCATTCGATTCCCTATAAGGGAAAGTATATTTCTGAGGACTTGAAATTTGCTTGATAGGCGGAAATGATTTCAGCAGTAACACAGCATAAATATAAGACAGACAGACGTCAGCAGATACCACTTTATCTGACGCATTCATCTGAAGCATACACATATGGAGTTGGTTTCATGTTAGTTATGAACTCTTTATCTAAACTCCTGTTAGTTTGTGTTTTTGTTATAGATATTTATTTGTAGCAACATTATAAATGTGGATATTAGGCATTCTAAGCACCTTTATTGTATCTTTGTGCAGACCCTTGTTGGACTATATTCATTGTAACTTCTTAAATATAATTGCCTCCTGATTGGTTTAAACATGTTTTTATATGAAAAACATTCTCATGTATACAAACATATATATATTTTTTTATTATATGTTCTATTATTAGGCTACATTTGGAGTACTGTTCTATGTAAGAACTTGTGGAGTAACTCTTTCATTTGGCATACATTTATTTTTCGTATGTATAATTATTTTTCTGTGTACTATACATTTGAATAGAAAGTTTTTTATTTTTCCATTCTATTATATGTCATCCTCTGTTCACTCATATGTAAATATCACCCTTTTAAAGATTGTACTCCTGAAGAAGTCCAATGTTGGGGATGAAACACGTAGTGTAATTTGGTGTCATATATATTCACCATCTGTGAGGTTCCCCACCATTGAGCTCACACCCTTAGGGGTATTGGTGTGAAGCAACATCTGTCCTACAAAGGCGTTGGTCATTTGATACCTTTTTACCATGATGTAAGCAATTGATATACAGTATATCTGTGCCATTTTATCAAGAATAAATATTCTGATATTCTACTACTAAGAGGCCAATCAGGCATCTTTTGGGTGATTTTCTGGTGAAACGGTATAATTCGAGGAAGCTCCACTCCTACATATGAGACATTTCTCGATTTGACTTGATCCAAGAAGAAAACGCTCATGCTGGTCTTTGGAACCAGAGCATACTAAAGGAAGATTCACCTTTTCTGTCAGGAGAAGAACTGTTTAATTCAGTGATTTTAAAAGTATTGTTCATATTCGTGTACTTTCAGCACCCTCAAGTTTGTATTATATATATATATATATATATATATATATACAAACCCGGCACTCACTTATTTTTCAAGCTGCACCTCCTTTGAATACATTTCCTGTATTCAAAGGAGTTGAAGGTTGAAATATAATTGAGTGCCGAGTTTGTATGATATTTTTTTATGTAGATGGTGTGGTCACATACCAAGGGCACCCCAGATGGTTGAGTGCCGTGGATTAAGCCTGTCATATATATATATACATATATATATATACTGCAATCATATCATTCCCTGCATAGCTCCATCATTTGCTTGGTTTTAGTTTCCTTTTATTTGCCTTCAGCAATGTCTCACATGTCACATTTCAGACCAAATTATTATACAGAAACAAGATTTTCATGTTCAGATTTTGATGATTTACGTGTTTACATTAAATTTGTGGAAGGAAACATGTCAAATTTGCTCAATAAAAAAATGTAATGTCCAAGAAACACTAATAAATTACATGTAATATCACACCAGTGACATGAGTAATAATTTGATTATGTGCAACAACATCTGATTTGGGAACTTTACACTAAGTTACAAAAATACATTTTGTCTGTATTCAAAACACTACTCCGTACTCTGCAGAGAACAAAGCACATGTGTTCCAATGCATACAGAACATAAATCTCTGTTCCTAACCAGCCACAAGTGTCTATGATGATGCAGTCCCCAGAGGTCTGTCTTTAACCACCACCATGAACTGCACACAGCCACTGTTTGTCTGCTTGACAAGTCAGCCACACCAACACCATCATCCTCTCAGGACCTTGCCCTTGGGGAGTCTTCCTATACCATTGGTCTCCCATACCAATGAAGGTGTCTATATCAGTTTGTATTTATGCTACTCAGGGTTTGTTCTGTACAGTATTACAGAAAACCTTGTGGCATCTTAAACATAAAATGTGATAATATCCTGAAAGCCTTTACCCAATTGCTCAAATGCCAGCTCTATTGGCAGCAATTAAAGCAGCTCCATATTATTTGTTAATCCTGTATTAACCCATTTCACTGGGTATTTCCCATTAAATTCTACTTACCTTTAAAGTATGCAGCAAATGTCACTGCTCTGGATAGTCAGCTAGTTAGCAAATAGCCAACTTGATAACTATTTTGTTCATCATAACCTATACAAACAGGTAGCTAAAGTTCCAAAACAGGCACATAAAACATGACATGACCAAACATTTGTCCAAAAATTGTTTCATCCCACATTGAGTGTAAACACTCTGCGTGATCTGATAGCAAACAAAATCCAGTCACTTTGTACATTTTCTATACTAATGTCCTCTACCCAAGACACCATATTACTAACTCAATATTATATTACTATCTCCTTGTTCATTCCATCATTTAAAGAGCCACCCTTTGGAAATGACAGAGGGACTTCCATCTACCTAAAACCCACCTCCTTTGTTAATTTATGATTGACCACCTCGGCATTATCGGGTTAATGAAAGCCTCAAGAAATTATTAATATCTAGGTTATTTAAACTCCTTCAGGCAGGATCATGTCCTTCGCCTAAACTGCTCATTACTTCGCAACCAGGCCTGACTCCAAAAATTGTTATATGACTAACTGCCCTTGCTCTGGGTCTGCAGTATTCTTCAAAAGCAAATAGTCTTATTTATAATATTGTTAGGATATGCAAGACTTATAATACCCAACAAGACTGTGTATCTGCTGCCAAAAAACTTTGATCTTCATTATCCATTTCTAAGGCAGCAGTAAATAAGTTCAGTTACTCAGCTTGTCAGTTAGTGAAATGGTTTTATGAGTATTTTTTTTATAACTACAGTACTGTACTAGGAAATGATGCCGGTAATCTGTAAACTGTCTGTAATATTTCTTAAATGTCTGTGGAGTCTTTGCCAATAGTAAATGTTTTGAATGCCTTTCCAGGAAGTCTCATTGCTATGCTGTGCTTTATGAACTTGTCCATTAAGATACTAAATGTAATCTTACGCTTTTTAAAGATGCATTATTGTGCTGTAATGGTAGTGAAGTAATATGAGGAGTGAGCGGTTGCTTTTCTTAGGACTATGTTAAAGTTATGGCATTTTCCACATTAAATCCAATTGATCACCTTAGCTTATTTCCTACAAACAATTACATTTCAGTACAGATATCTGCATGTGCGGAAGTTCTATTTGGGAGAGATAATCAATGGTGGGTTTTCAAAGCCTGATTTACTTCTACGCCCAAGTTCAATTGGGCACGACACATCTCAGAGTGGCCCACTAATTATTTTTCATCATATCACATGCCAAGCTATCAGGGAATCTGAGTACCTATTTGAAGATGTAGGGGGAAAGAAAACTGAAAGTTAGAAACTAATTGGTTGGCACTTTATTTCTCCCCAATTTATCTCTCTCCGAGATTTGATAAATCTCCCACATAGAGCTTATACTATATACTGGAATGCTGGTACGGAGGAGCACAGATGCATTTAGGATACCACTTGAATAATGTGCTATATAATCTAGACTAAGGTATTTGGGTGTTGGAGCAGGAATGTAGGTGCCAGGATGTGGCCTGGGATCGGCCACTACTCACCATTGTGCCGGCTTCGCCTAATCTTCCAGATGGTCAGATGCCAGGTTCAGTGGTGGGTGGCGCGCTGAGTATTCTCCACAAGGTCTGCTAGAACACCCATGTGTTGCTCTGTGATTCAGTTACTACGGTTGCCATTATGGACGAAGCCATAGCAGTCTACATCACTTGATTAGCCCTTTACCCAATGGTAGCATTGGTTGCTATCAGCTGATACTATCCTCCAATGGACTGCTACCTTAGGGCATTTAGTCTGACTCCAGGAACAGGAAGTTGCTGTTCAACATGACTCCAGGCTTATGCTATTTTTTTCCAGCGACTCCTTCCAGTGTTAATCAGTGTCTGTCTTCTCTAGTGATTTCCTCAGTACTTGTCTGTGTGCTAAACTCCATTGAAACAACTTCAGCACTAATCAGCATTTGACTTTTCCAGTGATTACTTCAGCACCTGTCTGTGTGCTGAGACTCTAGTTAAACTTTAGTGCTATCAGTGTCTGGATCACCAGCGTGTGTTCCCAGTACAGCATCCGTGTACTGACTCCTAGTGCCATTCTTTTGCACCAGTTATGTGTCTGGATCACCAGCGAGTGAACTCAGTACAATATCCGTGTACTGACTCCTAGTGCCATTCTCTTGTACCAGTCCTGCATCTGGATCACCAGCATGTGTACTCAGTACAGCATCTGTGTACTGACTCCTACTGTCACTCTCCTGTACTGGTTCTGTGCCTGGACCACCAGCGTGTGTACTCAGTACAAGCAGCTATGTATTGATTCCTAGTGTCATTCTCCTGCACCAGTCTTGCGTCTGGATCACCAGTGTGTATACTCAGTACAGCATCTGTGTTCTGACTCCAAGTGCCACTCTCCTGTACCAGTTCCACGCCCAGATTTCCAGAGATACTCCCTAGTGCAACCCATGCTGAAATTCCCAGTGTTCTCACGTTATGAGTTTTCTACAGTGTACAAACTATCAGTATTCTTGCATTCATTATTCTGCGTACTCATCTCCACTTCATTACACAGAGTTTGCAGTTTCTCAGTTATCCCGCTCTTAGTGTTATCTCCCGGTCTTTGTCACTCCCAGGTACCTGACCAGAAGGCCGTGACCTGCTCACTTGGTGTGGCGAAACCCAAATCCCAATAGGAGGGATCACTGGTGAAGACCACCAAGAGGGTTAGACTCTGGTTAGGTCAAGCCAACACCTGGGTTTGACTATATAGGAGGACCTAAGTACTGTCACTTCTCCAGTCGTATCCTAGCCACCAAAACCCCTCTGGCACCGAGTCCTCCAACCAAGGAATTCCCCATGATGGATCGTGACAGTAGGGACATGAGACTAACTGATGTAGTCTGAATGCTTTCATATACTATACTGTCATTTCAGCAACATAGAGGTATATTGGTTATCTATCAGCATATAAGCATACTTGCCAACTTTGGAGGTCTGAGCTCTGGAAGGTTCAGGGAGAGGGATGTAGAGTGGCTCTGTGAATCGTGTCATCACAGCACCGCGACCCTGCAATGTTGCCATGATTCCCGGTATTGTGTCATTGAGAGATGAGCCATGATGGCATGATTCATAGCAAATTGCATCATCATGAAGCCCATCCTTGAAGAAGGGTAGAATGTCTGAGCATTGTTCACTATGCTGGTAGCTGAAAGAATCTCCCCCAAAATCATGGGTCTCCTGGAAATTCAGGGAGAGTGGGAAAGTGTAAGGCATATTGGCTACATAAACACATTTGAGACTATATAGCATATTGGCTAGTAGCAATTAAGAGTTTAAGAGTACATGGTCATGTCATATTTATATGTCAATAAGAGGCAGCAGCCATTCATAGAATGAAGTGGGCGAGAGGGAATGTACATGGCAGTGAGGCTTGAAATGTAGGGAGGGGAAAAGTGGTTAATGGTTTTGGTGAGTAACAGTAGTTTGAATTTGATTCTGCATGGGACAGACGAATTCATTGGCAAAGGGGGCAGCAGAGGTGGAGCAGCGAGAAAAATCAGGCGGGCTGCAGAGATAAGAGTAGACTGAATGGGGGTGAGGCGGGAGACAGACCAGTGAAAAATAGATTACAGTCATCAAATCACTAGATGATGAGGATGTGGATGAGGGTTTTCCTATCTTTCAGAAAGGGCCTGTTTCTGGAAATATTGATGGAAACAACAGGATTGGGAGGGGAACTGAATTTGGGTACAGTAAGAGAAGACAGAGTCAAGTATCACATATATACATCAGAGTAGGGGTGAGATTAAAGGCAGATAATGTCAATGGACAGGGAGAGGAGGGGATGCAGAAAAGCCCATGGGGAGGGGGGGTGATAGCTTCAGTTTTAGATATGTTCAGTTTTAGGAGGCTGTGGAACATCCAAGAGGAGACGGCAAGAGGCAGAGGTCAGGAATAAAAAGGTAAATTTGGGTGTCATCTGCATACATTTTGGCACAAATTATTTTACAGCATTCAATACTAAAGTCACATTTTGTCTGGGTATATAGGGTCTGAGTTGTGAGTAAAGCAAAAAAGAGCAAATAACTGTGTACCTGGACAAACCATGTTGCAATGCGAGGGGTGCAAATACCTTTATTTTGTTTGCATGCAGGGTATAGTGTTCATTCTAGCAACCTGCACCTGTCAAAACCCGTGCAGTTCCTCTTTTTTGCCTGGAGTGTTGCTCTCTACTCTGGTGCTTCTAGCACACTCAGCTAATGCAAAAAACTGCTGATATACAGACCAGAGTGTGCTAGAAGCACCAGAGCAGTGAGCGACACCCCAGACAGGTTGTGACAGGTGCAGGGTGCTAGAATGAACACTAGGGTAAATACTGGTTGCTGTTGCATGTAGCCCACAAATGCTGGACAGCTTTATTTTGACACTGCAATTTGGATTTCAGTTTGGACACACCCCTCCCAAATCAAACTCTCCTCTCTGTTACTTGCTCTTTCTTACTCTAATCCCAAATCTGAATCAGGCCCCATGTCTTATTGTGTTGCAATTACAAGAACATGCCCTTACCACACTATGTATAGGCTTGTCTGCCCCTGTGTGACCTATGCAAGCGAAGGGAGTCTCATGTCAATTATATGCAAACATGAATATACAGACTAATGCGTACACATTTTGGATGCGCAGATGCAGTAAGAAATGCTATTATAATGGGTTATGCGGTCAGCGCTCCTAATGAAGGGTTCGTGTGGCACCACTAGCTGCTACCTCAGGGATTGTCCTTACTTCCCTAACTTGGAACAAACAGATAAAGAGGAGGGAAGTGCTTTGTGGTGGGTGGAAGAAGCAGAGGCCCTGATTCAGAGCAGGACGCTCTGACAGAGCGCTCGCTCTGAATCAGTGCCGTCTCTCTCCTTTTTGGAGCGGCCTCCTGCTCGCATAGCTGTGGGTGACCACCCACAGCTATAGCGAGTGGCCAAAATGATGGTCGCGATGGTCAAGACCATCGCGACCATCAGGCTTGCGACGAGACACTTGCGGTAGGGTCTCGCTGCCGCAAGCACTGGGTGCTTTTGGCTCTATCAGAGCCAAAAGAACTCCCACTGACATCACTAGTGATGTCAGTGGGGCCAGCCACAGACGGTAGGCGTTCCCATGGGACGCCCACCATCGACAGCAATCACCATCGACAGCAAGGCCCCTTTGGTGCAAGACCCATAACGACGGCTTGGCGCATGCGCACGACAGCTGCCTCCGTCATCGACCCTCTTGCGAGCGCTCAGCGCTCGCGAGCGGGTCTGAATCAGGCCCAGAGATCTGAGGGGATTTCTGTTAGTACTTATGTTGGTATTATCTGGTTACAGTGTGACGTGGTGTTAGTTTCGTGTGACTTAAGGCTTATTAGTATGGTATATTCAATAGAAATGTTTATGTGGAATATCCGGTAGGCAATAACTTGAGGCTGTAACTTGTCGGTGTGATATATTAAAGTCTCAGAGGAGTCTATATAAGAGTCTATGGCCCTCTTTCAGAGCCGCTCGTTAGCGGCAGTATGCTCGTTCCGAGCGATGTTTGCACATCTGCGCATGCGTACGGTTTTTAGTACGCATGCGCGAACCAGTCAGTGCGGCCGAAAATCGTTTGTTCGCTATATAGCGAGTGCCTGCTATTTTGAGTGACAGAATGAGGCGTATGTGGGTGGTAACAGGGGAAGGTGCTTGAAAATGGGGAGTGGAGATCCGAACGCAGGCGTGCTTAAAGGTCAAAACGGGCGTTTTATGGGTGTGTATATTTAAAACAGCAGCGTCATTGACCACGTCACTGGGTTATTTTAGAGCCAGAACTGCTCGCAAATTTGTGGTAGCAAACACCAACCACAAGAATAGCGAGCAGTTCATACGCTGGTCGATGTACTCGATTAATCTAATAAATAGCGGACATGACGTATGGTGCGAGCGGCCAGGGGGCGTTTTTAACAAATAAACGAGCTTATGTTTTGCTCGTTCGTTCAGACTTAGAGGTGTGAACAGACTGCAATGTGCGTACGGATCATTTGAATAGCCACCCCTTGTTTTTAAACGAACGACCGCAAATAGCGAACGGCTCTGAATGAGGGCCTATATCAGAATCTGGTAGGCAAAGACTGTAGGCAGTAGGTTCAGTATAAATGGGTGGACGGTGGTGGGGTAAGGATGTTGATGGTTGAATCCAATATGATGGTGATTCAGTAGGCAAAAATTTTCAGCTGGGTGTTCAGATTGCATTATTGATCATTCCTCACAATAGTGGTGATTAACCTCCTCCTCCCAGCTCACATTACGGTACCTCAGAGAATAGGAGCGCAGTATCAGAGTGAAAAGGACACAATGAGCCATACTCAATTTGAGCGGACCCACAATACTTTTCCGCCTCCCAGACTTTTCTCCTACATCGCGTGTTTTGAATGCGGAAAAGTATCGTGCGCGTATCCCCGTATTCAATTTGAAAGTACGCGAAAATGGGACCCGGCGAAACTTAAACAAGCGGAAGGTACTGTCAGATTTGTGGAAATCAGCCTGACACCCCCCAAAGATGCTCTGACATGGGCGTTAGCTATGGTTACCCCCCAATTTGGCTTGCTGAGGGTATTTGTTGTTTTTAAACGGGCTCAATAGCTGCTAAATAGCGTTTTTGTATAAGTGCTGCAGAATAGTATTCAGGAGTTTATTTTGCAGAAAATAACTTATCCCAGCAAATTTGGGGTACTTTAAAATGGGGGCCAGCATATTTTAAAGTTGCTAAAGTTAAGTTTAAATAATCGTGAAAAATCCACCTGCCGCAAGCCCCTGCAATGAAAAAAACACATGGGGCATACTTGGGGCCCCCCAGAATATAGTTCGCTAGTTTTTTACTTTGTCCCCCAACATTTTTTTTTTCACCCCCAAATTTGAAAGTGATTTTTGGGGTGTTCTTAAGTATTTTTTTTTTAATTTGACGTAGTTTACCTTTGGGGGACTGTCTGAAGGCTGCACGGGGGTTCCCGCAACATTGCACCCCAAAACCCCAATTCTGCACTTTTTTCCGCCTGCTATTCATAGGCAAAACTTTTCCGCCTAGTACATTGCATTGACTTTCCGCCTAGGCGAAAAGTCTTCCAAATTGAATACAGTGATACTTTTCCACCTGGCGAAATGACGTCATCAGAGAAACTTTTCCACGGATTCCGGCTTTTCGCCTCAAATTGACTACGGGCCTATATTGCAGTGTGACTCAGGTAAGAAAATCTTACTTACCAATACTGTGTTTCTGCTGGTCTGACACTTCTTTGCGAGTTCTCCGGTGGGTGCGTGCATGTGAGTGGGAAGGGGATCTGGGAGTACAACTCAATAGATGCTGAGGCTCCAATACCCAAAGGAATTCCTGGCACCACGGACACTTCTGTTGGTTTGCTTCCTCCTCCTAAACAATCAGTGTTTTGCAGTAAGAAAAGTGTATCTCATGCCAAAAAAGCAAGTACATACATTTGTAAATAATGCCATTAATGGGTAATGCAATGAAGTTCTCTGTACAACAGACTCAGAAGCACATTGATTTAACCATTAAAAGCCTGAACTGATCGACTCAATAACACATAAAAGCCATTATCTGTATCATAGATGTCACCATGAAAAAAAATGAAACAATGGACATGATTCAGACCCGCTCGCTAAGTTGCGCTTGCTTGCTCTGAGCGATTTTCGCCCGTCTGCGCATGCATATAAATTGTAGTGCACGTGCGCAAGCCAGTCTTTGCGATCTGTTTTTGGTTGCTCATAAGCCACTATCAGGCTGCTACTTTGAGTGACAGATAGTGCTGTTTGTGGATGGTAACTGGGGAAGGTGCTTGTAAACATGGGGTGTGGTATTGCGGACGCAGGCGTTTCAGGCCACCAAAACTCTGTTTAAAGGGCGTGCTTAATTAGCAAAGTGGCGTCATTGGTCACGTCACCTGCATGTATTTCAGGCCGCACTGATCGCTGTACTTGCGGCAGGTTAAGGCAACCACAAGGGCTGCGAGCAGCTCCGATGGCTCTCGAAAGTCCCGATTAATCCTACATTTCCCAGAGATGACGTGTGTTGCAAGTGGCAAGGGGGCATCTTTATACACTTGCGAGCACATTTTGCCGTCGCTCGCTAAAACATAGTGGGCGTCCTTACACGACGCAGTGCGAGCACTTCACTTAAATATCCAGCCCCTTTTTACCAGCGAGCGGCTGCAACTTGCGAGCAGGTCTGAATCAGGTCCTATATGTTAACTCATTCAAACCCCATTTAAATATGTATGTTGCATGAAATAAATTACAACAATGTTAATATATAAATATAGTTATTTTTCTATACATCATAAAGTAAATATATTTTTTTTAAATAACAACAATGTAACTGGCAATAGCGACTAAAAAATTATGAGATTTGAAAAACTTAAAAAATTGTAATGTACACTCGTTTCTGTTACATTACAGAAATTCCGTTTTCAAACTTACACATTTCTTTTCATTTTGCCCAAAGGCCCATTTTTAACGAGGCTGTCATCAAATCTGATTTGCCATTGTAGAGGGTCATCATTATAACTTGAGAGGTCCTGCTGCATATAGACCCTTTGTCAGTGTGTGAATGAGGTGTTTTTGCCTCTATCTAGTTCCACACCTCTGTGCCCACGGGCCAAATGGATTCTAACACATTATTTACACATTGTATGATTTGAGGCTCGACAGACGGCCCCAATATCTTAAAATCTCTCTTTCATTGGGAGATAAAGCTCAATTATATTTATAAATTACATTTGATGCTGGCTTCTATTGCATTGTTTTATGTGGGGAATAAGAAATTCACTAGCATTTCTATATAAAAAGCAACTGAAGAAGGATCTGCATTACAAGAATAAGGGCCTGATTCAGACTTGGGAGTAGAGAGAGAGATATCTCTCAACTGTGAACCTGAACAAACCATATTGCAATGCAAGGGGTGTAAATACATACATTTTTTTACATGTAGGGTAAATACTGGCTGCTTTTGCATGTATCCCACAAATACTGCACAGCTTTATTATTACTCTACAATTTATATGTCACTTTGGACACCTCCCTCCCAAATGTAAATCTCTCTGCACATTTTAAATCTGCCCCACCTGCAGTGCAGCATGGTTTTACCAAGATGATCAATTGGGAGAGTTCATTTCAATTGGAGTAGAATTCGTAAAATTCTACTCCAACCCCTAAGTATCACTTATTTTTAGTAATCAGATCACATTTCCCATAATTGTAATGGGAAATGTGATATGTCTGGTAGTTACTAAAAATAAATTGTGAAAAAAATGGGGAGGCCCTGTGATAATAACGCCACCTGGAGGTGGCGTTATCCAGGGTCTCCCCCGGTTACTGGACTCCTACTCTGCTCTAACGGGAGAGCAGAGCCGGGAGCCGGTCCCAGTGATCAGCTGTGTGGTCTAAAGAGACCGCAAGCTGATCTCTGCTAAAAACAAAAAAAGTAAAAAAAAAAATTCAATTACCTGACTCCAGGGACCGGTGATCGGGGCTCCTGTGATGTTCTCCCTCTGGTCAGCTGGTCTCCCATGGTGCACTGCGGCCCGGTCATCAGGTGATCGGGTCCCAGTGCAGTATGGGATATCAGCTGACCGAGGGCATGGAAGACATCACCGGAGCACCGATGACTGCAGGTAAGTGCTATTAAGGGAGGGGGGGTTGCGGGGGGGTCCGTGATCATGGGGGGTGGAGCTTAATGACTTAATGAGCCTGATATTTTTAGAACAGTTTGCAAAATTTTATTTAGAATCTTGTATTCAAAATGAACAGGGGGACTACACCCAATCACTGCTGAGTCCTCTGGCCAATTGGGATAATATGCCAATGCCAATTAAAAGACAAACCAAGTAAACGGATGTTTCTAATTTGAATCACTGAATTTATTATATGTGCTGCAAGAATTGAGCATCTGTTCATATGTGTTTGCTACTTTATTATGTGACACTAGCTACCAATATACGATACTCCTCTGTGTTAATGCTATCTCAGTGGCGTCCTCACCTTTACTTGCACCCGGTACGGGTGTACAAGCAGGAGCGCGGCGTAGCCGCGCGCGCCGGGGAAAGGGGCGGGGCCTCAGGACAAGTGGGCGGGGCCTCACATGTGGGGACGGGGTTGCGCATCCGATCCCTGGTTTTAGTGTCTCCGGGGGGTCCAGGAGGTGCGGGCTGCCCCCGGGGACCAGTGTGTTTGTAGTGCTGGCTCCTTCACTTTGACAGGAGCCGAGTGCTGCACGTAATTCTACAGTGCAGCACCTGGCTCCTGTCACCAGAGGGGGAGTCTGCACTTTGGTGTCACCCCTCGGCGGGTGACACCCGGGTGCGGCCCGCACCCCCCTTGTGATGCCACTGTGCTATCTTGTGTGGTTCCTGAAAGTACTGTAGTACTAAAAGTAATTCACAGTCTAGGGCGACACTTGCAATGTTATGTGGTTAGACGATGTAATATTATGTATGTTATATACACTATAATTTGTTATAGAGAATATTTGTGGACATTTTAACTGACATTAGTATATAAATCCATATTATAATCCACTGTGGTCACATAACAATAAGGTGGATTTCTAAAAAAAAATGGACTGACCAATGGCATTTTTAGTGACCCTAGATAATTGGAAAATGTATCAAAGTAGAGACCTATGACAGCTTGCGCATCATAAACCACATAAATAGCTCTGCGCATGCCTACAAAACAGCCCGCAGCTTATGCACCTATGCAGTTTTTTACACAGGTTGCATATGCTGTAATAGAGAGGGGTTTTTAAGTTTTATTGAAGCCTAATGGCAAATAGATAGTTTGCAACAAAAACAAATGGTCAAAACAAGTATGCATCATTATAATAATAGCTTTAGCGCATATCCTAGTGAACCTGACCTTCAGGCATCGTGCAATTGTGAGCTTTGTAGTGACAGCATTTTACATGTGTAATTTGGAGCAGCTAGCTCTAAAATGTATCAGTGATTGGAAGAAAGAGTTTTTTATATTAAACCAAAAGCTAGTAATGTGCTATATATTATAGTTCAGTTTTTTCAGCATAATTATCCTAATTTTTCTCAGTAACGAAAAGAAATATGACTTATTCTTATCTGAGCATCAGGAATTTTATTCAATACTACCATGTCTGTTTCATCCAGAGCCGTCTTACATTACTTCAGCTGATTGGCACACACGTTTAAGTCATGAGATATCACAAACGATATTAGAGGTTATAGATAAGCACCTTAAACGTTTGTTGCATTGTTTAGCACCTTGAAGGTCTATGTTATGTTTGTTGGACATCACAATGCATTTTCCAGTAGCCTCATATTGTACTCGCAACATTCTGTCATTTTACCAGTTATGTAATGTCCATAAACAATTCACCCCAGTTCCTTAATTGAAAAGATATCATTGAAAATTGTCTGTTACATAGGCCATTTCAGCAAAATGCATAGATAAATATGTACACTGTTGATTGACACATAGATAGCCTTTTCATATTTTAAAAAATTTTCACAATACGTACACGTTGGAATCAGTGATCTCTGTCACGGTGCAGAGTAGGCTTTGTTAGTATGATAAGGAACCTGGGAGCTAAACATGTTTGGTGTGCAGTGATATTGAAGAGGTGTTTGGAAAGTACTATAAAAGTCCAGAAACAGCTCATCTAGGTGTAGCCTAAAGGTATGGCAGATAAATGGTAGAGAGTAAGCCGCCTATAAGTTGGTGATCTTCCTTTGTCAATAACCATATTAACATAATCTTTAAAACCTTTTCACTAAGCAAATAAGACACTGAGAAGTGATTTAATTTAAAAAAATGAAGTCTGGAACTGTGAAAAGAAGTGGCAGACAAAGCATTCATCAGTCAGCTGCAGTCAAACCAGTGAATACCAGACTCATGCCACAGCCCGAGTTGTGCGAACATATCACCCACTTGGCTCTGTCTTCCCTCAGAGCTGTGATACTTCTCACTAGTCAGTACACTTCAAATAGCTCCTGTTACACATGCATCCACTGATGGTAATACTTTTTTGCTACAGAAACACAAATAGCAAAACAACTCCATCAAAAATGGACCTGAAAGCCTCAGCACTCAGATGCACGACTTCTAGACTATAAAGATAGACATAGTCAAAACTGAATTACTGATGCCTAATAATCAAGCAACCACCATGCTGCAATACAAAGTTAGAAACCGTAGCATTCACTTTCCGACATACACCTTTCATAACAGCCCCATTCCACTAGGCTCTCCAAACATGTCTGGGAACTAGGAAGACAAAAATTAAGGAGGGGGTGGATGAGAAACCCAAATACTTGTAGAGTGCCAGGAGCTAGGGCCTTCATAGTGAATTCCTACAGTCTAGCCTGATAGATTGGTTGAGTGCCCCACAAAAGAGAGTACCTTTTTCTCCTTTTTGTTGCTTCATAGCCTGATAACCTGTCAGACATCAGAGGGTCACTTTTCACCAGTCTGACAGGCATTCAGCGCCAGCACCATAAACTGTGCAAACAATCAAAATAGGTGCAGGACAAGGTGCAGCCCATAGGCAAACACCTGCCAAAGAGTAACCTTCAATAACTGAAAAGTCCATCTCTGCCATCACTTTATCATAAACAATCTGAGGCAAACCAATAGCCAACATTGAATTATTATGTGAAATAACAAGGGTAGACCAATCAATCTGCAGATGGACAAGCAAAAAATTGTCATCCACTTGGTGAGGATAAAACCACAACCACTTACCCAAAGTTTCCACATTGATTAGTGAAGGAGCTTTGCCAAAAATCAGTGCTGTGCTTGGAGCAGCATTTACCAACACTCTCCTTCCCCTGACCTTTCCCACAACCCTTTGCTGGGTGGGGGCCTCAGTAGAAGATGCAACTGTGACCGGTAAGTCACTCTAGTAGGACAGTTAGAGTTCTTGAAGGCAAAACACTTACCCCACCCTGCTGCAGGCATTCTGCGTCACATTCAGACACATCTCATAAAAAACTGGCAAAACTGTTAAGAAAAACACTAAATGATAGAGGAAGCAAGAGAGAAGAGAGAGGGAGAGAAAAGAAATGGAGAGGCATTTGAATAATGGGAAGAGAAACAGGAAAGAAATGGAATAGTCAATCGAAAAACAGAGGGAAGAAAATAGAAGAGAGTAAGCAAAGGCACACAGAACAGAAAACAAAGAATATAAAAATACAAAAACCTGATACTGGGTCTGCGCAAAGCCACATACTGTAGGCACATGGATTGAAGAGGAAGAGCAGCTCTAAATTATATAGCCTCCATAAATACCTCACACACTGAATCCCATTTAATAGTAGCCAATACAACTATTCAATTCAATGTATTTAAACTCCTCACTCCCACAATTACTGCCGTAACTACCGTAGGTGCAGGGGGTGCAGCTGCTATGTGGCCCGGGTGCCAGGCCAGCACGTCCACCTTCAGCAGCAGTGCCAGTGTGCTGTGCAGGGCAGGCACATCTGCCCTCCCGGTCAGCTCTGTCTCTCCTCACTGACTGATACTGGGTGGAGGCGTGGCTGTGATCCAGAAATGTCCCAGCAGGCTCAGCATGGCTCCTCCCAGCATCAGTCAGTGAGGACAGATAGAGCCGACTGCCAAATAAAAAATCTCAAACCATGGCACTAACTAACCTCAGGCCAACCTGGCCCTGCATGATTTATTTGCACAAGATGATAGTGGGGAAATGGTTGTGTCTCTACAGCATCAAAGATTCTGATAAATTTTTGTTAGCTCATCAGTTATTTGTTAGATCTTTTTTATCTAAAACTGTATCACATCATCATCTCTGCTGGAAAATATCTGTGTCTCTGCACCGAAATGGCTAGGAACTTCTAATATATTATACAGGTTGAGTCTCTCATATCCAAAATTCTTGGGACCAAGGGTATTTTGGATATCGGAATGTTACGTAATTTGGAATATTTGCATACCATAATAAGATATCTTGGTAATGGGACCCAAATGTAAACACAGAATGCATTTATGTGTCATATACACCTCATACACACAGCTTGCAGGTAATGATATACAATATTTTCAATAATTTTGTGGCTTAAACAAAGTTTGTGTACATTGAACCATCAAAAAGCAAAGGTTTCACTATCTCAAGTCATGCTAAAAAATTCTGAATTCAGAATATTCCGTATTTCAGCATATTTGTATATGGGAGACTCAACCTGTACTTAGCTTTCATGTGGAACATGATTCATATTTGCTGTATTCTCATTTATAGAATTTTCCTGTTGATATCATCATGGGATGCCACAAGACTCAAAAGTAGAGATGTTCAGGTCTGTTTCTCAGAGAACCAACAACTGAATTTAGGAGTTCCGAGTCGAACTAAGCCCTGGTTTGGATCATCCTGCAGTTCGGAACTCGGATTTAAATATCGAACTCGGGTTTTGGATTGCATTCTGTCAGGTGAAAATGACATAAAGTTTGCTGTTTTTTATTTAGTTTTTAAAAATAACACAGGTACAATATCAAAACCAAAACATGTGAGGGTGGTTTTGCAAATCAAAACTCGAAGATTAATCCAGATAAAACATAACACGGCGGTCGGCACACATCTCTATTCAAAAGCATTTGACAATTTTGCATTGTGCACACAAGTTCAATCTAGAGTGTGTATTTTTACCAATGGAGGCAGTAACATATGTTGCTTTGGATCAAAACTAGATTCCCAGGCTGTCACAGAGTCTATGTAGCTGTAATATTGGTAGTAGAAATGTTAACCAAGTGCCCTGTTAGGGTTTTACTTACAGATTGAGTGAGACAAACTCTTCTACTAGTATGACATGAGTGATCACCAGGAGTTTCATCATCGATCTAGGTGCTCAAAGAGCCTCGTGTTTACTCTCCTAAAAAAACAGTGGTGCCTCCTCTTTCTACAGTTGTGACAAACATCTAAGACATGTATGGCAAATATGAAGTAAGCAATTCTGGAAACCAAGATTGGGCAATTCTCTAAAACTGAAGTGAAAATGTATGAAAACTTAAATAAAAGATCAAAGCTGGTTTATAACCTCTTGAAACATAACAGCCAACCATTACTCTAAATAATGGTAATTATGATTGACAACTATGTTTGGAAAAACACTCTGCTATCTTCAGTTGTGGACAAGAGATCTCTTCTGAAAACTAAATCTTTGAAATATCACTTAACTAACAAGCAATTAACTTATTGCCTCCAGGTCAGTCACCTAAATGTTCTTGTTTTGAATTCAAAGATTTCTCTAGTGCTAAATTAGAAATACCTTAGTAATTCTTACACCATACAAGTTAAAATTCACAGTTCACATGTAAATCAACACAAACTGAACAAAATTCATCTAAACCAAACATGAGACATTCAGACGAGCCATGTCAAAATTTACCTTTATCAGCAGATCTACTAGAACTTTGTATGTTGCATAGTCCATAAATAAATTAACTTTTTAAAATATATAAGCACTATACATATCTACGGGATTAATGATGAATGCACTTTACAAGTATGAAAAAATGTAATTACTTCACATATTACAGCATTTACAAATATAATAATGCGTACCACTAAAAGTGTGTTAGATATGTATACTGAAAGTCTGAAACCAATGTAAACAATGTACACAACATAGCTATTATTGCACAAGTACTTATGTATCTTATGTATAATAATTTAATGTGATTCTGTTAGAGTATATTCCCTATTCACCATTATGGATGTATTTGTTATACTATGTATTGCCAATCATCTTATGGATAACTTGACTATAACAGACATGGGTCAGTTCTTATCTACTGGTGATATTGAAAAAATAAGTAATCTGTCAGCAATTGCATGATCGTTCCAATTAAAGATATTAATGGCTGGGATGTATTCAGCATCCCGACGGTGAGGATGCAGATGGTGAGAATCCCAGCGCCGGAATGCTGACAGGAGTCTGAATACCGGCTCCAGAATCCCGAACGCTGACATCCCGTGGTGAGTATTAGGGTTAGGTTTAGGGTTAGTTTAAAATGGAAATACAGGCGCTTGGATCGTCTGTTTGACTAAGCAGCTGCTTAAAAATAGGGTTCGTCAGAACCCAAACAACATAAACACATAAAAAAGATAGCAGCGCTACAGTGTGTAAATTTCCATAATATGCAAATATAAAATATATAATGAACATTTAATAATATAAAATCAGAGAATTTTCAAATGTACAAATGACATTAAAAATTGAGCATTAAAAAATGAAGCAGTAGAAAATTGAGCGTTTAGCCTCTTCCAACAAATTCAAGATTAAATATTGCCTGTTCCTGTGTAAGCCTCCAGATAGTAGATACCAAGTATTGACAGTCTCAGTCGGAGAAAAGTGTGTTAAGTCCAACAATATATACCAAGTCCTAGCACCAATAGAGGGATGGTCCTATTGGCATACAGTTCCATATGCTGCACTCGGAGCCCTCAGAAGTCCATGGTGTAGATATGATGTATTAAATCTACAGGATGTGCACAAAATATTCCCAAATAGAGATCCTATGGTAAACAGAAAGCTGGTCCAGGCTGCCTTGTTTATAGTGTCCAATAGGTAACACTTGTTGGATAGAGGCAGTCACCTGACACATTTCGCTATGTATATATAACAGCTTTTCAAAAAATTCAGAGTCTCTCGCTAGGGCATGCTTGCTCGCTGGGAGCGATATTCGCACATCTGCACATGCGTATAATTCGCAGTGCATGTGCGCAAGTCATTTGTTGCGATCTGATTTTGGTAGCTCGCAAGCCACTTTCAGGTCGCTGCTTTGAGTGACAGATAATGATATTTGTGGGTGGTAACAGGGGAAGGTGCTTGTGAATGGGTGTGTGGATGTGCGAACGCAGGCGTGTCTGACCATCAGAACGGCGTTTAATGGGTGTGCATAATTATCAAAGTAGCGTCATTGCAAACGTGACTTGGTTGTTTTTTTGCCTGAACTGCTCGCAGTGCTTGGGGTAGGTTAGGTCAACCCCAAGCACTGCGAGCAGCTCCGATGGCCCTCGATGTTCACGATTAATCAGACTCTTCCCGGAGATGACGTGTGCTGCGAGTGACAGGTGGGAGGTTTTATAGTCCAGCGTACACTAACTGCCGTCGCTCACTAAGACATAGAGGGCGGCCTTCCAGTGCAAAGAGCGATCACTTGATTTGCAAACCTGGCCCCTTTTTGCAAGCGAGTGATCGCATCTTGCGAGAGACTCTGAATGAGGTCCTGTGTCGGCAGTTCAAGGGTGTTCTCAATGCAGGGTGCCGGCGGTGTCGGCAGAGCGGGGGTGCCAGCGGCGTCCTCAGTGCATGTGTGCTGACAGTGTTAGCAGTGCAGGGGTGCTGGTGGTGTCATCAGTGTGGGAGTGTCGGAAGTGTGGGGGTCACTGACGGTGTCCTCAGTACATGTGGCAGCAGTGCAGGGGTGCCGGCAGTGTCGGCAGCGGTGGTGTCGGCAGCGGGGGATGCTGCCAGTGGGGGTGCCAGCGGTGTCAGCAGCGGGGGGTGCCAGCGGTGTCAGGCGGCGGGAGATGGCAGGTGCCATCTTCTTCTTCAGTGTTCATTTTCAATGGGCTTAACACTGATTGGCTGAGAGCCGTGACAGACGGCTGTCTCAGCCAATCAGCATTAAGCCCGCTCAATACAAAACCTTGCGACCCGACAGCGGGGTCGCAAGATTTTGCCTCGGTTGAGGGATCCGGGGCAGACAGGGAGATCTGAGCGTCGCTTGGATCACCCCGGATACCTGAAATTTGGGTGGGTTTGGATCTCTGAGATCCGAACCCGCTCATCTCTACTACTAACACACTTTGGGGCTGATGCTGAATTGCGGTCAATCCGTTTTGTGGATAGAATCTGTGAATGTTAGCGCTGCCCATGCTCTGTTGCCGAGGACACGCAACTGCAGCAAGGAAGATTCAGAGTCTTACATTTAACCTCATCACCACTGTAGGCTGGAGATGGGTGTTAACGGGGCATACACAAGTTGCCTAAGATGTGGTCAGTATGTACTGTATTGCCAATCACATTATCTAAGGATGAGATTTGATTTTACATTAAGAAAAAACAATGAGTCCACTACCAGGTGACTAATCCAATTACAGAGAGTAAAGGTCTAGTTAGACTGACTGTGATCATGGGCTCCAACTGTTTTGTAGCATTGCCTTACAAAACCAAAAGAGGACAAAGGACATGTCATGGACATGTAGCTGCAGCTGTGGGCTAACCAGAATTGTGCGTACCAGACATCAATCTGACTTCAGATGGGACTCTTGCACCAGGTACAGAGCTTGTGCAAGTGTCCACTACTTTCACAAGTGGATAGTCATGAGCGGTATGGCTGCATACATGCATGCAACTCGTATGGGAGAATTTCTGTATTTAGGGCCTGATTCAGAGCCGGACGCTCTGACCAGAGCGCTCGCTCTGAATCAGGGCCCTCCTACCTGAAAATGGAGCGGCCTCTTGGACGCTCGCATAGCTGTGGGTTACCACCCACAGCTATAGCGAGCATCCATGATGATGGTCGCGATGGTCAAGACCATCGCGACCATCGGGCTTGCGATGAGACCCTGCGGTAGGGTCTCGGTGACCGCAAGCCCTGGAGTGATTTTGGCTCTATCAGAGCCAAAATCATTCCCACTAACATCACTACTGATGTCAGTGGGGCCGGACTCAGACGGTAGGCGTTTCCATGGGAACGCCTCCGTCTGGCAGCCACGCCCCCGGCACGCCCACCAAAGGGGGCGTGCTGTCACTCGCCATCGACAGCACGCTCCCTTTGGTGCGAGACCCATAACGACGGCTTGGCCGTTATTATTCGGGTCTCGCGCATGCGCATGAAGGAGCTCCCTCCGTCGTGCGCATGCGCAATTCGGCACCATCGACCCACTTGCGAGCGTCCTGCGCTCGCGAGCGGGTCTGAATCAGCCCCTTAGTTCTGTGCATACAGTGCAGCTGCAGCCAACTTGCATGCTACTCTGATTCTGCCCTAAATTGTATATTGTATGGATTTCTTCACAAATTCTATGAAAATTACTGTACCAGACTTATTAGTGACCTCATCACCACAATTTGCTATCCCATACTGAGTGCACGCTAATTTAGCAGCTACTGTGACTTTTTACGCAACGTTACTGTGCCTTTATACTAATGACCCAGAAGATGGAATCATACTGAGACACCTACCGGCTGTGACGCTGATCTGCCATTTTACATAAAAAGACCCTTTTACTATCCAGAATCCCACTGAAATTCCACCTCTCTGCATCCAAATTCACTCTGCATTCCCCGGCGGCGACCATCAGGACTATGTGCAGATGGAAAACATCGGCCACTTGTGTCCAGCATCGACATTGCGTCCACCTCTGAAACAGGCCCTATGTGTTCAACCTCTCTAAAGACTCAACGGCTCATACAGATTTCATTCAGACTTCACCATTCTTTCAGCTGTAATGACACTGGGTCTTATTCGGAGGTGCACGCAGTACCAATGTTTGCACAGTTGAACAATTATTTGCTACTGCTCATGTGTGAAAAGTCTAGAAAACCCTTACTACGTATGTGATGCCATATGCATTTGTCTATGACATCATTATGACTTCAGACAGCATCTGTAATCAGGAGCATATTTATAATGGGTGTACACGGGCCCCTGGGTGAAGGGGGGGGTGCACCGCACACCCTGCACCCATCCTTTTTTTTCATACTTACCTCTCTGATGTCCCACGGAGTAGCAGTGCTGAAAATGCCTCGAAAATGACCGCCGTTGCCATTTTCTCTGCATTTTTCGCATGCGCAGTACAAAATCACTGGAAAAATGACTGCCGCACAATTTCCCAGTGAACTGCACATGCGCAGTAGACTCCAGGTACACTCTAGTGCCCAGAGTCTACTGCTGCTGTCAGTTCGCTGACGGCAGCCGGGGAGATTAGGAGGGGGCCCCGAATAGGGAGTGAGCACGGAACACCTCCTCTATTAATATGCACCTGTCTGTGATCCATTGGTGTTTTAGGGTGGAGACTGGGGGGTGACCTATATTGTTTGCAAAAAGAGGAGTTGGCATGTCTGTGTTATAGGAGTATCATGTTTAGTCATGGGGCTGCATTCTCTTTTGCAGTTCTGCAACCACAGTGGCCATATTTCAACAAAGTTACAAGGGAGGCTGTTTTCTCGTGGAATCGATGATGCAACCAATGGCGTGTAGATGATGGAGTGATTGGATCCAATAGCGCAGTTGAGCATTGCTCAGATATGCAAAATGGGTGTTGCAGGGTTTGCTCAGTCTATCGCACTGAAGTACATAACAGGAATCAAGCTTACATATGCATATTTTTGCACTTGCGAATCCTTGAGCTAAGCATGAACTCCCTGCACCTCTGTTGAATCAGGCCCACTTTTTCATTAGCTCTCATATTGTCTGTTGAATGTTTCTTTAGTATGGATCAGCATTAACATTAAGAGAATTCAGTTGATCGTTTCAGACGTTTAATTTATAGGCCACCTAAACCACCCAGGCTCGCTAAAGGAGTTATGCCACCCTTTCTGGATTTAACATACAGTGGCGAGAGCGATGCGGTCACCATTCCCGGCAATGGAGACCCAGCGGTGCCCTTCCGGGCTTCAGCGAAGCCTTCCGGGTCCCCGTGTCATGCAAATGGACAGTCGCGCATGTGCATAACACTGGAGCCCTGTTGCAGTCAGCGTTAGGCTGACAGCAGCCCAGCGGAGGACCTCACAGAGAAGGAGGATTTCGCGGGACCTCGCCGGAGGGGTAAGTATTGGTAAATACCAGTTCATTTTTCATTTGTATCACAGTAATACTAAATGAAAAATTGCACTGGTGTTTACCATCGTTTATAAATGGGGGCCTCAATCTTGGCATTTACTTTCTGTTATTAGCACAGTGGTACTAAAAAAGGTGATTTATATTATTTTATGTTTCTGGGCTCAGCTTGTTTGCTGACCCAGTCCAGCTCTACTTGCTTGGACTCAGAGGTGTTACTGTCACAGGAGCAGGAAGTGCAACTATTGTGGGGCCCACTGTTGACATGTCTCCACTGTTAAAAAATCCCCATGTGTTATATAAGATTTTTATTTTAATCATTGGTCAATAGATTGGAGGCCTATGCATCTCCAGTCGTGTTTGATGCAGTCTGCAAACACACGCATTAAAATGTGATGAAGTCCTGGAGCAATCGAGTATCAGAGAGCTCTGAAGGAAACTGGCTTCTAGAGGGAATAGCATGAGTAGCCTGGCTTTAATCACTTTCATCACGGTTGCCGTGTTCCGGTAACACACTGATTATTTCATTACTGTGATCCTTTTGTTTCAGCTGTTTCTTCTTCAAATAAAAATATACTGTAACTTCTCTCATGAGCAGGGCCGTACCTACACTTTGTATTTATTTTGTCAATCTCATAAAGTATATCCTTTTTTTATGTATGTCTTGTTTTTACCCTGCTGTCAGAGCACTGAGGCATCTGACAAATCATTAATAATAACAATAATAATAATGAATTAATAACAAGTTAAATAAGAAGATAAGGTTCTGAAAAGTCAAAAGTAGAAATAAAAGGAATTCAAAAATTAGGATGGAAGCAGCTTATAGAGAGTGAAGCCTCCTAGCAGGAATACGATAAGGAACCTAAGAAGGATTGCTATGCAGTTTTATTTTAAGCACTCAGATGTAGAGTGAATTAAAGGTTATATTCCAATTGAGAGGAATAGAATAAGAGGTGAGAGAAAAACAGAACATAAGACAGCGTTTCTGCACAATGATGTGGACATCATAATGGATTTGTAAGATTTCATTCAATTTTTTTATATAATATATACGGTAGTTCATATTTATTTATTAATAATATATATATATATATATTTTATTTTTTTTATTTTTTTTTAAAGATGCCGTTCACTGTTGCTATAACAACTACATTTCAAGGAAAAAAACCTTACACAACAGTCTGCACACTCTAAATTCAGGGGCACAGTGGCAGAGGCACCATGCTGGGTGATTTTGTCCATTGAAGAACACAAACGACTATGTGGGAAGGGTAGTTACATACTTGTAAGAACATTCACCGAGTTGACTTGAAAGGTCCCCCCCACCCCTCCCTAATTTTTATCCTCTTTAGTCTAGAAACTTCAGAGAGAAATACACAAGACATAAATCTGTAAATCATTTGGAACTGGAGTGTAATATCCCTTTCTCAAACCCCTCCCCACATTAAGTGCCTAGATTAAGAGACTATTGAAAACATATTTATCCATCAGTTTTAATTACTAGCCAAGAGACAAAAAAAAAACCTTTATAGTCTGAGTAGTGCCAATCTTGCTTAATAACTCTCAGTCCACAAAACTTAATCACCTATAAAAAGAACAAAGAAAGTTCTTTGAATGTTCCACCCATTGAGGAGAGAGACTATAATGATTAGCATAGTGATGTAATATGATTGAAATGTAAGAATACGCATATTTACTAACTGGAAAGTATGAATCATTTCCAATTATGATCATAGCGCAAAATTTAGCTGTTGGTCCATATATACAGCATTGTATCAATTTTCTTGTTTATGTTTTGAACAGCACCAAAGATTTATCTTCTTATTGGAAGTAGATGAATACCTTCTGTTTTACATATAATTATGAATAAAAATGAATGCATTTTATATTTTTTATATAGACTCAATAGCGGTATATTCCGTGCATTGTTCCTTATGTTACTTACGCTAAACATATTAACCAAAATTGGTGGCAATATTGAAGAATGGATATGACAAACACAAATCAACCACACAATCAAATATTGGTGTTCAACTTCCCAATAAGAGAACCCCACCTGTTCAGGTGGTGTAGCCATTTCCCGATCAGGACAGTTGGCCAACTAGCTATCCCATCATGAGAATGAGAGAACACCCACTAACCTAACTGTTCTTTACCGCCATGCACACAACACAATCAACAAAATAGGGTGGGTGGGAGGGGAACCAGAACAAAGAGGCAGTTAAACTGCTTAGCAGCAACAATATTCTAAAAACTCCGCCCCTTCACCAAGCCAATAGGACAGGAACATCTATAACTAAATTATGAAATCCTAAAAGGGAAACAACACCAGCACATTAAAGGGGGCAATGCACCTAAAACACTGCGGTTTATGCTTCTTCATGTTTAATGCCAAACCTTCAGTCTAATTTTTTACTACTGGTTTGATATGTCAGTGCGGCTCGGTACTTGTAAGTCAATTTTGGTAAAGGACAGACTTCATATATTACCATCTGTTATTCAATAAATCCACAGCTTTGTTTCCAAATCATTTTCATAAAAAGAGCTTAACATTGTATTGGAAGCAATTATCCCAATTTAGGGCCGTATTCAATTAGTTTCGCCTCGGCAAAAAAGTTCTGCTTACCCAGCTTTTTGCCTACATCGCGTGTTTTGGACCCTTTTTCACCCTATTCAATTACTAACCAGGCGACAACGGCAAATGGAGAATGCAGAACAAGCGGAAAGTACTGTCAATCAGTCTGAACACCTAAAAAGATGCACTAACATTGGGGATCAATGTGTACTGTTCCAATAGCCCTAATAAAACTATTTGGGGTACTGAAATTGTTTAAAATCCTTATTAGTGTTCTTGTAAAAGTGGTGAAGAATGGCATTAAACAGTTTTTCTTGGTGAAAAAAAAGTAATCTTGTTAAATTTGGGGTACATGAAAATGGGTGCTAGCATCTTTTAAAGTCTCTAAGGTGAAGTCTAAAAAAAAACGTGAAAAACGCACCTGTTGCATGAACCTGCAATCCTAACAACACCTGACCCATTCTTGCAGACCCCTAAGAAGGCTATTTCGCTAGTTTTTATGCTTGTCCTCCCACTTTGTACTTTTTCGCCCCCAAAATGAAAGTACTTTTTTGGGGTGTTCTTATGTTTTTTTTTATGGATTTTTTGACACAGTTGTCCTTTGGGGGGGCTGTCCCAAGGGTTCTGAGTGATTTCCCCACGTTTGCACCCCAAAATAAAAAATTTGCACGTCTTTTCTCCTGCTATTCTTAGGCGAAAAGCCGCGACCGGCGATACTTTTTTGTGGAAAACGGCTTTTTGCTTATAATTGAATACGGCCCTTAGTTGTGATAGTCATATTGTTAAATTAGTGTACTATTTCCCACTATGAGCTTGCTGAATGATAGGCATCCTGGGCTAGAGGTGTGATTGGAATCCACTTGAATTATAACTGGGCACTGGTAGCCTCAAGTTCTCCTGCAAATATTAATTAGACTGTTGATCCAAAAGCCTACTAATGAATTGCTATTTCACATAGCTGACAGTATCCAGCTTAAAGTAAAGACACAACAAGTGCACTATCGACAATGGCCCATCAAACTTTTTATATTCATATTGATGTAATGAGTTTATATGATACATGGGCAGGTGTAATGGACTTTAACAGATACTCATTCTAGACATAATAAACTGTTAATAATATATTGCATAATATAACCAGCTGTGTATACCTAGGTGCTAGCTATGCATTAGGAGTAAATTTGAAATGTGTATTAGGATTACTATTGTTTTTGTATGTTTAATGAGAGCTAGCCCTGGTGAAGTACTATTCCAATATACAGTAGATCAGTGATTTTCAACCTTTTTTAACTCGCGGCACACTACACAAGATTTTAAAATTGCCAAGGCACACTATCCGGCGATGCGGTGTGCGCGGACTATGAAAAAACACACTACATTAGTTCCCACAGGAACAAAACACACTACATTGGCCCCCACAAGAATAAAAAACACACTACATTGGCCCCCACAAGAATAAAACAATCCCATTGGCTGGCCTAACAGAAAAAAAAAAACACATTGCTCCCCACAAAAAAAAACAACCATACCACATTGCGCCCCACAGAATTGCTCCCCACAGAAAAAGAAACCTATGGCTGGCCCCACAGAAACAAAAAACAAAACAAAACACATTGTTCCCCACTAAATAGGCAAATATATGGCTGGATAACATATGGCTGGTTCTCACTAAAAAAAATGACATGACTGGTTCCCACGAAAAAAATAAACTATGGCAGGTACCAACGAAGAAGAAAAAAATGTCTGGTCCCCACAAAACCCACATTTCTTCCCCCCCTTGTCACTCACACTGCAGCAGGATCGCGTGCGGGCGGGCTTCCAGGCAGGCTGCAGAGCCTGACTGGACAGAGCGCTGGTTGGATGATTGGTGCAGGGCGTTGGCTGGCAGAGCGGGCTGGAGGGCAGTGGACAACGCGGCGTGCGTGACCTGTGATGTCACGCCGCCGCATCTTTGCAGGTCACTACCCGGTCGCGCTTGAGTCTCCCAGAGGAGCTCAGTGGCCCGGGATGCTGAAGTACAGTAAAATGTGCCCGGTGGCTCTGACAGCCCCGCGGCACACTTCACAACCGGCCACAGCACACTAGTGTGCCGCGGCACACCGGTTGAAAACCGCTGCAGTAGATGAAAGAGGAAATTGACAGTATTTAACATATCGCGCTAATAAACAATAGTAGATTTTATATTTCCTATTTGTTATTCCTATGTAGGTTGTTATTCCTAGTTTGTTTCTATTCATTGCTATTTGAAATAAGAAATAAAATATCTAAAGGTGGTTTTATAACAAGCTGAAGGGTTAGTGTATGTGTATGTAAATTACTTTGTAGCACTGGGACAGAATGTTTCCTGAGTTGCCCCCTGATGCTCAAATGCAGAAGCACAACCATAAGCTAAAGAACTAGATTCAGGTGGAGGCACCACTAACCATTCAGGTGAGAGAATACTATAAAACAAAGTATATAATAACATCTACCATTGATAATCAATCATAGGTAACTAGCTTATTCTTTACTGAATCCTTATGCTTTTGTTTCTAATGCCTTATGATTTGTAATAGTTACATTGTTTTAAGGATTCTCTCAGTTTATTGACTAAAGTGAATGCTTGATTTATTTGTAGCCTTAGATGTATGGTATGTGGTCATTGTTGACTTAAGCCATTTTTATTGCTAGCTTTCTCTGGCTGGCCAATTGGGGGTTTTCATTAATTAGTGTCCACACTTGCCTGCTTCCCTGTATAAGTGTCAGTAGTTTGGCTGGGGAAGCCTTGGCTGGGTGCAGCTTTTTTTCTAAGTGCAGTTTTTTAAGTGCATAACTAGCGTTAGACCTGCGTTATTCCGAGGAAAAACAGAGGGAGAAAAAGGTCCATCACGCAACAAACCCCAACAATCTAAAGACTCAGACTACAACTGGACTCCCTGTACAATCACGGCAAGAACACTTCTAATGCTATTAATAATGCTGGCCTACTGATTCTAGCATACAATTCAATGCTTATCGTACTTTTCCCCATGTCAGTTTATATCTATCAACTTTGAAACACTGTCCTTTATCTCAGCTCTCTTGCCTAGCCTCACATCCTCTGTCTGCTTACAATCTGCGTTATTTTTCACATTCTGCACACTTTAGAACCCCACTTTTATTTCTCCCTATAACAATCTTGTTAATCTGCATACATATTGATACACTGTTCTTTGATACGTCACTGTTTTCTTACTTGCATTCCTACAAATCTCTTGCACTCATATCTCATTTAAATTTCCAAATTTCTTTCCTCTTGTTTACTTATAAACACCATGACAAGGTTTTCGTCAACTCCCTCCTTCCCTCTGTCTCTACCTAATCCTCTGTTCTGCCCCCTGCTTCCACCTTTATCCTTTCCCCCTTATCTCTTCCACCTCCTCCTCCCCTTCTCCCCCCTCCTCTGTCTGCCTACTCTTCACTCCTCACCCATTACTCCACTTTCTTCCTGTTCTACCCCCCCTCTGTCCTACTACCCCACCACCAAACCCTCCTCCTACACTCCTCTCCCTGTCACTTCACCCCACTGCCATCCACATCTCCCTCCCTGCCCACCTCCTATTGGTTCCCTTTCCAGCTCAGGTGCCCGCACCATCACTAAACTCTATTCATATCGGTCCCCCAAATTAATCTCACCTCCACGTTACAGCAACCCGGACAATCTCATTCACATCTCCCCCACAAATGCTATCTCTCTATCCTGTGCCCTCTGGAACGCCAGGTCAGTCTGTAATAAACTGGTCCCCACCCATGACCTTTTTATCTCCAACTCTCTGAATCTCCTAGCCATCACTGAAACTTGGATCTCACCCTCTGACACCACTTCTCCTGCTGCTCTATCCTCTGGGGGCTTTGCCTTCTCCCACACCCCCCGGCCTGGGGGTCGCCATGGTGGTGGAGTTGGGGTCCTTCTATCCACCAGTTACTCATACCAGCTAATACCCTCTGAACCATCCCTTACATTCCCCACATTTGAGGTTCATGCTATACGACTCTTCCAACCAGTAAACCTCAGAGTAGCTGTCATTTACCGTCCCCCTGGCTCTCCCTCCAAATTCCTTGACAACTTCGCTTCCTGGCTCCCTCACTTTCTCTCCTCAGATCTTCCCTCCATTATCCTAGGTGATTTTAATATTCCTATTGACATTCCCACAGAATCCTCTGCAGCTAAACTCCTTACCCTCACCTCTTCATTTGGTCTCGCCCAATGGACCTCCTCACCCTCCCATGTGAGTGGGCACTCACTTGACCTGGTCTTTACGCACCGTTGTGATATTTCTGATTACTCCAATTGCCCATTCCCCCTCTCTGACCATCACCTTCTCTCTTTTAACCTATCCCTCTCTCCTTGCCCTCCTCTAACTCCTAAGGCTACCATTACTAAGCGTAATATTGAGGCTATTGACACTGTTGCTTTTTCCTCCCTGCTGGACTCTCTTCTCTCCCCTATCATTTCTCTCTCCTGTCCTGAACAAGCTACTTCCCTGTACAATTCCTCCCTTGCTTCTGCTCTTGATTCTGTTGCTCCAGCAATAACCACTCACCCTCGCAGATCCACACCACAACCCTGGCATTCCAAATGCACCAGATACCTACAAAAGTGTTCAAGAATTGCGGAGCGTCAGTGGAGAAAGTCACGCTCTAAGGCTGACTTCCTCCATTTCAAATTTATTCTCTCCCCCTACAGTGCTTCCCTGTCTCTCTCCAAACAAACATATTTCAAGAACCTCATCTCCTCCCAGTCCTCAAACCCCCGGCGTCTCTTTGCCACTTTCAACTCCCTACTCTGCCCTTCCCCTCCTCGCCTTCCCTCCTCGCTCTCTGCCCTCGACTTTGCCACCTACTTTACATCTAAAATTGACTCCATACGTGAGGACATCATATCCCATCAGACCCTTAGCACTCCTCTCCCTCCTTGCCCTTACCACCCCTCCCCTTCTGTCTCACCAACTCTGACATCCTTCTCCCCTGCTTCTGGAGAGGAAGTCTTGGCCCTCATCCGGTCCTCCCCTCCTTCCACCTCCCCTCTTGACCCTATCCCTTCCCGTCTCCTCTCCCACTTGTCTCCTTCTGCCTGTTCCCATCTGGCTCACCTCCTTAATCTTTCCCTATCATCTGGCACTGTCCCTTCTGCATTCAAACATGCTCTTGTCTCCCCCATTCTTAAAAAACCTACCCTTGATCCTAACATACTTTCAAACTATCGACCCATCTCTCTTCTCCCTTTTGCTTCCAAACTCCTTGAGCGTATTGTCTACAACCGCCTTACCACCTTTCTTTCCTCCCACTCCCTCCTTGACTCATTTCAATCTGGCTTCCGATCTCTCCACTCCACGGAAACTGCCCTCACGAAAGTCAGCAACGACCTCCTTGCTGCCAAATCCAAGGGTCACTACTCTCTGCTCATTCTCCTTGACCTCTCTGCTGCATTTGACACTGTAGACCACCCTCTCCTCCTGCAAATCCTTTACTCTCTCGGTTTACGTGAAACTGCCCTCTCCTGGCTTTCCTCCTACCTCTCTGATCGTTCCTTCGCTGTGTCCTCTCATGACTCCTCTTCCCCTCCACTTCCACTAAAGGTAGGAGTTCCCCAAGGTTCTGTTCTTGGACCTCTCCTTTTCTCCCTATATACATCCTCTTTAGGTGAACTCATTAACTCCTTTGACCTCCAATATCATCTCTATGCAGATGATACTCAAATTTACCTTTCCACCCCTGAGCTCACCCCTGAGCTCCTTACCCGTATCTCCAACTGTCTCTCTGCTGTCTCTTCGTGGATGTCCCAGCGCTTTCTTAAACTTAACATGTCTAAGACTGAGCTGATCATCTTCCCACCCTCTTCCACTACATCACTTTCCACAATTTCGTTATCTATTGATGGCACAACTATCTCCTCTAGCCCCAAAGTGCGCTGTCTTGGAGTTATCCTAGACTCCTCCCTCTCCTTTAAACCGCACATTCAGCACATCTCGCAGTCCTGCCATTTTCACCTAAAAAATATCTCCAGGATTAGACCCTTCCTCACCCAGGATGCCACTAAAACCCTCATCCACTCACTGGTCATATCCAGATTGGACTACTGTAACCTTCTCCTAGCTGGCCTCCCAGTCTCTCACCTCTCTCCACTACAATCTGTTCTCAATGCTGCTGCTCGGCTCATCTTCCTCTCCAGACGTTCTATATCTGCTTCCCCTCTCCTTCAAGCCCTACACTGGCTCCCCTTCCCCTTCAGATGCCAATTCAAGGTTCTTACATTCACCTACAAAGCCCTCACCAAATCCTCTCCCGCATACATTTCTGACCTTCTCTCCCTTCACACTCCCACCCGCCCACTTCGCTCAACTAATGCATGCCGCCTCTCTTGCCAACTGATTACTTCCTCCCACTCCCGCATCCGAGATTTTGCCCGTGCTGCTCCCTACCTTTGGAATGCTCTCCCTCTCCCTATCAGACTCTCCACCTCTCTACAAATCTTCAAACGGGCTCTCAAGACCCACTACTTCATCAAGGCCTTCCAGCACTCCTCCTAACCCACCTCATGCTCTTTCCTTCCTATCTTCCCCTTCTGTGTCACGCCTGTCTGTCTGCCCCTCCCCTTAGAATGTAAGCTCTCATGAGCAGGGACCTCTTCCCTCATGTGCTTCTCTTTACATTTTCTTCTACTCTCTACTCCCCATTAGGGCACCTAACACGGGACCGCCAACTCCCGGCAGCTTATTGTGAGTGCTTTAATCACTATTTCAGCAATGTATATAAGTTGTGTCCCTGTCCTGCACTGTAATGTACTGTAAGTTACTTGTTTCTTGTTCACTTATTAGTTCTATGTACTATGTAAGGCGCTGCGGAACACTTGTGGCGCCATATAAATAAAGGATAATGATAATAATAATAATAATAATTGACGTAGTAATACAGAGGAAAAGGCTAACTGAAAAGGGTTACCAATAATATTTGTAACCAATCCGAAGCATTGTGCAAACCTGTACACATTTTATGTGCGCAGACTTCGATCCTCAAAGTCATTTGCAGTGTGTCTCCACTTACTGAAGAATATATAGTATTTTTTATGTTAAAAAATACTCATTTTCATATTTGCGATGCGTAGATATTAAGAAATAAATATTTTTACATAAAAGCTGTATATGTGGAATACAAGGAGATGGAGAAATAGTAAAATGATCTCATGGAGTCAGTTTTGTATATTTCAGTTGTAATTTCTGATTCTTATAAGTTTCTAGTTTTCATTATTTTCCAAATCTATTCCAATATTGGCAACAGAAACCCTTTACCCACCAAATTTTCCGATTTCCACATGTCTGTATGATTTTTGTCAGAGATTCTGTGGTGGTGCAGCTGTGGGATAATTGCAAAATTCTTCAGTTACAAACACAACTTTAACCATTTTAATGGAGAATAAAAGCACAGATGTGGCTGAGTCCCATAATGAAACAGTGGGCAAACTTCTAAATGCAATTCTCTGGTATCATTCCAAATTCAATTTAACGTCTTAAATCTTATGCATTCATGCCAAAATATATACGTAATATGAAAATATATAGTATACCATCTTCTATTGTTAACAAAACTGAGAAGGGTGAAAATAAATATTTATGATACTATACCTGTGATTTCTTTTCCTTTTGCCTACATTGATAAGTAAGATAGCAATGGATGAGCACCACATTGAACCACTTTTTTAAAAACTGACCCCAAAAACGTTGATTTATTTTTTTCATTTAATTTAGTAAAAAATATTTTTAAAATATAACCTCTTACTTCCCAAGTGGCAATTGATTCTCCAGTGGCAACCCTCCCACCGCCCTAGTGGTACCAGATCCCCCAGAGGTATTGCCTTGCCACTGCATATCATAGGTCCCTTTTGAAGAATATTGGGTCTATTTACTAAGACTTGGATGGAGATAAAATGTACGGAGATAAAGTACCAGCCAATCAGCTCCTAACTGCCATGTTACAGGCTGTGTTTGAAAAATGAATTAGGAGCTGATTGGCTGATACTTTATGTCCATTCACTTGATCTCCATCCCAGGCTTAGTAAATAGACCCCTAAACCCCTACATCCCCAGGGGCAGCAGACTCCCTCAGCCAATGGAATCCACTCCGCCCTTGTGGTAATGATATCTTGCGTGGACTGAACCACCCCAATTGCTCTTATATAGTGACAGTGTTTATTGGCATACTTACTTTTAAAAGTAGAAGTTCCATTATAATATAACTTCAAACTTCAAAAAGCAATGAAATTACGATCATTAAGGCTGATGCCTTAATGGACGTGTTCCTTGCGCACTACAGATATGGTATGCCATCACACCCTGTGGTTAACTGCAGATTCAGAACTTTCACAGAATGAGATTGCTGTCACTCACAAAATGGTGGAGCTGCTAATTCACAGAATTGTGTGCTTATTGGAATACACACATGCAGTCTATGCAACTGAGGTTTGAGCAGTTATGTGGTTCCCAAATCCAACTCAGTGCCCACAATTTTCCCATTTGATCACCAAAACAATCTCACTGGCTTCCAACATCCATCTTACTGCATACATTTGTCTAATTTAGAATACACGTTCAGCTCCCTTATTTTTAAAAATATCATACTCTATGAATGTACACTTTCTTCCACTATATGCTTCCATGCTGCTATATATTCCCCAATCCCTACTGCTGTGTGGTCTCCCAACTGTGATAGTCTGTGTTCCCTCATCTGCACCAATGTTTTTCCCCAACCGCACCGCCATGCATCCGTGCCTTCTCCACAGCCATGTTGCTGTCTTTTCTCTCATCTCTGGCATTCTCTCTTCCTCCATCTGCACTGCTCTGGTCCCCCAACTGTGCAACTCTGTCTCCCCCCACCACCCGCACCACTCTGTCTTCCTGCCATATTTAAATGGCTCACTAATTCCACAATCCATCAGTGAGATAAACCTAAGGCGAACAATAAAGGGTATTTAATGGAGGTGATGCTGTCACGGCCAGGGTATTTCAGCATGGCGCTATGCGGGTGTTACCTGTGAGCTCGTTGTGGTGCGGGCTGTCTGGTGGTGGAGCTAGTGTCTGGCGGGGGGCTTTGGCTGCGCGCATTGTTGTGCGGGCCTGTTGTCACTCTGCGCTGGTAAGACCTGGCGGCATCTCCGTTCCATTTGGCATGGGCGCCGCCATTTTGCCTTCTGGCCATGTGATGCGGCTGGCCAATCCTGGTGAGTCACATGTTCCCTCTGGCCAGTAACAGCACGACATGGGGTATTTAGGAAGGGTCAGTGCCTTCCTTCTTTGCCAGTGCAACGTGTATCTCAGCCTAGCTGAGAGGGAGTTCTCTGTGCTTATCCTGTTCCTGTGTAATTCGCTGTCTGCCAGTCTGCCTGTCAGCTCCTAGCTTCCACTGGACTACCCTGCTTCCTCCACCACCCCTGCCCATACCTGAGTGCCTGAGCCTGCTGACATCCTGCTCAATTGCCTTAGTTCACTACCTGCATACCTGGCTATTATTTTCCTGCATCACTACCTGCATACCTGGTTGATTCTTCCAGTCTCACTACCTGCACACCTGGACAGTTCTAATTGTTTCTACTTGGACATTAACCCATTACTCCCACCACAGAACTCTAGTGCACGTTTATATATACCTGGACTTTTATTTACTGCCATATTTTATGTCTGCTCAAGCACATATTAAAAAACCTAGTTTTTTATTCAAACCCGCTTCTGTGATCGCTCCTGCTACCACCCCGGGTCCACAAACAACCCAGAACATAACAGTTTGCACTGGTCCCATGGAGCCGGCCACGGAGTACAGGAGTCAGGAGTGGATTTATTCCGGTGCATTTCTGGTCGTTTAGAAAATCTGGAAAACATGCAGCATCAGATGGCTCAATTCCTGCAAGAGATGTCTAAGCGACAGGATAGTTTGCAAACTTCCTTTTCTACCCCTGGAGTACCAGCAACTACTTCCGCATCAGTGTCTGGGAATACAGGAGGCAGATCATCTCCCCGCTTACATCTTCCTTTACCAAGTAAATTTGACGGCAACCCTAAACTCTGCCGAGGATTCCTAAATCAGTGTGACATACATTTTACCCTGCATTTTACCCTGCAGCCTGACAACTTTCTAACTGCAAGAACTAAAGTGGCTTATATAGTCTCTCTGTTATCCGGCCAGGCCTTGGAATGGGCTTCCCCACTCTGGGAGCGCTCAGATCCGCTGCTGGATAATTACGCAGGCTTTGTGTCATCCTTCAGGAGGATTTTCGATGAACCTGGGCGTACTGTATCAGCATCATCAAACATCATGACACTGAGACAAGGGGTCCGTCCTGTCAGTCAATATGCCGTGCAATTTCAAATTTTAGCATCAGAGCTCAAATGGAATGATGAAGCCCTCACCTCAGCCTTCTGGCATGAGTTGTCAGACCGACTAAAGGATGATCAAGTCACTCGAGAGCTTTCTACTAATCTGAACTACATGATTTCGTTGTGTATCAAAGTTGACCTACGCTTCAGGGAACATCAGGCTGAAAAACACAGAACTGACCGGCAAAGGTCATTTGCCCCCTCCATTTCTACCCGTCCCATTCCTTCTCCTACTGAAGAGGAGCCTATGCAGGTGAATCATACACACCTCTCCAAAGAAGAACATCAGAGATGAATGCAAAAGAACCTCTGTCTGTACTGCGGAGAATCCGGTCACCTGCTCATCTCCTACCCCCATAAACCGGGAAATGCCAAATCCTAACTGACCCTGGAGACATCAAGTTAGGAGTTATGAGCCCGTCTCCAAAAATTCAAGATTTCACGATTACCCTAGCTTTGGATCTTAAACCCAAACCTGTCTTTGCTACTGCTCGGGAGCAGCCGGAAATTTCAACACGTCTAGTTTCATAGATAAATTTCAGATTCCTTGTTTGTCTCTCAACCATGCCATCTCTCTGACCTCTATAGACGGATGCCCTCTAACTAACGGGATAGTCACCAAAGAGACTCAACCAGTATTGGTCCGAATTGGGGCACTTCATTCTGAGTCCTTAAAATTCCTGGTGATATCAGAGGCCTCTCAAGAAATTGTTCTTGGTCTACCCTGGCTGCGTCAACATAATCCCAGGATAGATTGGACTTCTATGCAGATTCTGTCATGGTGTATGGACTGTCAGAAATCCTGTCTTCCAAAAATTCGACCAGTAAGAAAAACAGTTCCATTAGTTTCTTCTGCCATTCCCAAGGAATATCAGATGTTCGCTGACGTGTTCTCTGAGCAGCAAGCAAATATCTTACCTCCTCATAGGGAATGGGACTGTCCAATTGACTTGATACCTGATAAGATACCACCTCGTGGCCGTACCTATCCGCTGTCCTTTCCTGAGACTCAAGCCATGACCGAGTACATCCGGGACAACCTGGCAAAGGGGTTCATTCGCCCCTCTACTTCACCTGCCGGAGCTGGGTTTTTCTTCGTTGGTAAGAAGGAAGGTGGTTTAAGACCATGTATCGATTACCGAGGCCTTAATGACATTACTGTAAAGAATCGATACCCTCTTCGCCTGATTACTGAGTTGTTTGATAGGGTCAAGGGCTCTGTCATTTTTTCTAAATTAGATCTGAGAGGGGCTTACAATCTCATTCGTATTCAAGCTGGCGATGAATGGAAGACCGCTTTTAATACCAGAGATGGTCATTTAGAATATTTAGTAATGCCTTTTGGATTGTGCAATGGCCCTGCTGTCTTTCAGAGTTTAATTAATGAGATTTTCCGGTACCTGTTATATGTTTCAGTTGTTGTCTATCTGGACTATATACTGATTTTTTCATCCTCTGTAGCTAAACATAATGAATATGTTAAAGAAGTTTTGATCTGTTTCAGAGAGAACCACCTTTACTGCAAACTGAAGAAGTGTGTCTTTGGAGTGCCCAGTGTACCTTTTCTCGGCTATGTAATTTCTGGCTCCAGTTTGGAAATGGACCCCAAGAAGGTACAAGCAATTCTGGATTGGACCTGACCTCAGACATTGAAAGCCATCCAGAGATTGTTGGGCTTCGCCAATTATTATAGATGCTTCATTAAGGGATTTTCTACATTGCTGGCTTCCATTACAGCCTTGACCCGCAAAGGTGCAAATCCTGCCCAATGGTCACATGAGGCAGAGTCTGCTTTTCATCTTCTAAAACAGGCCTTTATCTCAGCACCTATTCTTCGACAACCAGATCTGGACAGGCCTTTTTTGTTGGAAGTAGAGGCATCATCTGAAGCTGTGGGAGCAGTCCTGTCTCAACGTTATGAGGACAATCGAGTCCATCCTTGTGGGTTCTTTTCTAAGAAATTTTCACCTGCCAAAAGGAACTATGCCATAGGTGAGCAAGAATTACTAGCTGTAAAGTTGGCGTTGAAGGAATGGAGATATTTGCTAGAAGGTGCTAAGTTTCCATTTACTGTATTTACGGACCATAGAAATCTCCTATTTCTCAAAAACCTTCAATGTGTGAGTCCTCGTTTGGCCCGCTGGGCAATATTCTTTGCCAGGTTTCAGTTCACCCTGACCTTCCGGTCTGGAGCACTTAATCAGAAGGCTGATGCCCTTTCGAGATCTCTCCTCTGTGATGATCAATCTGAAAATCAAAGCAATACACCCGTCTTGGAATCAAGAGTTTTCGCCGCATTACAGGTTCAGCCTTCTACGGGAAAATCATTTGTGGCCCTGGAATTAAGGAAGTGGCTTCTCACTTGGGCACATTCCTCTCGCTTCTCAGGGCACTCAGGCACTCGGAAGACCTTGGAGCTCCTGAAAAGACACTATTGGTGGCCTTCTATGAAGGCAGATATAATGGAGTTCATCTCTTCCTGCTCCTCCTGTGCCCAGCATAAATCATCACGACAAGCTCCAGCTGGGGAATTGCTTCCACTACCTACTCCATCACGTCCATGGACGCATCTCTCTATGGATTTCGTCACAGACCTGCCAGTCTCTCAAGGCTTCAATACTATCTGGATTGAAATAGATCAATTCTCTAAGATGGTCCACTATATAGCTTTGAAGAAGTTACCTTCTGCTCCTGACCTGGCACAGTTGTTCGTTCAACACATATTTCGTCTTCATGGCCTTCCTGCCGAAATTGTCTCTGACCGTGGTGTGCAGTTTACTGCAAAATTCTGGAGGGCTTTGTGTTCTGTTCTTCAAGTGAAGTTAAACTTTTCCACGGCCAACCATCCGCAAAGCAACGGCTCCACCGAGAGAGTTAATCAAGATCTAGAGACTATCTTAAGAATCTTTAGGACATCTTCCCAGGACAATTGGGCTGCCTTGCTGCCGTGGGCCGAGTTTGCACATAATGCTTCCTATCACTCGTCAACTAACCAAATGCCATTTCAGGTTGTTTATGGCCTTCATCCTCATGTTCCCGAATTCCGAAGCCTGCCTGTTTTTGATGTTCCGGCCGTGGCAGACACGGTGCAGAATTTTGCTGACATCTGGACTCAAGTACGGTAAGATTTGCTGAAGGCATCTTCTCGCTATAAGACCCAGGCCGATAAGAAGCGTAGAATAGTTCCACGCATGCAAGTTGGAAGCCAGGTCTGGTTGTCCACCCGGAATCTTCGTCTGAGAGTTCCTTCAATGAAATTTGCACCACGCTTCATTGGTCCCTTCACCATAACAGAAGTCATTAATCCAGTGGCCTACCATCTATAGTTACCCCCATACCTAAAAATCCCTAATTCCTTCCATGTTTCCTTATTAAAGCCCCTAGTTCTGAATAGGTTCCACAGTGCTCTACCTGTATCTCCTCGAGTCCAGACGGAGAGAGGAGTTGAGTTTGAGGTCGCCCAGGTCTTGGATTCTCATCTACGCAGAGGTCATCTACAGTATTTGCTAGACTGGAAAGGTTACAGTCCAGAGGAACGTTGCTGGACCGATGCTCATGATGTCCACGCTCCCACGCTCATCAGGAGATTTTATTCTGCCCATCCAGAGAAGCCTGGTGAGTGTCCTGAGGCCACCCCAAAAGGGAGGGAGTACTGTCATGGCCAGGGTATTTCAGCATGGCGCTAGGCGGGTGTTACCTGTGAGGTCATTGTGGTGTGGGCTGTCTGGTGGTGGAGCTGGTGTCTGGCGGGGGGCTTTGGCTGCGTGCATTGTTGTGTGGGCCTGTTGTCACTCTGCGCTGGTAAGGCCTGGCGGCGTCTCCATTCTGTTTGGCACAAGTGCCGCCATTTTGCCTTCTGGCCATGAGATGCGGCTGGCCAATCCTGGTGAGTCACATGTTCCCTCTGGCCAGTAACAGCATGGCATGGAGTATTTAGGAAGGGTCAGTGCCTTCCTTCTTTGCCAGTGCAACGTGTATCTCAGCCTAGCTGAGAGGGAGTTCTCTGTGCTAATCCTGTTCCTGTGTAATTCGCTGTCTGCCAGTCTGCCTGTCAGCTCCTAGCTTCCACTGGACTACCCTGCTTCCTCCACCACCCTTGCCCATACCTGAGTGCCTGAGCCTGCTCACATCCTGCTCAATTGCCTTAGTTCACTACCTGCATACCTGGCTATTATTTTCCTGCATCACTACCTGCATACCTGGTTGATTCTTCCAGTCTCACTACCTGCACACCTGGACAGTTCTAATTGTTTCTACTTGGACATTAACCCATTACTCCTACCACAGCACTCTAGTGCACGTTTATATATAACTGGACTTTTATTTACTGCCATATTTTATGTCTGCTCAAGCACATATTAAAAAACCTAGTTTTTTTATTCAAACCCGCTTCTGTGATTGCTCCTGCTACCACCCCGGGTCCACAAACAACCCAGAACATAACAGATGCTCAGTCAATTCCATCAATAAACTCTTACTATATGATAGTTCTAAGTAGATATACAACACCAATGGCTCTCCACCTAAATAGAGCTGAGGGCTAATCCCACGATAATTCACTGGTGTACAATACAAGAACACAATACATAAATGATATTGCATCCTCTTGGAAAGAGGATATACCATAGATACTAAAGGCTACAATTGACCTAGTGCCTCAACAGTATATCCTTCCTCCAAATGGGTTGACAAAAACTTCATTGATTCTCTATCATACCATGTTACAACAGGTTGGTTTAACTATCTAATAGCATTTAGTTCTAATGTTTCATTCAATCCACTAGGAAACAATGAGTCCAACTGAAAGGTTCAATAAATCTCCTGTTGACACAATCTCCCAAATCTATCACCTTCTCCTCTCACAGAAGAATTAATATGCTCCAAGCCTAGAACTCATAAGGAGCTAGGATCCCCTTGGTGGTATAGCAAAAAATGTTTCGGAATACTGTGGGTATGGATTTTGTTTAGGATGTTTCTGCGGTGTTCTAAAAATCGCAGTTTCAATGGTCTTGTTGTCCGCCCCACATATTTTAAACCGCAACCACACTGAAGAAGGTACACTACCCAATTGGTATTGCAATTAATAAAGCTGGAGATCTGTAATGATCGATTTCCCGCCACAGAAGAAATATTTTTAGTTTTATTCTGAGCATGTTTGCATGTTATGCATCTCCCATTCCCACATTTATAGAAGCCGGCTGGTTTTGTTTCTAGCCAAGTTGACTTTCTAATATCTCCAGACTTATTACATTTCATCAAACTGGGGGCAAGGAAAATTTTTAAAGAGCGATTCTTCCTAAATATAAAATTAGGGTTCATCGGAAAAATATTCTTAAGTATCTGATCATTCTTAAGGATATGATAATTAGACCTAATAATACTTTTAATTTCAGTTCAACGATTATTAAATTTAGAAATAAATGATAGTTGTCCTGTTGTACCTGTTTGCATTTGGTCCTAGATACCAAAAGAGAATCCCTATTGATGGCAATTACCTCATTCAGAGCCTTATCTAAAATAGTCAGGATATCCTCTCATTTTGAAGGATTCCAACATGCTAATAGTCTGTTCAAGGAAACCCTCTTTTGTAGAGTAATTACGTCACAAGCGTAAGAGTTGTCCTTTCGGTATATTCGTCTTCCATGGTGTGTAGTGAGCACTACGATAATGCAAGTAGGCATTACTGCCCATCTCTTTCATATAATTAGAAGTGACAGTTTGATTTTCAAAAATTTCAAGTGTGATATCCAAAAAATTGATTTTCGTATGATTAAAAGAATGAGTGAAAACTAAATTATAAGTGTTGGTATTGAGAAAATTAACAAAATCTAGAGCCGTGTTCAGATCCCCATCCCAAATAATAAACAGATCATCAATGTACCGACCATATAGGACCAGGCTGTCGCCGAGCCCGCCACGAGATTGGTGTAGCTCGGTGCAAACCTGGTCCCCATGGCCGTGCCCATCGATTGAAGATAAAAAGTATTCGAAAAGATAAAATAATTGTGTGACAAAATAAATTGAATACTATCCAGAAGAAATTGTATATGTCTCTCAGTTAAGTCAGCATCACGCTTGAGTATATTCTTGATTACCTCCACACCCAACTGGTGGGGAATGTTGGTGTAAAGACTCTGAACATCCAGTGTCAAAAAGGCATATGATGATTTCCACCTAACTCCCTTTAGTAATTGTAGGAAGTGTGTGGTATCATGTATATGTGATCTTAACCGAGAGATACGTGGCTGAAGATAAGCATCCACATAGGCAGAAAGAAAAGAGGTCAAAGAATTCACACCCGAAATGATGGGACGTCCTGGGGGTGAAGTGAGGGACTTGTGTATTTTGGGAAGGTGATAGTAAACTGGAATTGTGGGATGTGGTGGTAGAAGGAATCTAAACTCTTCTTTAGTAATGACCCCATCCTCATGGGTGTTTAACAAGAGCCTTTCCAATTCCAATAAGAACATTTTTGTAGGATGCTTTGGAATCACACAATAAAATGTATTGTCTCCTAGTTGTCTAAGCGCCTCTTTAATGTAATCCGATTTGTCCTGTATCACCAAACCTCCACCCTTATCTGCCTCCTTAATCATGAGGGATGAATCTTTATTTAATACCTTAACGGCCTTCCTCTCTTGTTTAGTGAGATTACTCTTTTTCGATGATTTTGATGTACACAGAGTTCTAAAACTCTCTAAAGTAGTCTTATAGAATATCTCTATATTATTACTTTTAAAACTAATGGGAAAGAACTCTGACTTAGATTTTAAGCAACTTTTATCAATGTCAAATATTTTTAGGGGGCCTCATTCTCATCAATGAGGTTGGATTCTCCCTGTAGATCTTGTAAGATGTCCACAATGGGATCATCAGTTGAATCCAAAAGGATGGGATCAGGTTCTAAGATATCTTGAGACATTGCCTTTTTTGCAAAAAATCTCTGCCTGCAGAGGTTGCAAATAAACTTATTCAGATCTACATAGAGATTGAAAATATTTGGTTCTGTAGAAGGAGAGAATTTTAGACCTTTGCTTAGCAGAGATAATTCATCTATAGACAATTTTTTAGAAGACAGATTGAAAATACTAGTGGTTATATTTTGTTGTCCTTTTAATTTAATTCTCTTAAGTTTCTCCTTTTTCCCACCTCTTCTACCTCTACACTTGACTCTCGACCTCATTTTGGTGTGGATGGATGTGGGTCTTTTCTCCACACTGATTCCTGGGAGGGTAGGTGCATTCTCTCTAACAAAACTTCTGGCTCTCTCTCTCTGTGTTCATACATTCTAGAGTAATTGTTCTTTGGACGTGCCCCTAGGTTCCTTTTAGCTTTTGGATATTCCTGAAGAGGAGCATGTTGGAATCCTTCAAAATGAGAGGATATCCTGACTATATTGTAGATAAGGCTCTGAATGAGGTAATTGACATCAATAGGGATTCTCTTTTGGTATCTAGGACCAAATGCAAACAGACAGATACAACAGGACCACTATCATTTATTTCTAAATGTAATAATCGTTCAACTGAAATTAAAAGTATTTTTAGGTCTAATTATCATATCCTTAAGAATGATCAGATACTTAAGAATATTCTTCCGATGAACCCTAATTTTATATTTAGGGAAGAATCGCTCTTCCCTTGCCCCCAGTTTGATGAAATGTAATAAGTCTGGAGATATTAGAAAGTGGACTTGGCTAGAAACAAAACCAGCAGGCTTCTATAAATGTGGGAATGGGAGATGCATAACATGCAAACATGCTCAGAATAAAACTAAAAATATTTCTTCTGTGGCGGGAAATCGATCATTACAGATCTCCAGCTTTATTAATTGCAATACCAATTGGGTAGTGTACCTTCTTCAGTGTGGTTGCGGTTTAAAATATGTGGGGCGGACAACAAGACCATTGAAAGTGCGATTTTTAGAACACCGCAGAAACATCCTAAACAAAGTCCATACCCACAGTATTCCGAAACATTTTTTGCTATACCACCAAGGGGATCCTAGCTCTTTACGAGTTCTAGGCTTGGAGCATATTAATTCTTCTGTGAGAGGAGAAGGTGATAGATTTGGGAGATTGTGTCAACAGGAGATTTATTGAACCTTTCAGTTGGACTCATTGTTTCCTAGTGGATTGAATGAAACATTAAAACTAAATGCTATTAGATAGTTAAACCAACCTGTTGTAACATGGTATGATAGAGAATCAATGAAGTTTTTGTCAACCCTTTTGGAGGAAGGATATACTGTTGAGGCACTAGGTCAATTGTAGCCTTTAGTATCTATGGTAAATCCTCTTTCCAAGAGGATGCAATATCATTTATGTATTATGTTCTTGTATTGTACATCAGTGAATTATCGTGGGATTAGCCCTCAGCTCTATTTAGGTGGAGAGCCATTGGTGTTGTATATCTACTTAGAACTATCATATAGTAAGACTTTATTGATGGAATTGACTGAGCATCACCTCCATTAAATACCCTTTATTGTTCGCCTTAGGTTTATCTCACCGATGGATTGTGGAATTAGTGAGCCATTTATATATGTCCACATCTCAGTTTCCAACTTAAGTTGGTAATATACTGGGCCCGTCTGTATTAAAAGCGGCTAGCAATTGGACTTGGGACCTCGGATGGGTGAAATTCCATTGCTTTCTGACCTCAATGACATTTATCATGTATGGGATTCAACACTAAATTGCCACTGGTGGTGGGACGTACTGTGGATCGCGACGTCAGAGATGCCGCGCTCCACGGGCCGTGCGCTTCCAAGTGGGATGAACGCTAGTGTGTTCACTTTTTGGCTCTACCTTTTGTCTATTGTGGAGCATTAAGGATTGGAATGCATACCGCTGTGGAGGAGGGGTTCACAGTGGAACGCGACGTTGTAATACGTTGCGCTCCACGGGCCGTTCGCTTCCCAGCAGTTATCATTAATACTTGAACTTCCTGGCCCTGTCCTCTGCTAGGTGCCAGAGGATGAAAACGAGGTTTGGGACACCGTGATACTAGATGCCGCGCCCCTCACTGAGATATATTCCTCCCCATTGTAGATCATGTGCTTTCTACACACCAATATGAGATGGGTACATAATTCTCTGTGGGACTGAAGAGGTATTTACACCATTGGTATATAAGCAAGTGCTTATCACTCTTATTATACTGTATAAGCGATCGGTTTGCCTCCCTTTGTGTTTTGTATATGTTTATATATGTTTTAATATTGTTTCAATGATAGAATGTGTTGTTATATGTCTTTTAGAGTTAAATGATGTGATTGATGTGATTAGACACAACTGAAATTAATTAAGTATAAATGGTAGGCACTATTTAAGAGGCACATTTGAGAGACCAAAGTCACCTTGAAAAAGCTGCCAGAGAGGCAGTGAAATGCGTTGGTGAAACACCAGGAATCAGGCATCATCTGTACTTGCACCTGCACACCTTTGCGCTCCATTTGGAAACCTGCCACCTTTAACTCTGTCCTTATTGGATTGTCTACGTGACTCTCAGCTTGGTATCAAGAACCATGGACTATTACTTGTGACTTTGAGCAACCCTTCTTTCAAGCCACCGCTACTACAGAATACATTGAACCACTCCTCAGAGACTTACAGAGGTAATATTTGTCCATGCTGGAGTTCCTATGTGGTGAGGACACTATGTGCTCAGTCATTTAATTGGATTTTCCTTTTCCAGCTGATATTTCCATCTGGTTCTCCATACGGAATTCATCCCAGTGCCAAACAATCGGTGCGGTGCATTCAGTATTGCCTGACATGGGTGTTTATTAAGGTTATGAAGTTTCTAATTTTTGACATGCATGTCTACTACTTGATTCATTAGTGCCTTTTAATTTTCAGTTTTTTATTTTTAATTGTTTTTCTTTACTTTGCAAGTATCGTTTTTATAATTTATGTCATCTGCATTACTTTGGCTACCCCCCCCTCTGTACTGCATAACCTTCCCTCCTCTACACGCCTTTGTGTCTCACCTATCCATGCTGCTGTGTCTCCTCCCCACATCCACACCACTTTTATCCCATCTGCACAGCTCTATTTTCTGCTTTGACCTCAGATACATAGACTGCATGTGTGTATTCCAATGAGCACACAATTCTGGGAATTAGCAGCTCCACCATTTTGTGAGTGACAGCAATCTCATTCTGTGAGAGTGCTGAATCTGCAGTTAACCACAGGGTGTGATGGCATACCATATCTGTATTATCGTAATTTCATTGCTTTTTGAAGTTTGAGTGGCAGAAAATCAATAGGTTTTGTGAATTTTCAGATCATGTCTAAGCAGCCTTAATGGGACATATGAAACCGTAAAGTTTTTTGTCAATGGTATTTCATAGCTTTTTTAAAATGTATTAACTATCAGGGTTTGGATGAGCAAACTGGGCCACCTGCAGGGGAGAATGGCAACAAAATGGTACACTAACGCAGTTGGAAGAGGGGACAGCACACAGGAGGTTGGTTTGGGAGGTGCAGAGTGCGAGATGGCTGTAGGCGTGTGGGGCAGCAGCGGTGGTGCAGAGCAGTGGCAGCGGTGCAGTGCAAAGGGGCCACCAGTGGGTGACAGAGGGCTCACTGGTAGTGCGTATGCACCTGGGAAAATCAAATCAATAAGTCACAGATGCCCCCCACCCCCCCTGCTAGAAAGGGTCCAGTGCTGGTTCTGGGAGATACAGGGGGGGCCCTATGCATTTTTCCCTCTGTATTTCCAGAACCAGGACCGGCTCAGAGCCCTGTGCTGGTTGTGCTAAATACGGGGGACCCCTACGTCATTTGTCCCCCGTATTTTGGCAATCAGGACAGGTTCTGAAAAGCCTGGTGCTGGTTGTGCTTAATACGGGGGACCTCTAAGTCATTTTTCCTCTGTATTTAGCACAACCAGTACTGGGGCTCCTTAGCCCGGGGCTGGTTGGTTTTTTGGGGAGGGGGCCACACTATTTTTTTATGTTTTTTTTTTAAACACAAGCTGCCAGTCCTGGTTGTGCTTATATACAGGGGAAAATGACATAGGGGTCCCCCGTATTTAAGCACAACCAGCACCGGGCTAGTCAGAACCAGCCCTGGTTGCCAAAATACAGGGGACAAATGACGTAGGGGTCCCCCGTAAGTTGTGCAACCAGCACTGGGCTCTGATCTGGTCCTGGTTCTGAAAATACAGGGGAAAAATTTAGTAGGGTCCACATGTATTTTCCAGAACCAGCATTGCACTATTTCTAATGGAGGGCCCCCCAGCCGCAGCGTCAACCCTGACTGCTAGTCAGTCCAGGCCGGCGCCAACCCACCAGGACTTCAGCGTCTTCGCCTGGTGGGCACCAACCCACTAAGGCTTAGGTGTCTTTGCCTGGCAGGCACCAACCCGCTGGGGCTTCAGCATCTTTGCCTAGTGGGCGGCAGCCTGTGTCAGCTCTTTTTCTTGGCTGCCTTCCACTAGAACTTCCGGCGTCTTTGCCAGGCGGGCACAAACCTGCCAGGGCTTTGGCATCTTCGCCTAGTGGGTGGCAGCCTGTGTGAGCTCTTTTATGTGTACAATGTATCTTAGTCCAATACGATGGATTAAGTAAACCGATTCAACATACTATCCATCAGTATAACAGTGATCTCACTAGTACACTATATCCTATGACTGTATAATCAATAGACCATGACTCTAAAGTATAGCAAAGAAATACATAAAAAAATCATACGTGGTTGAGTGATCAATATTAAGGCTAATAGGAGATACTATGATGCCATTATTATAAGAAGCAAGCTAAGGACATATTCTCATTAAGTCCCAATGGGTGTACTGTTTGCAACATGTGTATCCATTTGGCCTCCTTCTATAGCACTGTTCAATTTTATCTTTTATTTTTATATATATAATCTGAGGTCTGACTAACCTCAACCACTGCAGCTGCTTTAGAATCACTGTTCCTGGCAGCGCCTGTGTGAGAACCACTTGATAATTCTATACCCTTGAGAATTTGTCATTAGCCTACTTCTTATAATAGTTTCTTCATGTCGATCTGAGCATTTTCTCTACACCCTATATTGTTTAATGACCTGACAGATTTTAACTATGTTGTTTATAGTCACCATGGTTATGGGACGTCACTTGCTGGTCTACGCCTCGCTTTGGAGTCCCCGGCCGTTGGCACGTCCAATGCCTATGATGTCAAAGGCTCTCCGTTTGGTGGTGTGACAGGAGCGCGAGCACGAGGGTGAATACACAGGTATATATATTGTTTGTGCTTTCATTATATATTTATATATATGTCTTGATAAAGGAGGTCGGACCTCAGAAACGTCGATTTGTTAAGCAGACAGTTTCTGTGATTTTTTTTCTGTTACAAGTCTCTAAGTGCCATCCACCATTCGTATTATATATATATATATATATATATATATATATATATATACTCAGTATATATCTATATATCATCACTGTAACGACAATGTAACATGATGCACAGTCATTGTGAAACTCCAAGTTGGTACCGGAAAGAATGACACCAGGTAATCAAAGTAGTAGTTTATAGAGTAGTTAGAGCCAGCCCTAACTACACACATTGTAATGACTCCATTAGTTTTGAAATGCTTCACCATTTATTGTGTTATTTTTCCCTATTAAGCTTGATGCAAGGATACCTTTTTAAATCTATTGTCTACCTGCATCATGAAAAAATGTACCGTTTTGAAAGTACTACATCTTTCATCAGATGGAAATTTATACTGTCACGGCTTATGACATCATAATTGTTAGATCTATCAAAATGAACAGAAACGCTTTGTATTTTCAGCTATTTAACCCTTTAACACAACAAACACCTTTTAGTAAAAGTAAAAATGTAATCTTACTGATTGATTGATTTGAAGAACACGACTGACTTATGAATGTTTCAATCACCACAAGTTCTCACAGGTGTTTGAGCAGATATATTTGCAATGGTGCAGTCTCATGGGATAAATTATTTGCTGATTAAAACTCCTAGAGAAATGTTTGATCTGAACCAAAAAACAATAATTAGGATGAGGACTATCTATTCACTAATTGCAAAACTGAAGAAATTCCAAATGTACTTAGGGTGTAACATTTTCCTATACTAACATGCAATAACTTTTTTCTCTCTGCTGCCAATCACCTCAGCCACAGCCTTGACTTGATGATGAGATTCTCACCAGCCGCCGCACTGTGAATGCTGTGCGAGGTGAACACCGGGCAAGTGTTCGCTGAGTCTCCGCCTACCTCCTGTCCATCATTCTGGCATCAGTCCGGATTGGCTCCTGCATCTATATCCTGCTGGCGCTAATGCTGCTCCGATGCCGGTGATAGAGTTTTCTTGTTTCCGGTTCTGGCATTGTCTCCTGTTATCCAGTCAAGCTCCAGTTCTCCTGTCTATTTGCATATTGTTATACTGCCGTTTGTACCATCCAGGCGGCTTGGTTTGCATATCTTCTACCTGCCGCTTGTGTCATCTAGGTGGCACAGGCCGTTATACAGCGTCAGCCCCTGGTGTCGACCCGGCGGCATCGGCCGCTCTGCAGCGTCAGCTGTTTGTGTCAACCTGGCGGCACAGGCCACACTACAGCGTCAGCTGCCTGTGTCAACCCGGCAGGACAGGGCGCACTACACCGTCAGCTGCTTGAGTTAACCTGGTGGCACAGGCCACACTACAGCGTCAGCTGCTTGAGACAACCCGGTGGTGCAGGCCGCACTACAGCGTCCAAAGTATGCACCCACGTACCAACGCCAGTGTATTACTAGTAGCACTTATCTTGCCTGCCACATCTAGCCAAGTTATTCCAGCCCTCAAGGCTGCTACACGGCCCAAAGGCCGCATCTTATCTCACGGCCCACCAGTCTCAGCTAGCCAAGGCCTTCCAGCCCTCAAGGCCTGCTACATGGCCCAAAGGCCACATCTCATCTCACGACCCACCGGCCTCAGCTAGCCAAGGTCTCCCAGCCCTTAAGGCTGCTACACGGCCTAATGGCCCCATCTCATCTCACAGCTCACCGGCCTCAGCTAGCCAAGTTATTCCAGCCCTCAAGGCTACTACATGGCCCAAAGGCTGCATCTCATCTCACGACCTACCACCTCTGCTAGCCAAGGCTTTCCAGCCCTCAAGGCTGCTGCACGGCCAAAGGCCACCTCTCATCTTACGGCCCATAGGCCCATCCAGGAAAGGCATTACAGCTCTCAGAGCTGCTTCTCGGCCGCATCTAGCCAAGAAATACCAGCCGTCAAGGCTGTTGCTGGATGTTACCCTCAAAAGTCACACCTGTGGCATAACAGAGATATAATGAGGGAAATGTATCAAGCTCAATAAAGAGTGGGCAAGTGGAGAAGTTGCCCACCAATCAGATTCTATCTCTCATTTTCTTTAAGGTACTTGATAAAAGCTAGTTAGAATGTTATTGGTTGCAACTTTTCCACTATTTAGGATACTTGATACATCTCCCCCAAAATAATGTCCCATTCACAACAGTGCAGTGAGACATCCCATTGTTCCATAAATAACATGTGATGCCAGCGCTCAATGGTTATGCTGCTTATATCCTCCTGCAGTGGCCATAGACATACAGCTGATCCTGTTACCATTGCTTTAACGGGATGCGTCCGGCGGTATTTCATACTGATCCCGCTTTAACAGAGTTCACACTAATATCTATATACTGTATATTGCTATAACTTTATTAACATACATTAAAACAATTTTTTACATTTTAAACTTTGTTCTCCCTAGCAAAAAAATGAATAGAAGTCAAGAAATAATGTGAAAGAGAATTTGTTTTTGTTTTTTTTTAAAAAGGTAAATTACACAACCCCAAGGGTCCTGAACATCTAGTCAGCACTTACTCATTGCAATTAATACATAATTATTTTTCCTTTTATATATTTTGTGAGTCAGAAATGTTAGGTAGTTTATTACAGCTTCTCTACTTGATGTTCTGGAAAATGTATAAATATGTTTTTGTTTTATATGATGACTTATTTGCACATCCTTCTAAAGGGACTGATTTTGCGTGCCAGCCACTGGTTTTTTTGTCTGCAGATGACCCCTTCATCATTAGTATCTGGAAATTAATCTACTCCATGTTGGGTGCAAAAGATCCAATTGAAACAGATGTCCGTTTTTAGTCCGCGAGCTACTGAAGTTGGCTTACATGCTGACTACACATCCATGACATTCCAACTACAAGGCACAGTTCTGTGCGTCCCCATGGTCGCTGCCCAGTAACCAACTAGAAACGTCCATTACACAGAAAGTGTGGTGTGATCAATCCATTTGCGTTTGTTCAGTCAACTATTTCTTTCTACAGCGCATTATGTTGAAATAAAAAAGTGAGTCTGCAAAGCCGCTTGTATCTGACTTAGAATCAGGCCCAATGTCTGAAGACAGTGGACACATGATCAAACCCCTGTATATTTAATAAATGTAAAAATATAATCATGAGCATATTGTTGCACAACATAATTAGAGATGAGCGGGTTTGGATTTCAGAGGTCCGAACCCACCCAAATTTAGGAGCTATGAGGCAGATCTGGATTTTCCCGCCTGACTCAGATCTCAAAACAAGGCAAAACGTCATCATCCCGCTGTTGGATTCTCGCAGGTTTTTGGATTGTATAAAAGGTCCCGTGATCGCCGCCATTTTTCATTCCGGTTGTGGAGAGTGAAGAGGGAGGGGGCTGTGAATGTGATCACTGTGCTGATGCTGTGCATAGGGGCTGGCTACTGTTGTCACTCAGGGGCTGGCTGCTTAATGTCCATAGGGGCGGGGCTGGCTGTTGTTCATATATGTTATCCTGTCCACTCCATAGGGGCTGGCAGTTGTCCATAGGGGCTGGCTTGCTTTTGTCCATATAGGGGCTGGCTGGCTGTAGTCCTGTCCATAAAAATAAAGTATGTTATTTCTATGTGTGTGTGCACATTAGCCACACTTATCAGACCACACATTGTGCATGTTAGTCACACTTATCAGCAACGTAGGTGCGCTGGGGTGCTGCCTCGTTCAGTGGTGCTTCCCCCCCAGTTTGAAAAAAATAAAGTATTTTATTTTTGTGTGTGTGTGCACGTTAGCCACACTTATCAGCAACGTGGGTGCACAGGGGTGCTGCCTGTGTAATTTATCAAGGGGCTGCTGCCTCATTCAGGGTTGCTTCCCCCCAGTGTGAAAAAAATAAAGTATTTTGTTCCTGTGTGTGTGCGCGCGTTAGCCACACTTAACAGAAACATAGGTGTGCAGGGGTGCTGCTTGTGTCATTTATCAAGGGGCTGCTGCCTCTTTCAGGGGTGCTCTTCACCCCCAGTGTGAAAAAAATAAAAACAATTTTGTGTGTGTGTGTGTGTGCGCGTTAGCCACACTTATCAGCAATGTAGCTGTGCAGGGCTGCTGCCTGTGTCATTTATCAAGAGGCTGTTGCCTCTTTTATGGGTGCTCTTCACACCTAGTGTGAAAAGAATAAACCCAATTTTTTCTGTGTGTGTGTGCTTTGGCCACACTTATCAGCAACATAGGTGCGCAGGTGTGCTGCCTGTGTTATTTATCAAGTGGCTGCTGCCTCTTTCAGGGGTGCTCTTCACCACGAGTGTGAAAAAAATTTAACACATTTATTTCTGTGTGTGTGGATGTTAGTCTCACTTATCAGCAACGTAGGTGCACAGCGGTGCTGCCCGTGTCATTTATCAAGAGGCTGCTGCCTCTTTCAGTGGTGCTCTTCACCCCCAGTGTGAAAAAAGTAAACACCTTTTTTCTGTGTGTGTGTGTGTGTGCATGTTAGTCACACTTATCAGCAACGTAGGTGCGCAGGGGTGCTGCCTGTGTCATTTATCAAGGGGCTGCTGCCTCATTCAGGAGTGTTCCCCCACCTCTCCCCAGTGTGAATTTTTTATTTTTTTTCTGTGTGTGGTTGTGTGCACTAGCCACAACTTAGCTGCGTGATAATTGCTTGTTGACACTGCTGTAAGACGGAGGACAGTCACATGACAGGAGAGCAGGATCCACATACCAGTCTTGTAGCTGCCGGCAGCAGTCATGATGACGATGTAAGGTCATCATTTCATCTATGAAGGCCAATGCACCAGGGCTTAAGTCTGGCCATGTAAAAAAATCAACTTTTACCCTGTTAAAGAAAAAAAAATCTAAAGCTAAGTCAGCTTTAGAGAAACAAAAAATTGGCAATATGCCATTCACTACACAAAGTGGCAAGGAAACGATAAGGCCTTGGCCTTTATGTATGACTGGTGGTTCTAGTTGTGATGATTTAAGCCCTTCTGCTTGTATAAGAGGTACAAAAAAATTTAAATTGTCTCTGAAAACTCACAGATCCCCGAGCAGAGTCCAAGTGTGTCTGCAGTTGCCATGTGTGAGCCTGACCTTTCTAATACTGTACTTGAAGAGGATCCTCCTTCCACCGTTTGTGTGCCATCTGCAAATGTGGGGATGAGCAGCACACGTCAATATGCTGATGTAGAGGATGATAGTGTGGAATAAGTGCAAAAGGAGGATGAGGGGGAAATTTGTGACCTATCTGATGTTAATGAGGATGTTGATGATGAGAATGTTGTTTGCGTAAATCAGCCACCAGTGGCAGCAGTTCTTGCTAATGATAAAAAGAAAGTCAGAAAAGCCATGTCTTGGGTGTAGAATTATTTAAATCTGAATTCTGACAACAGTTGTGAAGGCATCTGTTCCATTTGTAAAGTCAAAGTTAGCAGAGGAAGGTACGTTAACCATCTAGGCACCTCCTCCCTCTTACATAATTTGCAGCGTGTTCATGCAATTTGTTTAACAAAATTATAATAATTTATAAATTAATAACAAGCAGTCCAGTACCATGGACTAGCACATGCAATCTCCACCACCAACACCCTCATCATCAACCTCCTCCTTAATAATTGAAGGTAGTTTTTTCCAAAAATGTTTTGTGGGGGCCCATACAAACCCAGCCATAAGATGGGAGTTCTATTAAGAAGTGATGTTACCCATAGCAACCAATCAGATTTTACTTCTCATTTATCTAGCACCTTCTAGAAGATAATGTCCAGAATCTAATTGGTTGCTATGGGCAACATCACTTCTTAATAGAACTCTCATCTTAGTAAATTTACCCCCTAGTTTCTAAAGTGCCTGGTTTGTTAAACTGTGCATGTAAACTGTGCATGTCCTTTTTAATATCCCACATAAGAGTGTGTGGGAGGGCCCAAGGACAATTCCATCTTGCAGCTCTTTTAATTACATTTTGCACAATTTGGGGCATTGCCGATTGACATTATTATAGTTTATTAAACTGCCATCCTGTCTGCCACTACTGTGTGGCAATGTTTCGTAGATGTCCTATATTTTTTTAAACTGCCGTGCATTTGTGCTGCTGCTCTGTTGCTTACTTTAGCCAGCCAGCTCGCTGCAGCCTTAGGCCTGTATTGGTGAAAAATAGTGATATCAATATTGTGAACTGTGAGGTGTTTAAAAATGCCTAGACATGCCTGAAAATCATTGTTATTAAGGTTAATAATACTGTAGGAACAAAAACAGGCCCAAATTATGTGGTTTTAGCTGTATATATCATTTTTTGGTAAAAATACAGATCCAAAACCTAAAAACAAAACACCAAGGATAAAGATCCAAAACCAGATCCAGATCCAAAACCAGGGGAGATGCAGAACTAAAACCAAAACACGGGGGTTGGCACACATCTCTAAACATAATCCCTTCATTTTGGAGGACAAGTGGGACTCATCATCTGCATATACCTTAAAACTGCAGATGATGAGTGGCTCCCACTAATCTTACTTTCTCCCCACCTGCACTAATCAACTGTGGGGAGTAGTGTGAGTCTATCTCCAGAAAAAGCGGGGGCTTTAATTCCTTCTATCTCCTCAACCCTGGCACCTAGAGTAATGGGGGTAGCCTTGTGTAAAAGCAGGGAGCCCCCTCTTTCAAATGATGTGCTCCCATAGAGACTATTACATGGTGATCACTTGGCAAATTGCCCTGCACTACAAAGAAATTATGGAGTCCAGGGATGGGGGAAGGTCTCCCCATAACTGGCATCCATTAAATTTAGGGGCTCCCATTTTAGATGGGTCCTCTCTTTCAAATAATGAGACCCTTAGTATTGTCTGGTGATCACCTATAATCATTGGACAATGTTACCCTTCAACAAGGAAAACATATGTTTTCTGTATATAGCGGAAGGGCTCTCCCATAATTACACCGACAATTTTGTGGGCACCCATATTTGAATGAGAGGAGTTCACTCTTTAAAAGTATGTGGCCAACTAGTAGCTACTATCTGGTGATCACCTGTAACCACCAGACAATATTACCCTGTGCTATGCAGGTGTTTTCCGTATATGAGTGGGAGGGCACTATTAGTTCAATAATTATATATACTTTTCACCAACTTCACTAGCCTGCCAGATATCTCTGAAATTGAATGGGCATTATAGCCCCATTTGTTTTTTTCAAAGGAAACATATATTGAGAGCCACAAATGGTGGAGTCACGTGCTTCACTGTTTTGGAGGATGATGATGATTAAGAACAAGATTCCATCACTAAGAAAGATTTTCATACCTTATTTAGCAGCTTTGTACAAATAATTTTGGCTGTGCATTATAGTGCAATCATCTCCTCCTGTCATCTGCGGTTTACCATCTCGTTTTTCCACCCGCACAGGCATGTAACACATTTCTTGCTTAGTCAACTCCACGATAACCAACTGTCCAGGATAGAAGTTCCCAAACATGGTCCTCAAGGCACCCTAACAGTCCAGGTTTTAAGGATAACCATGCTTAACCACAGGTGACTTAATTAGGATCTCAGTCAATTTGATTTAACCACCTGTGCTCAACCATGGATAGCTCTAAAACCTGAACTGTTGGGGTGCATTGAGGACCACATTTGGAAACCCCTGGTCCAGATGTCTTCACTTCAGGGTTTCTGACCCGGAGGGTGACATATGGATGCGTGGGCATTTACTCTTTGGGAAATATTATGTAAAGTAACCCAGTTTTGAACTGGAGATTCAGTTGAGATGTGGAAACTTTTTTTTTTTATCTTCGAGTTGGTTTGTATTTATAAAAGATATTGTGAAGGGAAGATTGTGTTGTGTGAACTCACACCACCTAAACTGTTTGCTGGGTTATTGATTTTTTTTCCCCTCAATCCTATGCTCCACATTTTTGGCGCTGTACTGTATATGAGCACTGTGATATATTGATGTGTTCATTTTGACTGCTATTCTAAATTTATGGCAGCTTTGTGCTGATTACTGACCTAAGACCCCTAGCCAAAGACTGTCATCGCTGCCCTAAAATAAGCAGGAAAGAAACTGCAGGCAGCTTTTTTACAGTAAACAGAACAAATGTTCCTCTTTGAGTCATATGTGATGTTTTTTTCTCACTAAACTTATAAAAGATAAGTCTCATTAATTTCTCATGCAAACACCAAACTCCTGTAATGTACAGAGCTCTTATGTCTTTGGGTTTTTCCAAAACAATTGCCTTCTGTCCACTAGAAAATGTAAGTGAGTCTTATTCTACAATTCAGTTTTATGATACACCCAAATTAGCATGATAAGTGGGGATGTATTACTAGAACTGTTTTTCTTATTTGAAACCTGAAAGAAGGCATAGTGTGGACTTTACAGTGTAATAGATTTTTCCCACTTTTGAGTTAAATGTTGTAAACTGCTAACTTTTCCCCTAATACCACAGCTTCCCCTGCAAAAAATCTGGGACCCTATCCTCTGTGCTGTTGAAGTTCCATACAAAGTAGGGCACAGTTTTGAGTAGGTCAGACTCATAGCCAGAACTTTGTGTGTCCTATAGCAACATTTTGAAGGGGTCCCTTTCCTCTTGTATAGAGACACCTCTCGCCACAGCAGTTGTTAATTTTAGGTGCCATAGTAGTGCCACAGTTAAGGTTATGCCACATTATACCACACACTCCTCCCCCAGGTTCATATTATGTCACATTGTAGTGTTCCAAGGCCCTCATTCAGAGCCACTCGCAAACAGCAGTACGCTCGTTGCGTTCCGATGTTGAATAACCGCGCATGCGTCGGTGTAACACTGCGCATGTGCGTACGGCAGATTGCGAGTTTTTTGGGTCTCGTTCGTCAAATACCGTACAGGAAGTGACATGTCAAATGTGATTGACAGAACAGGGCGTTTTTGGGTGTTGACGGGGGTGGAGATGGAAAAACGCAGGCGTGGCGAGGCGTTTTTGGGGCGTACATACATTAGCAAATGCGAGCGTAAAATGTGTTCGGACCGACTCATACGTCACTGGATGATCCTCTTTCCCTTCAAAATGCTCGCACAGCTTAGGGTCTGGATTACTTCTCCTCCGTCCCGGGACTCCACGATGTTGTTGCGATTAATCGCGGGAGGGCTGAAAAGCAATTAGTGTTGGATTGAAAACCGGCTTGGTATGTGTTTTGAAATCAGTTTTTTGGGATAGCACAAAACCGTACGCAGGTGGAACTCAGAGCTGCTAATGTCAGGATGACACAATCAATTTGCGTACATTTGTGGGGGTTTATTTTGCCCTCAATTTGGTGGTTAGGGCCTATTGTAACAATAATGTCATCATGTTTTAATTTTCGCACCATTTTATTTTTACCTCTTGAATTTGCCTCGTTATATGATTTTTTAAACGTTCCTTAAAGAGCCCATTTCTTTTTTTTTTATTTTTCTTGTTTTTTGCCAGTTTTTGCCTTTTGGTCCAGGATTAAATGTAACCCATTTGTACAATAATTTCACAATCCAATGTCAGATTTTTTGTTTCAATTTATTGCTCAAACAAAAAAATAAAAAATTAAAATATTGGGGACATTTTTTTTTGCCAAAGATATGTCCCAAAATCAAACAAATTGGCCCAACATAACTGTTGACATAAACATACATCCAAAATTTAAAAACATTTCACAAGAAAGGAGAGGGAAGTTTTGACCAGAAAGGAATATGAGCCAAGCACAGAAGGATTGTGGGAAAAGTCACCATTGCTGTCACCGTTTTTTCACCCGTTTGGATGGGGGAGGGAGGGCGCCAGACCGGGTCCGGGATGTCATCGGGCTGGCCTGTCCAGAGGCAGATGTTGTGGCCTCTGGACTAGGCACAGGGCAAGGCACATTTGGAGGATTGGCTGATGTTGTGCCAGAGGTGGAGGATCCTGATGTTCCGGCAGGAAGGGAGGTCGGCTCCACCATGTGCTGGCGAACGAGCTGCTCCAGGGCATTGGCGATGCGGATGTTGGCCCTGGTATTTACCGCCAGGGCCTGACCAATGGTCACGTTGGCCGCAGCATTTTGCTCCAGGGCCTCAGCCACCCGTACCAGACTGGCGTCCATCCTCTGCAGAATCTCCGTATGGAAATCCGATTTGAAATCGAGTTCTGTGAGGAGGGACACTGCCTGCGAGGGGGATTGCCCTGGACTGGCTTCTGCAGGGTCCTCAGCCGGATGTACTGGTTCTTCCCCTGCCGAGCCAGCAGAAATTCGGCGGCCAAGGCTCCCCTCTGGAGCAGACTCATCCGCCTGTGTCTCTGTTAGGAAAAAAGAGAAAAGCCTCACATTAGAATCTACATATTGGCACAATAACATTTCAGAGTTGATGACATCAAAAGATTTACCTGGGACAACATGAGGAGCCGCAAAGTCTGGCATGTCCATATCCATGTTGGACACGCCAAACACCTCCACAGGCTGCACACACCCCTGTGCCAGCTCTTCTAAATCCGTCAACTCCAATGACACAGGGGTGGGACCCCCACCTGTCCCCCTTGCATGCCTAGCCCTGTCCGCGAGTTTTTGCTTTAGGCGATATTTGAAGTCGCCCCATCTGTGGGAAAAAATGGAAGCCATTATCCTTTTGTTTAAAATGGTGTTTGTTTTTAGGGGGGGCAAGTGTTTACTTACCGCCGTTTGACATCCCGGGCTAGACGGACATAATCACCCACCCTATTGACAGCAACGGCTACCTCTTCCCACATTCTCCCCTTCTGGCTTAGACTCATATTCCTGTCTGCCTGTGGCAGGATGTCCACACACTTCTGTATCAAAACCTCCATCTCCTTTCTTGTGAAATGTGGCTGCCTTTTTTTTTTGGCAGCTTTGGCCGGAATACTGGGCCCAGCAGCCTCTTCCATGTCATCCTCCTCATCTATTTGTGTAAATATTCAGATTTCACAAAATCACAACTTGCCCAATCTTTCAAATTAATCATTGATACAAAATGCATGAAAGACTTACCGCCTGACTCTTGGGCATTGTTTCCCTGGTCTGTCGCCATGTCTGAGGTCCAAACAAGAAATACACCAGAATTTTAATGTGTTTTCGTGACGTATTTATGCATGCGTCCTTATTTTGCGGCCGCATCATTGATTGTGCGTTCCTATGATCCCTCCTTAATTTGTGCGGGAAACGAAACACTATTTATGGCTTGGTGTGTCTCGAGTCGAGGTGGCGTTTTTGGATTGTTGGAGGTTACCTTGGCTGGAGTGTATTGTTTGCGTATAAAGGAGTTGGCGGTTGGAGATTATTTTGTTTGGTAGATTTGCGTTTTTATTTTCCGTTCTCTTTTTTGCTTTTTATTTTTTGGACCTCGTTTCTTGATTTGGTAAGTTTTGTGAAGTCTAACTTTTGATCAATTGTTGTTTCATTGTGTTTCTTCGTTTTTTTAAATTTTGGATCCCTATTTTCATCTATTTTAGCTTTTGATTAATTTCGGACCCAAAGACCTTTTGATTTGGACTCTTATATATTTGCTCTTGGTAAGTCCATTTTTTATCTTGTATTTGCGAACTAATTAGCGCATTTTTACTACTTACTATTGTGACTTGTATTTGCGAACCAATTAGCGCATTTTTACTACTTACTATTGTGACTTGTATTTGCGAACTAATTAGCGCATTTTTACTACTTACTATTGTGACTTGTATTTGCGAACTAATTAGCGCATTTTTACTACTTACTATTGTGACTTGTATTTGCAAACTAATTAGCGCATTTTTACTACTTACTATTGTGACTTGTATTTGCGAACTAATTAGCGCTTTTTAAAATGCTTATTAATCATTTTTATATTTTTGAGGTTGCCCTTTCGTTTTTTGTGCAAACATTTCAACCCATTTTGATGTACTGTGTGCAATGTCGTTTTGCACTTTTGCCAAATGTGTGTTTCGCATATTTTAAGTTTGGTCTAGCACAAAATTTAGAAACAAAAATGCACAGAGTGAAATTTGTAAAATAATTTTTGTGATTAATTTCAGTTTGGACGTATCATGACAATACCCCGGCATGTAAGCAGCAATGGATGGTATCATCAAGCTAAGTTGTTTTGAATTTTCTTTTGGGGTGGGTCCAAAGCCTTACATTCCAATCTTGCCATTTCAGGTTGATCTAGGGCGGATTGTTCTGGCCATGCTCCCGGAAGCCGACCAACCTCAATCTCGTCCCAGGTGTAGGCATCGTAGGCGTGCAAGGCCCCAGATATTTCGAACACGTGTCACCCTTTTAGGAATGCCTGATGATGAGGTTTTAAGACGCTACCGTCTTCCTCCCAAAATCATCATAGACACTCTCTCATTAATAGAGAGTGATCTTGAGCGGCAAATTGACAGTCCTACAGCAATACCACCACTTACGCAATTTATGGCGGTGTTACATTTCTGTGCCTCAGGATCGTTTCAAACAACGGTGGGAATAGTGGCGGGCATCTCACAATCCTCCTTTTCCCGGATCCTGAGGGCAGTGATGGAGGCACTTTTCAAGCACCTCCATCATTTTATTCAAATGCCTTTGGATATGGGTGCCCTTAGTGTGGCCAAGGCCAATTTTTACCAAATAGCTGGCTTCCCACACATCATAGGGGTTGTGGATGGTACTCACATACCACTTCAGCCTCCAGCACGGCTGGAGGCCATATTTCGAAACAGGAAACACTATCACTCCCTGAATGTAATGGTGGTATGTGATGCCTCCCTCCAGATCCTGTCCCTGAATGCAAAATTACCAGGAAGTGCACATGACTCCTTCGTCATCCGGCAATCAGGGATATGGCACAAATTAAACAACCTACAAGCTGGTGATGCGTGGCTTCTGGGTAAGTGGAGACCTTTAGTACATAACAATGTTAGGCTTGATACACAGTGATCCTGATGTTGTCTATTCTTTTTCACAGGAGACAGTGGATACCCTTGCATGCCCTGGCTGCTCACTCCTTACTTGGCTCACAACACCAGGTCCACAAAGTGAGTTTAATACCGCACTTACAGCCACCAGGCAAGTGGTGGAGCGCTGTATCGGCCTTTTAAAAGGCAGATTCAGATGCCTCCACCGCTCTGGTGGCGAGCTCATGTATTTGCCGGATATGGTTTCGAAAATTGTGGTCCTGTGTGGGATATTTCACAACATCGCCATAAGGAGTGGTGTTCCAATGCAGCCAGAGGATGCCTTACCTGAGGATGGCCCCCCCGAGGTTGGTCGGAGGTCAGTATGTGGGGGGGCCATACGCGATGATGTGGTGGCCCGATATTTTAGGTAATTATTGATCAAACAACAGTGTGTATACCCAATGTGTTCCATTTTTTTAACGTTCATCTTTTTTATATTAATTCTTGCACCATCTTCTGTTTGTTTGCATAATCTTTGGCACTCCCACGATGACTAATTCCTGCTACCCTTCCAAAACCTTTCTGTGGAAACTTCGGGAATATATTCTGACACCAATATTGCAACGCCATATTTTTGAAATCATGTGGACATGGACCTTCGTCAACCAGTTCTTGATTTGTTGTGTGTTTGTTTAGTTTTTTTGGTATGTGGAGTTTTTCTGATTATCACTGTGTGTTTTGTTTGTGAGTGACCACTTTGGATTTTGATTTCTGTTGTGAATAAATATTTGGAGAGTGTAATTTGTTTCCTTTTTGGGCACGTTAGAAGCAAGCGTAAACAAACTCCCAAACGTTAATTTTACCTAAGGGGTGACCCAGTAATGAAGCAAGTGGAGCTAAAATGTAATATGTTTTCGGGGTACTAACCAACACAACAAGGAATCGTGTACAATCAGTTGCCTTCGTAAGATTGTCCTGAGCAGTTTGGCCACCAAATAGGAACCTGAAAAATGGTGTAAACTATCATGTTGACCACCACAAAAAAGGAAAATGACATTGGTACTGGGAGGTGTTTCTTGTGCCTGTTTGCATTCGAAATACAACACACAATCTGTAGTGAGTTTCTGGGGCAAACCTTGCTTTAAGATTCTACTTATGTCAGTGTAAAGAGATACAGACATAAAAACATGCACATGCAGATATGACTACAATGACTCAATAGGACAGACATGAAAACATGCACATGCAGATATGACTACAATGACTCAATAGGACAGACATGAAAACATGCACATGCAGATATGACTACAATGACTCAATAGGACAGACATGAAAACATGCACATGCAGATATGACTACAATGACTCAATAGGACAGACATGAAAACATGCACATGCAGATATGACTACAATGAGTCAATAGGACAGACATGAAAACATGCACATGCAGATATGACTACAATGACTCAATAGGACAGACGTGAAAACATGCACACGCAGTTAGGGCCCACAAGCGGGGCGTCCGCCGGTGCAGGTCCGACCACCTGCGCTCCAGCTGGCCAATATGTCGGCGTGAGCCGAAGGAGCGCAGGCGTCGACGTACCTCCGCATATGCGGAACGCTTGCGCCTATTGGAGATGGGTGGAGGCTGACTGGTGATCCTCCTGTCCATCACCTCCGTCAGCACCAGCAGTTCGCGCCTGGTGAATGCGGCGGATCTCATGATGGCAATGGTGTTTTTTTGACAAAATATTTTTAATAAAGCACCCAAAAAAAATTTGATTGGCTAATGTATTTGTGAAATTAACAGGACCAATTCTATTGGTTAGTGTATGAGTCATGTGTTCGACAGGGCCAGAAATCTCTTGAGAGTTATGATAGGCTTGATGCAGTGACATGCGTAAGCTAATTTAAATAAAGAAATGAACCACAGAAAAATTGTGGGGAGACAAACAAATAGAACAATTGTTTAATTGGGGCTAACATGTCTTTGGAACAATAAAAGCGAAGGTTTCAGCCGTACGTATTCTGCGAGCAAATACAAACACAGACAAGATTAAAGTTTATTGCATTGTGTTGAAAAAAAATAAAAAATTAAGCTAATTGATATATTGATTGGCATGATACGATTGAGGGAGGTAGGCCGAAAAAACGAGCAGGTAATCGGAATCTGACAGTCCCACTTCCGGTTTGTACTTGTGCGTGCGTTCCCTTCAAGCCATTTCGGGGATGTACGCTCGCTATTTGGCACGCTCGTTAGTCAGAGGAGGGGTCGCCTGAGTTTGGGGCGGATTTTTAGCTGCATAGGAAAAAACGAGCGAGTGCTTGAATTTAAATATTTTTTTACGTACGGCGAACGTGCGTATGCCCACTTGCGAGTGGGTCTGAATCAGGGCCCAAGTTAGCAATATGAGTCTTTATGCCACTACAAAATCCTTCCCTGGTGGAGATCCGAATGTGTGAGTGTGCAAGGAGTGAGATGCCCACTGTCAGCATCTGTAGATGTAGAATTACTGATTTGTGCATCTTTACATGCACCACCGAAACTTGTAACAGTCCTATGGCAGGTGCACTTTCCCCATCTGAGTATGGCCTCCTGTGTGAGCAGTTCAGCATCTTTGTATGCAACCACTTGCTGTGACACGCCTCTGACATTCCCACAAGATGCTACATCTTCTTGCATAATTTTTGGCCAACCCCCTGTTACCCATAAGAAGTCATCATCCAGGAACACTCTTCCTACTACCATAAATCCAAATCTTCATTGCAACTCTGTACGTACCAAATTGGGATGCAACTCAGACACATGCACGGAGGAAAAACATCACTATACTGTATTCCATATCGCTGCTGTGTCTGCTTAAGAATCTGCCCCTAAAGGTTGACACTGATACTTTGAACAAGGGTGGCCTGTAGCCACGTGATGACAGGGTAGAGAGTGGGCCAACAAAAAAATCTGCTATATCTTATTCTCTATTTTTATTCCCAGTTTCTTTAGAGACTCCAACAATACAGACAATGGTGGTTCCATGGAAAGATTGCGTGGTGGAGGTTTTAAAAAAAAACGTGTGATTCTAAAGATGGGAATATTCACAAGCAAAATGGTGTGGCACAGATGGAATTAGTGTTTAACAGATTGTTTTGTCCACAATATAATCTCCTCTGATTAAAATTAGACAGACAGCATAACCCCTACTATTTAGCAATAATCTAATCTAGATGGGAAGTTATGAAGAATGGTGTTTATTGTAATAGTAGAAGAAATTGGTAAAACTGCAATAAAACAATCAATAGGATGCAATTACAATACAAACTGAATACTGTACCTATTTGCTGAGACAATTAGATATTTAAGATGGTGGCTTCCTATTCTCTACCCAAGGTGTATTGGGAAGTTTACTATGGGGCCTAAAAGGTTCAGATTCAGCTGACATTAGGATTGCCACTAGATGGAGCTTACACAGAAATAAATACATATGAAAGGCATGATACAGTAGGTATAGCCATTGGTGTGGTTACCATCGATGGTGATATAGCAAGTAGCCATCAATGGTTACCAAGTATGCAATGGATGACCATCAATGGTTTTACCAACCGATAGTCATCCATGTTCTTTGACTGACTGGCCCATGGGTTCTCATGAAATTCTCTTTCTTGTGTTGGTTTAGTTTTATTTTTTGAAATGAAGTAGCAGTACAGCATATCTCATTAGGATTTGTTCTTAACCACTTAACTGATGATTTTTTTCCCCAAAAAACGCTCCAAAATTGTTTTTTTTTTTTTAATGAGTGAATTAGTTGAGGAACATCCATTTTAACATCCAAAGTGATTTCAGAAAAAATAATATATATATATTTTTTTAAAGATTTGTAAAAAAGAATAGTTTTTTAAAATAACTGAACATCGGAACCATCATCGGAACATTGGAAACATCTGAAACATCGCAACATTCAATTTGAGACTGGATAAAGGAACCAGGTATGTCAGGGGCGTGAGGAGGGAGTTTAACTTACTTTTCCCCAGTGGCTGCTCAGTTCTGCAGGCGCTGGGTAGGGGGTCCTGCTTTGCTGACCAATCAGTAGTGATCGCCAGCACAACAGACAGAGGGGGAGAGGGTGCTGGCAAGCAGAGGGACCGGAAGGTCCCCCTGAGAGCAGCAGCTGCGGGAAGATTCTCTTCCTGCCGCCGCCCTCATGTTTATCTGTCTGGACGAAATTTTACATCCAATACAGATAAAGAACTGCCTGGTATGGACAGAAAATTACGTCCATGCCAGGCAAGTGGTTAATATTGATGGCTCCATCTCATCTCCTCCAGTTGGTTATGGCTTTATTTTTTGGCTATAAAATAAATATGAACGTACTTATAGATATTGGTAGAATGAAGCTTCAGTAAAATGGCCACCGGGCCAGATTGGGAATGACTGACAAGCAATCCCACAAGTCAGGGAAACCAAACCACCACCTACACCCAATAGGAAATGTGGGCTGACCCGCACACACCAATTTAACAAGTGACCTCACAAAAACCACCTATCCAACCCCAAGAGGAAGGCCAATTGACTGAAACACGTAGGGTCTCACAAACATTACCACCCAAAATATTATGCGGCAACACCGCACCTCCAACCAACCTCAAGCCCCCGCGTCACGTAACCGGAGCCACAGGGCGCCAACCCGGAAGTAAGTGTGAGACCGCTGCAACGCTCACATCGGTCCAGCACCCTGCAACCAGCCAATGGGAGAGAAGATCCCCCGCGACAAGTCCCCTACCAGGCAATTCACGGCAACTCTGACCCAACCAACAAGCACCTCGGCAGAGACTGATGCCCAACGGTCTGGCCCTGGCAGGCATGTCGTGGGAAGCATCTGCAGGGAAGTTGGTTTAATCCCAAGTTGAGTACAGTGACACTGAAAAGGCAAGAACATTCTGAGACTGAGGTGTCCACAAGGTACTTCCATTTTTGCTCCAGATTTTTTAATTATTATTTTTCCCTCTTTTTTCACACCCTCTGTATATGTCTCCCTTTTGTTCACCATCACCAATGTAAACGGTACTCCTGCACAGCATAGCGGGATGCCGCTCTCTGCTGTCGACTGTACTCTGGGCAGGAAACTACAGGGTCTACACACTGTGCTACACCAGCAAGAACTTATTATTATTATTCTTTACAATATTGGACTCTATTGTTATCATTGTCTGATTGCACTTGAATTCAATTTAATTTGCAGTTGTATACCAAGAGTAACTGTACATCAATATATGGATTTGATACTCCATTGAAAGTGCTTGTGTGTTACATTACTCTGTATTTCCACTGTCTTGATTCGTGTATTTACTATTGTGACATCTTATAAGGTGTGTATAGAAGTTCTGAGGTAACACTGTATTTAACCATTAAACAGATGCATAAACTATTACGAGAGTTAGCCTGTCTATACACACATGAACAGGCATCACAGTAAGAGGTTGAGCACGGTAGCTCCTTCTATATACCTGTATACTGAAAGGACTAGGCACCTTTTCCTTAACTGCGGCACACCCCACAACAATTTATAATTATCCAGTGCACAAGGTACCAAACTTTGTTTATACAAATATCAAGAAGTATGATTAATTAGCTAAACAGTAAAAGGTGAGATTGTCATTTGAAACCAAGGGGACCAATTACATCTAAAAGATGTATCCAAAGGGTCTCACTTTTTAGCAAAAATAATTCATGATCATCAATGCTCTCACCCCTTCCTAGATAGTTTGGGAATGTAATCAATTATATTGTAATTTAAACTAGATTGTGATCAGTCTCCGCAACGTGGCTAGATACTGGCTGTTCGCTTATTCCACAATTTAATGTTGCCCATATGGCAGAAAGATGGGCTGCAAATCTTTATTTAAATTTACGTTGGGTTTTCCCTATATATGTTAAACCACATGGGCAAATGATTTGCTAAATAACAAATGAGCTATTACAATCTAAATCTTGGCATATGAGATTTTATGCCAGAATGTGGGTGATGAAACGTATCACCTTCAATCAAATAGCTATGCATATAAAACACCCCCATTTCCTAACAGACATAACATTCTTAGGAGTAGGTACACCCAAACCAGAGATATCTAATTTGACCTAAATATCCCTCAATGTTTTTACCCCTGGAATAACAGGGCATAAGCCTGTACTGAGCAAGATTTCAAGGTAAGTAGACCCCTAAGCTTCTCATCTGTCTGAACTAAGGACCGTACGTTTTTAGCAGCAGTGTTAATGTCTACAGATGCTACATTAAATTTGTTTACCCAAGATAACACTGCATTGTCATTCCTCATAATTCATTTTGTTTCAAGGAGAGTATGACGGGTATAGCCCCTAGTAACAAACTTCTCGATCATGGAGTCAATCTGAGTACTTGCCCCATGCAGATAACTGTTAATTCTCCAACTGTAATCATCTGAGTGTAAAGAAGTCCTAATTTTAGAATTTTTGTATGGCAACATTGCATATGAAGCATAGAATTGTGGTCAGTATCTTTCAAGTATAGTGATGTACTAAGAGTAGTACCATTTTTAGTAATTTTCACATCTAGAAAACGTACAGTATTTCTTGCTGGCTCATGACATATGTAAATTGAACAAAGCTATCACTCTTAGGGCAGGATGTATTATGGGCAAAAATGTGGTCAAACCTCTGAAAATGCCATTTTTGGGGGTTTGATCTAGAGATGAGCGGGTCCGGTTCTCTGAGACCCGGACCCACCCGAACTTCCAGATCCGAGACGAGAACTGAGCTAGGTTCGGGTTTACCCGCATGACTCGGATCTCAAAACGAGGCAAACCGTCATCCTCCCACTGTCAGATTCTCACGGGTTTTGGATTCTATAAAGGTCCCGATCAGTGGCGGGCTGGGCTGGGGGGCAGGGTGCCATGTGCCCCCCGGGCCGCAGCGTCATGCGGGCCGTGGGCCACGGTGCAGACTGTGTCACTGTGACACAGCTGCACCGCGTGTGTAGCGCTGACCGGACGGAGTTCGGTCAGCGCTACACAGCACAAACACACAGCCGCCGGCTCCGGCAGCTGTGTGTTTGCTTTAGCAGCTGATGAGAGTCAGACAGGCTGTCATCGGCTGCTGCTCCCACTGCCAGAGCCGGACATCATCCAGCTCCCGCAGTGGGTAATGGGAGTGACGCGTCACTCCCATGACGCGTCACTCCCATAATGCAAAGCGGCGGACGGAGGAGCTGATCTCGGCGGCGGGACCAGGAGCAGGTGTCAGGTAAGTGTGTTTTTTTTTTTTTTTTTATTATGTCTCTACTGCGGGGGGGGGACTACTGGGAGCACTACAAGGGGGGGAATACTACTGGGGGCACTACAAGGGGGGACTCCTGGGAGCACTACAAGGGGGGGAATACTACTGGGGGCACTACAAGGGGGGGACTCCTGGGAGCACTACAGGGGGGAATACTACTGGGGGCACTACAAGGGGGGGAATACTACTGGGGGCACTACAAGGGGGGGACTACTACTACTGGGTGCACTACAAGGGGGGGACTACTACTACTGGGGGCACTACAAGGGGGGCCCAACTACTACTGTGGGCACTACAATGGCAGGACTACTACTGGGGGCACTACAAGGGGGGTACTACTACTGGGGGGGACTACTACTAGGGGCACTACAAGGGGAGGGGACTACTACTAGGGGCATTGCATAGGGGGGGGACTACTACTAGGGGCACTACATAGGGGGGAGGGAACTACCACTGGGGGCACTGCATCGAGGGACCACTGCTGGGGGCTCTATATAAAGGGCAATAGTGTGGGTACTGCATAGGGGGAAGACTACAACTGGGGCCACTATTTAAGGGGCACTGCATAAGGGTTACCACTACTGGGGGCACTATATTAGGGGCTTACTACTGGGGGCACAAGGGGCACTGCATAGGGAGGATCACTACTGGGGGCACTACTCGAGGCCTGCATAAGGGTGTCCTCCTGTGGCACAGGGTGGCACTGCATATGGGCACTACAACAGGGGGCTGCCCCTAATCTTTATTTTTACCTTACATTAATCCCATATGGACCCGCCTCCTCCCTAGAACACTTGAGGGGGGGGCGCCGTAGCACGCACCTTCTTTCGGGCACCCTGGCTACACGCTACTCCTCTGCCAGGGCCGCCTGCAAGCATTTGCCCCCCCAGGCGAAAAGTTGCCAGCCACCCCCTGGTCCCGATGATTGGCACCATTTTCACTGCAGGTGTGGGTAGTGAACTGAACAGACATGTTGCTGTCACTGTCTGTGTCAGTGTGTTGACCAACATGTCTTGTCAGGGTCTGGGGCTGAAGGCTGCTGCCATCTTGTCTATAAAGGGGCTGGAGCTGCAGTATATAAAGGGAGGCTTCAATGGGTGCTGCAGCTTCTGTGTCACTTGTCCTGTCAATCAAGGGGCTGCTGCTGTGTTATACATAAGGGCAGCTGTTGCTGTCCTGTCCATCAAGGGGCTAGGGTTGCAGTCAATAAAGGGGTACTGTGTTGTCCAGGGGGGGTGCTCTGTCTATCAGGGGTGCACTTCCCCAGTGTAAAAAAAAACTTAGCTGCGCTATTATTGTTGTTGAGACTGCCGGCCAGCCCGCAGTCTCACCAACGTTTTTGTGACACTGCACTGCAGGTGGTCTGTCCGCACTTGGCAGGGGTGCTTTATTGTCCATCCAAAAAAAGGGTGCTGTCTAAGTTGTTCATCAAGGACTGCTACATCATTCAAGGGTGCTCTTCCCCAGTGTGAAAAAAAAAAAAGTGAAATTAAATTAATAATATCAATATCAATCCATAAAAAAATATATTTTTTTTGTGTGTGTGTGTGCGTTAGCAACTTAGCTGCGCTATTATTGTATGGTGACAAAATAATTTATCATCCACATATTTGTGACTCTGCAGGTGATTTGTCCGCACTCGGCAAGGGTGCTTTGTTGTTCATCAAAAAGGATGCTGTCTGTGTTGTTCATCAAGGGACTGCTGCCTCATTCAAAAATAAAAATAAAATTAAATTAATAATATCAATATCAATCCACAAAAAAAATATATTTTTTTTGTGTGTGTGCGTTAGCAACTTAGCTGCGCTATTATTGTTTGATGACACTGCTGGCCAGACCGCAGTTTAATGTCTACGTATTGTGATACTATAAGTCGTAGCGCAGTGTTATTCTTATTCATAAATAATTAATCTTGTGATACTGTAAGTGGTAGCACAGTGTGTTATTCTTATTAATAAATAATGTTGTGATACTGTAAGTGGCAATGGAGTGTGTTATTCTTTTCTTATTCATAAAAAATCTTGTGACACTGTAGGTCATTGAAAACGCAGTGTAATATTTAAAATTGATACAAATTGGTGTGTGTGCTGTACCCCACTGTATTCGTGTTTGTTGATATGGAGAATGATCAGTTGGGACTTGAGAGGAGAGCAGGAACCACATACCAGTGCTGGAGCTGCTGCCAGTGCCACCAGTCATGATGATACTAGTCCATCTACATCATCTACTAAAGGTGATACCCAAGGCCATACATGGCTTAAATCAGGGCATCTATAATTAAGAACCAATCTTTTACAGTGGCAAAGAAGCAAACATCAAAGGGAAGTTAGCTGCAGAAAGACATAAAATTGGCAATATGCCAGTTTCACCACATGAAGTGGCAAGGAAAGGCTAAGGCCTTGACTTTTATTTATGATTGATGGCTCTGCCTCTTATGATGATGTAAGCACAAGTGAGAATGCTGACATAGAAATTGAGGATGCATCTGTGGAAGTGCACCAGGATGAGAAGGATATTTGTGTAGCTGACACTAATGAGGATGTTGATGATGAGGATGTTGATGATGAGGATGCTGTTTGTGTAAATTAGGCACCAGTGGATGAAACAGTTTTTGCCTATTATAAGGAAAAGCCCATTGTCATGCCTGGGCACAAGACAAAAAAAACCTGGTTGTGTTGACTCATGTACATCACCAGTGTTTGTTTTGGGGAAAGTTTAGTTTTTTCTCGGCAGATGCACTTGCTGGAGAAACTGAAGGAGAAGCCACCGCTGCATCATGTGCCACTTGAGCTGACAATTTTCTTACCAACAGCTTTTTGCATCTCTTCAGATCTGTGCCCGTTGGGAAGAAAGACACAACGACTTCATCCCTTCTGGGATGAAAATCCACTCCCAGCAGCAGCAGACATAGCACTCAAGGATTCTCAAGAAAGACACAAACCTTAAATCTTAAATCTTGCATTTGCTCTGTTCAGCTTGTCCACATATCTGTGGTTAAGTGGACAGTGGGTACAACGTCATTTTGGAGGCCACTAATTAAGTTTTTTTTAATGTCCCTGTACAGGTTGGGAAATGCTTTTCTAGTGAAGTGGAATCTTTGCAAAGGATTGTTTAACAGTCAATAGATTTTGAAAGCACTATTAGTAGTCTTCCTGATCCCCTGTTTTTCCACAACCAAGACCGGCTCAGAAAAGCCTGGTGCTGGTACTTAATATATAGGGGCCCCCTATGCAGGGGAAGGGGTGCACGTCTTTTTTTAAAAAAACACACAGATAGAAGCATTCACGGATCTGTGATGGCTTCTGTATAACTCACACCTTTTAATGCTAGTTGCATTAAAAGGTATAGGTTTAAAATATCACTATACAGTGTATATGGCATCACATTGATGCAATATATAGTGATGTTTAGTAGCCATTCATGTAGACTTACCTGCCTGGCTTCTTCGGGCCGTGTCCGGCCCCTCTGCGATCCTGTAAAACAGTGAGAAGACAGACATATCGGGAGCCCAATATGCCTGCTTCTCAATGCGCCTGCTCCCCAGAACAGCAGGTCAGGTCAGACCTGCTACAAAGGATGCTGGGAAAGGGGACGGAGCCAGCACCGGGTGTCAGGTAGTGAGCAGGATTTATGTAGCTTCCTTGCTCTGTTCGGCTTGCGGTACAGATTACACCATCCTCAAATGGCAAATCTCTACCGCAGGAGGGGAACATAAAGCAGGAGCCCTCCCCACACTCTCCATCTATAATCACAGGAACCCCTTATCTGGCTTTTAATTAAGCCCAAACACTATCAAGTCTATTTTGCAATCACAGACATTTTCATGGGTTTTTTAATACATATACTGAAAGTCAGAAACCTGGGACAAATATATTTTCTGTATATACTGTATCCTTACCAGTGCTTTAGTCACACTTTCCACAAAGTATATTGTACAGGATTTTTTTTACTACCTGGTTATTTGCACCACTTGCTAAGTTTATTAGGGGTAGATGCAGGGGCGATTCAAGAGAGGAGGGGACCATTTTCCAGGTGTTTTTTTACAGTGCTGACACTGGCGCCAACGTGGGACTCCGGATTGGTAAGTATAATATAAGATGTGCGGTGCGGGTCCCCATTATAAATATGCCCTGTGTAAATGTACTAAGCCTTGGAAAGAGATAAGCTACCAACCAATCAGCTTCTACTGCAACTGTCATTTAAACACAGCCCATAAGATGGCAGTTAGGAGCGGATTGGTTGGTACTTTATCACTCTATACTTTATCTCTCTCCAAAACATAACCTTCTCTTACTTGTTCTGATATCTATCTGAATTCACAGATCCGTTTTCCTTTGCTTAATATAATTTGGCTTATTCTAGTTATAAATAAAGTAAACTAGCGGTTGTACCATTTACTGTTGCCTCTAATCAAGCAAAATATTTCTTTATAAAAAGTGAAATTTTTACGATTCTAAAAAATAAAAAAACACATAACAACCTTTGATGCAAAGATGCTTTTTACTTCAAAGATAAAATATTTCTCTTTTAATTATGAGACAGAAGAGAGAAAATTTTCATGTTTTGCAAACTAATTAGAGCCAATGACAGAGTAATTCTAGTTTTGTCTAATATGCGCTCACTTTTATGTTGATCTTTGAACCTATACCAACCTTACAATTTACAATTCTCTACAGCACGTCTTTACTGGATCTCTTAGAGGTCTTTCCAGACATTCCACGCACTTTCTTGCACTTTCCATGCAAAAAACAAGTTACAGGAACGATGATGACCAAGCTCACAAGATGTTTTATGGACAACTAAACCCCCAAATTTTAGTTTTTACTCATGAACCAGAACACTTAAATATATTGTCCATGCTAACACAATATTTTGTGGCAGCTGTGTTAAAGTGCATATTATTACCTAGGGCAAATTTGTTGTGGGGGGGGGCAGTGCTACTAATTTGTGGGAACCTTGTCAAAATGTGTTGGTAGTGCTGCATCTTTAATATATGTGCGTGTATGAAAGACATGCACATTATACATAGTGACAGTGCTCATGACAACTATCCCTGTTGCTCCCCTTTTCCAGGATTTGTCAAATGTAGCCCAATACCCAATACACACATAATGTATCTGTAAAATCTTGTAAACACTTTCTGGAGCAACACATGGCTTACTTACCAGTGTTCAGTGATAGAATGTATAATACTGTATCAGTGGGAAAAAAACAGGGAGAATGAGAATTACCCCATGCAAGCAATTTATTTTGTTCCAACTTGAATCCTGGAATATGATCCAGATCAGCAAACTGGGGATTTTTAACATGAAGAATTTCACCAATTCCTGACGGATTTGCAGTCATCGATGGCCGCCAATCGGCATTTCCGACCTGTGGATCGGCGTTTCCAGCTGGATCGGGCAATCGGTGAAACGACTGCCTGATGTATGGTGCCCTTAATGTTGCACTTTGGCAAAACCATATTGCACTGCAGGTGGGACAGATTTACAAGATTTAGATTTGAGAAAGACGTGTCCAAATTCAAACCTAAATTGCAATGTAAAACTAAAGATAAAGTTGTTCAGTATTTGTGGTCTGCAGGCAGAAATAATTAATGTATTTCCAACATGGTTTGTCCAGGTGCAAAGTTACTTGTTTATTTCATTGCTCCCAACACAGAATCAGCCCCTCTATGTTGTTTATTGATGATACAATTCTGTAGATTAATATGCCAGCCTCTGCCAAATTACAAAACTTGAACAATTATTTTTCCATTTCTCTTTATACAGATAAAGCCTCTACCTTTAAATTTCTGTTTGCCATAATAGTCTGTTGCATATCACCTATTGAGCTGTTCTATGTGAAATAAGTAAAGTTGGTTGCTTGCTCTGAAAATGCGGGCAGTACTGATCTGCCATACTATTGCTATAGCAGCCATTAGTCCGTAAAGACTGACTCATTGTGTATTCGCGCATTCAACTTGTCATTACCAGAGACAATATCCATGAAGTGCACAAAAACAATTTTCATTGCACCACTAGTCATTTATAATTAGAATGTTAATTTCCATTTGTAATGCATTTTTGTCCACCACATTGGATCCCAAATCAGCATAGTCCTCTTGGGTTTTGTGCTGACCATGTACAACAATTTAGAAGTGAGCAGAAGTTATTAAATTGTAACCATGATAATAAAAAGTTGCTATAACATGAAGCTGTTTATTGCAATAAAATTCATACATAAAATAATAGTTAATTCAGATAACTTGAGAGTTAATGCAGATAATGAACCATTATAATTATAAGCTTTAACTGTTCCTATATTCCTATATTCAGAATAATATTAATATATAAATGTTAACTCCAGATAAAAATTACTTTTAGCTGGCTCCTATCCCCCACCTCCCCAACTGGTAGGAATGTGAGGGTCTCATGCCAGGAAATGCTGCAGGTTACTAAGGTGATGAGTCCTCTAGAACAAAATGAGATTTGCTAGCTGGAAGGGAGTGGGATGTTGAGTAATAAATTCTATGTCCTTTGCATGTTTCCTTTCCTGATCATGAAGTTGTATTTATCTCTCAGAAGGAAGGACATAGCATAAATTTAAAATAGGGTTCCTGCTAAGCTGTTTTTGAAGATTGTTGTGCCCTACACATTCATTAATAGAGAAATGTGCCCTAACCTTTCCTTGGGGCACCATGCTGATTGACAATGGTGTGCAAAATATGCTCTACTCCTCCCCATAGCCTCAAACTGGCCTTTCAAGCACATCACACTGCAACACGAGCCGCCAACTACCATTGCTGAATGGTCCAGCAGATCACCTTACAGTTACAGGAATCTTTGTGGCTATGAGAGACACAATGTCTGACTCCTATCCCCATCAACGGTTTCATCTGTGCTAAGCATAAATTGCTTGAAACCATTGATAGTTTGATCTATTGATGGACATCCCTGCTCTGGCGCTCAAGGGGCATAAGATTGTGGCTGAACTGTACGATGTGGAGACAGGGCTAAGTTCAGCACACCCTGTGCCAGGGAAATAAAAAAAAAAAAAACATTGCTGCCTCTGACATCAATGGTGGAGAACCATTGGCTATCCACTATCAATGGCAAAGCCATCAACCATCAGTATCAAACCATTCATGGTTGCTAAGTATGATTATTCTATGGCCAGCTTTACCTAGATGAAAGTATAATAGGCTGGATAACTAGTATGACTAGTATGCTGTGTAGTGGCCAGCTACTTTTGAAGTTACTTTAATTAAGTTCAGCAGACAGCATGAAAGGTCCTAATTTTACTGCCCAGCTGCTGTCTTAGTGGTACCCCAGATCCCAGGACCCTAGGCAGCTGGCTACTGGTAGTGGCTGGCCTCTTAGTCCATAATAAATAGTTGGGAATTTCCACATACAAAACCCCTTAAAATCCCATACCTACCAACTGTCCTATCAAAAAGAGCTTTTCCTCGACCCTTGGGTGATGTGCGAAGTTCATAGCGGTCAGTGGGTACTGCGTGCATATACCACAGGTTGGCAGTGTTGTTTTGAGGAGAGGGGAGTTACCCGTTGTAGCATATGCTCAAATCTTTCATAGGAGCCCTTATTCCCCATAGTCACTTGTTGGGAGGTCTGAATACATTTTGTTCATAAAGCCTCCACTATAGTAGAGAAGAAGCACTGTCTCATAAAGATATTAAAGACCTACTGCTGCTTCTACATTTGGGGAATTCCCTTCATTACCACAGTAGAACATATATAGGAAGGAGAGACCAACCGTTGAAGGAAGCAAATAAAAGCTCCAATAAACCAAGAGTGTGAATTTTTTCAAATATTAAAAATTAAAGATTTTTCATTACAGAGACACCAGCAATATAAGCTTATCATGGTTTACCCCTTTCCATGCCATCCTGCTATGCATTTTCAAAGGTGGTGCTTCAACAGATAATGTTAGAAGAACACTTTATAATGATCAAGTGTCACAAAGACAGATTAAATTGAGTATACACAGGTGTTGTCAATAACTTCTCAACTTCAAACCACAAGTTTTCTCAACAGGTCATGTTTTGAGGATTTCTGTCTGTTGAAGCAGGTGGGTTAATTACTGATTGATCCAACAATACAGAATAGTATAGTAAGAAATCTAAAAAACATGATCAGTTGGTAGTACTATATTTGAGGACTGAAGTTAAGAACCCCTGATATAGAGTATGCACAAGTGTTATCATTAACTTAGTGATGTCATACCAAACCAGAACTGCAGGAGATCAAAGGAACCTACTGCTAACACGCACATATTGCTGCTATCCTACCTACAAAAAGTTATATGAATGCAAATAAAGCAATACACATTACATTAGTTAATCCTTTAGTAAAACATTAAAATTACATTTTTCATGTGGCAAGAAGGTCACCTCCTCTATTATTTATAGAGACATTCTCAGTAACAAAGAATCATACATCAGTTGGATCATTGTTATGTAATTTCTTAATATAACTATTATGACTATGAATATCTTGCACCAAGGTAACTGTGATCCGTATCCACCCCACCCACACCTTGGTATTACAACATTAGTTCACACAGTATTACCTGTGTATAGGAAGCAGTTGGAAAGTGGCCAAGCACTGTCTAAATAGTAGCCACACAACTTGCATGGTAGTCAAACCCATTCTGGTGGCAATATTTATTTTATTTATTAATTATTCACACACACATATTACGCAGTGCTTTAGATCTGCAGAACATCCTCACGCAAAAGGAACTATAAGGAAGCCAACCATGGTTAAACAAGAAAAAAAATATTTTGAAACAAGAGAAAACCTTATACATGTGCTTCCATTTTAAGGATAATCATGACACAATACTGGACAAATGGTTGAGTAAGAATCATTGCAAGACACCCTGAACACAGAGCCAGGGAAAGGGAACAATCTTGCAGCTCGGAATTTGTTCTCAATCAAACACCACAATCTGGCCCACATTACGAATGAGACACCAGTGAGGAGCCCAAGTACAAGGTGTTCCTACCCCAACCACAGTGCCATTTTTACAAATGATCACTTCTTTGGATTAATCTAGATCTTTCCAAGCAGACAGAGGCCGAAATAGTTTTCCATTTAAAATGTAACATGGTATAAGCTACAATAGCCAATTAACAACAGAGAACTGATAAAACCCTGGAGAGCATAAACAATAATATAATTACAATAACTGGAGCATTAAATGCCTTAAGAGGTGCCGTAAAACAAATCAATTCAAACTGTGTGGGACCTGGGTCACAGCAAGAATGGATATCACAGCTCTCTGAATCCACATCAGCTTTGGAAAGTAGTGCTGGAAGCACCCCTAAAACATTGATCGCAAGAGCACTGAGAAAGAGTGTAGCTTATGCTTCTGGGGTACCATAGGTCTGAGCACAGGGAAACAATCACTTTAATAATATAAATATATATATATATATATATATATATATTTATTTATATTAATTTTGTGCATTCTTAAGAAATAAAATAAAATTGTTCACATCACTTACATTTGAATTATTTTTGACCTGTGCTATTCACATTACCTGACGATATGTTGTACTGTTGATCCTATCAAGATATAATAATAGTTGATATCACCATAAAGACAAATCTATTGATCCTTTAATTAATCAAACAGTATTTCCCCATTCTTCTAGTGCAAAAATAGAATTGGACCCTGTTTGTTATGTAAAAATAATGTAGCCCCTTAAATATTTTGTTACATTACTATCTAACTGTAAAATATACATGTTGCATCCTTAAGTACAATTTAATTTTATCACTTTTTAAATAATGATTCATGCTTTCATAATCATTATATGTACTGTGGATTCTCTTGTGTTCTGAATGGTAACATATAAAACGCACAATAGTTATCTCACTTATCAGAAGCAGGTCTAAAAATCCAGCCTCTATTGTGGTGGGTTTGACGTATGATTTGTACACCTCATGGTCATAAATAGCATGTAGAAAGAAAACTACTGATGGGCGATCATAGATATAAGCAAGCCTGCTCCAAACCTGAAATTAAAGTGATAGCATCAACTATGAAATCACCTTTTATATGTCTTCCATATGTTTGCATGTGCCACTCAATGTCTGCATGATCTGTATTGTATTGTTTTCACCCACCCATATGCATATGTTTTACACTAAACTCTTCCTCCCCCCCCCCCCTCTTGTCTATGGGGGTGATTCAGTAAGGATCGCAGTTGCAAAGCTGCACGCAGGCAGCTTTGCAATTACGTCCTTGCTCTTATGCAAATACAGCTGGAGGTGTATGACACCCCCTGCTGCATTTGCGATCCCAGCACTTCTGGGATCACCATCGCGACCATTGGTCATGGTTGGTCGCGATGGTGGATGGCACTGGGCCTCAGCTTACGCAGGCTGGCCGCCTTGCGAGCTCAGGATACAACACAGTCCCTGGGCTTGCCACTCCCAGAAAATGGGCCAGCCCTGACCCTGCACCGCCCCTTAAATGCCTCTGCCTCCCCTTTGTATGGCCATCATTGCTCTTCACCCTTTTCTGTATTGCCAATTGCCATTAATGTGCTTTTCCCCCCACATCCTCTCATTCACCATAAATATACTTCACCCCCTCCTCTTTATTGTCAGTAATGTGCCCCCCTCTGTATTGCCAGTAATGTTGCCCCCATCTGTACTGCCAGTAATGTGCCCCCTCCCCTAATGTATTGCCAGCAATGTACCTTTCAAGAATGTATTTCAAGTAATGTGCTCTCCTTCCATATTGCCAGTAGTGTGCCTCCATCCTAATGTAATGTCAGTAATGTGCCTCCCCCTGTATTCCCAGTAGTTTGCTCCCTCCTTTGTGTTCCCAAATGTGTGCTCCCCCCCCCACTGTATTCCCAGTAGTGTGCTCCCCCCCCCCGCTGTATTCCCAGTATGGTGTAGCCCTGCCATGTTTTGCCATTAGTGTGCACCCAACAATTCCATAATTTGTTTATTACTGAGGAGGTGGAGGGAGAAGCACAATAATAGACAAATGAAATGATAGACAAATTAAACTTACCTTATCATGTTCCTTCCACTCTGTCTTTGTAGTTTGGATCCTCCTTGAGCCTCCAGCCATGCGGGTCTTTCCACTGACACCAGGCAACCTGTCAGGGTGGCATTAGGCAACACTGTGACCTGATGACATCATGCCCGTGACGTTGCTAAGGACCTGCAGTTGAGTGATGGAAAGGTATATTTCCCATTCAGTTTCTGTACCTGGAAGTGATGTGGAGTGAGGGCGTAAGTGCGGTTTCCTGCCCAAACAGTCTACCAAAAAAAGAAAGTTGTCTTAGTGGGCTCACTTCGCTTGCCACGCTTTGGGCTCGGTGGTTCGCTACGCTCGCCACAAGATTATGTTCCCTCTCTGTGCCCACGTGGATGGTAGGGTATGACATTGGACAGTAGCTGATGATGTCAGGGTACAAAACTAAGGTGGATCTATTCACTTCCATCGAGTGATAGGTCAGAGAGGTGGGGAATCGGAGCCAGGGACAGGAAAGCCAGGTACACCGCTTGCAAGCTACACTTTGCAGCGGGCGTCTGGCATTACATTGCAGTATGGAGCAGCAGAGGATGGCCCTGCAGCCTAGGCTATCCAGCTGTGAGCCCATTCATCACTGCAGGCCCCAGGGCACTGCACCGCCAGTAGTTCCGCCCCTGGATCAACTGTTATATTAATTTTAAACTTAATTGAAGACCCCCCTTGAAGTTCACCTGGTTGGATAATCCCTGGTCTGGCGCTCTCTATCATGTTCATTGTCAGCTTCACACCACTCACGGTTGCTTCAAAGCTTTCTCTGCCTGGTGCCATACTCACCACTGGTTCAGCTACAGGGGTGACTCTCCCTGCAGATTTTCCCTCAATGGCATTTCCAATATGGCTCCTCTCCCAGGCAGGAATGACTACAACTGCAGTCAACCTCCCCACTCTCCCTCCATCTGCTACTTCTAGGACCCCATTTGGTGCCAAGGTAGGGCCTTTTATAGCCCCTGACTCTCTCTTTCCCGCTGGTGCCAGTTCTGCACAATCTCTGCCCATTGACCTCACTTCTCCCTGCTTCATTCTTAGTTGAAGCAGTGCAGGATCTACTGATTCTTTGGTGGCTATCTTGGGGAAGTTGTTGCTGGGCACAGTTATCTTTGGTAAGCACATTAACAGTGAACACCTGTGGTCCCCTGGTCTTAAAGTACCAGTACTGAACAGGGTGCAACACTGAGAAAAAAACAAACAATATTTCTGTAGAAACATTCCACACGGACTCAACATTTTGATGTCTAAAGCGTAGGAAAGCCTTAGCACTATTACTACAAGATGGATGTTTTCATTGGCACCCGTGAAGTCCCCTCCTACGAAGTATCTGTACTGTTCCTCTCATCTTGAGAACCCAAGCATGGCCTGGATAGTTAGTGAATTCTGGGCCTCTTGTGCCAAAATGATTCCTGCCCACAGTCAAATAACAGTACAATTTTTTAAAGCAGGGATTTGTCAGACTACAAATTATTAACCTTCCGTGAGCAAGCTAACTTAAAAATAAGAAAAGGCAGTGCTGCCACAAACATTTTTAGTGCTCATCTATGACTTTCGTAAATGTTGGTACTTGGTGGCACACTGGACATTTTTTGGATGGTACCCAAGATGTTAATCAATAGGATATTATTATTATTATTATTATTATTATTATTATTATTTTTATTTTCAGTTACTTATATAGCGCCAGCATATTCCGTTGCTCTTTACAATTGGGAACAAAACATTAATAATACAAAACTGGGTGATTACAGACAGACAAAGAGGTAAGAGGGCGATAAACGAGAATAATGACTACATATTGCAAATGGTCCAGTCAGATTGCAGAGGTTCTTGGTTTTTGCAGATGTTCTTGGTTCTTGGATGGAAATATACCAGCAGAGAGAGAGACAGATTAGAGATTTTAGTTAAGGTACGATAAGCAGAGAAGACAGGAATTGACAGATTTGTGAGGATATAGGATCAAGAGGAGAATTAGTAGAGTGAGTTCATCTTCATTTGTTGGAACAAATGTAAATAATGTGTCAGAGTGTTCAGTGAAGGGATTGAGCAGGCAGCTGGCTGATGAAGAAGATGATACCATTTCATGTCTGATATTAGCAATTTTGTCCTTCTTGGGCACTGATGGTGATTGGGGATTTTTGTTTGTGGTAAAGGTGATAAGAGATGCAAATGTATGAAAAACACATTTGGGGTTGAAACCTGTCCAGAGATAACAGATTGGAAGCATATTTGTTTGTCAGTGTCTAGAACATTTCTATAGGAGTGGCAGATAGCATTAAATGAGAGATAGTCATGTGAAATACGGCATTAACCCCAATGTCATGCTGCTTTTCATGAGAGTTTTTGCAGATGTTGTGTTTCTTTAGTGAGCCATGGCTGAGATTGAGGCTGACGCGGACTGTTAAGAGTAATTGGTGCCACTTGATCCAGAGCTGTCGCTAGGATTTGATTAAATGTGATACTGCTATTCTAGGACAAAAGAATGTAAAAATTGGGGTGGGGAATTGCAGCAGAGTTGGAAAGTTACTGATGATTATTATAACTGAGATTTTTGTGTGTGTGAGAAAGTTTGGTGGAATCGTTCAGCTAGTGGTGTAACTAGACCTAAGGGGGCCCCATAGCAAAATTTTCATGGGCCACCCTTTGTCCCACCCCTCCGACCCCCCCCACCCCTCCATGACTAACCTCTGCTCCGGGGTCGTCCCCCTTCAGCATGTGCTGTGCAGGGAAGGCACATCTCCTCTCCTGGTTGACTCTGTCTCTCCTCACTGACTCCTGAGCCTGCTGGGACATCCCCAGATCATGTCTATGTCTCCTCCCAGTATCAGCCAGTGAGGAGAGATGGTGGCAGAGCCAACTGGGCAGGCAAATGTGCCTGCCCTGCGCAGCACACTGCTGAAGGGGGACGTGACCACGGCTGGCCTGGCAGCATAGATAGTGCAGGTGCAGGGGGAGGGCCGGCCCAATAGTGACATCAGTGCTTTCAGCAGTGAGTTTTAAGTAGTGGAGGAGAGATTGCAAGTGATAAAGTGATGATATGAGAGAGGGAAAGGAGCATTAAAGACATTATAAACTGAGCATAGTTTAGAGATACTGAATTAATTCAGTGGCCATACTCATGAAAAGAGGAGTCAATCCATTGGAAAAGGCCAAGAGAGGATGTTAGAGAGAAAGTGGATTGTCAATAGGAATTTTGAAATCATCCATGACAACAGTGAGGATGTCAGAGTATAAGAAATGAGGAAACCATGCAGAGAAATGTTGGTGTGATCCAAGGAAACAACATAGCAAAGCAACACGCAGAGAAAAAGGGTTGAAAATCCTGATCACATGTACTTTAAAAGATGTGAATGTGAGTTAGTGAGTTATGGGACATTAGGTAGAGCTGTGAAAGTGCAGTGGGCAGGATGTACTAAGGTTGCGGTGACCATTCCGCCAGTCACCGCAACCTTACTAATCGCACATGTACTAACATATGAAATTAGTATTGCAAAGGACAGCTCTTGCGATAAGAGCTGCCCTTTGCGAAATAGCCGACACCGGGTGACGGGGTCTCCGTGGGACCCCGTCCCCTCCAAGAGTCGGGAGCTTCCTGCTGGTCACATGTGCAGGAAGCCCCGGGCTCCTACTTCTCCTCCCTGCACCCGGAAGAAGATTAGGAGGAGGAGGAGGCGGATGTCCCAGTAGGAGCGCGTGCCAGTGACAATGGAGTGCAGGTGAGTGGGGGTCAGCGCTGGGCGACGGCGGGGCGGCGATGCAGCGGTGAACCGTTGTGAGCGGGGTGCGGTAAGAAGCCCATAGGCTTCTATAGGGTAACGCCAGGTTTTTCTGGCGTTACCCTCCGTGCCGAAAAAAGGGTGGTCAGGGCTTAGTACATATGGAAATGCGGTAAAACCCCCGAAAACTGGGTTTTTACCGCATTTTTCCTTTAGTACATCCCGCCCAGTGTGAGAAATGAGTAATCCATCCCCGCCTCCTCTGCCTCCAGGTCTGGGGGGGGTGGATGAAATGAAGACCACAATGTGAAAGGGCTGCAGGGGAGACAGTGTCTATTTGTGTGAGATTGATAGAGATGAAGAATCATGGATGGAGGTTAGTTTGTTACATGCAGAGCATGCATTTTATATGGCACATTTAAAGGATTTAGTGACTGATGGGAGACAAATTTGCTGGATTTTTTAAATGTAGTTTTCAGATGTGTGTATATTGGAGATGTGTGGAGGGACTGGATTTGGTGAAATAGATGCATGAGGAGAGAGATATAAAAAAGATGATTGTAGGATGTGTGAGCTTTTACATTCTGGTGACAGATAATGAACACAGGGAATGGTATTGAAATACCGGTGGCTAGTTCAAATCCAGACCACGGAAGCCCGACATGAGGAGATCCAGACAAGGGAAGGTAAGTACCCTAACCCTCTCCTCTCCCCCCTAACTGTAACCCTTCTTTGTTGGTGCCTAACCATAACCTCCCCGGAAGGGTGACTAACCCTATTGTCCACCTGATGGTGCCTAACCCTAACCTCCCCCACCTGGCAATCTAAACCTAAGTCTCCCAGTGGGGTGCCTAACCCTAACCTCCCCTCGGTGGTGCCTAACCATAATCCCCCCTCTCCACAGCCTAACCCTAACACTCCCGAGGGGGTGCCTAAACCTAATTTCCCCCCCAGGGGTGCCTAAACCTAACCCCCCCTTCCCCAGGGACATGAGAATTCTTACCTGGCAGTGGACATTCGGGATTCTGGCGAGTCGGGATGCTGACGCCGGTATTCTGATCTCATTCGGGATATCGGCATTATGCTGGGTGGCGGGATTCAGGCATCAGTATATCAACAGCAGGCATCCAGTCTGCCGGCAATATCACTGCATCCCGAACACAGGTAGAATAATAGTTCAGTGTTGATGAAACATGACAGTGACGGATCCGGGGGGGTGGAGACGATGGCCCCCTGTAACACACACACCTTTACTATAAGCACTTCGGGCAGCCACAACCTCCCTCTCCTCCCCGGTGCAAAGCTCTCAGCAGGCTCCGCTTCCTCTCTCACTGCATATCATGCCAGACCTTCAGTGAGTGAGGTGGCAGAGCCGGCAGAGACCTCAGCACCACAGAGGTGATGAGGCACTGGGAGGAGGGCAGAAGCAATGTCCCGGCCGCCTGAAGGGCCAGTGTTACAGGAGGCGATCCATCCACCACTGAGAGAGGTGCGGATTAGTATAGAGACAATTTGGACAGACAAGTGTGATGCTGGGAGAGTGAAGGATGAAATAGACTTTGAGATAATGACATGGGTGGTACTAAGAAAAGCAGTTTCTCAAATATTATTGGTTTTCAAATACCAAGCAAAATACTAAGGTAAGAAAACTACAAATATCAGCGTTAAAAATAACATTTACAATAGAACAGTGTCATTAGGGCTCACTGAGACTACAGGTTGGACAAAATACTTTAGCTGAATGATTTTTTGGCATTCCTGTATATATGCCGCAGTTTTTACTTAGCCCTTACAGTGTACAAATTTCCAATCAATCAGCATCCCATACTCTATTGTTTTAGTATCATGCTCACACTTTTCAATTAGTAGCCACTCACCACCGCATTGTAAAAAATGTCTTATTTATAGGATTTAGATTGTGAATTAAAATATAACGGTAGCCTGGTAACATGCGGGTGCTCTGTTCACCAACTTTATTTGAGTACACATAGCAGGAAGTGTAATAGCAAAGTTCCAGGTACAATACCATATATGCTGTATACTACATGAATACTGTGTGTGAATGTTTAGTTTGATATGTATGTGCACAAAGATCCTAGGGCTAAGTCTAAAGCTGGCCACAGATCTAAAGATTATCTGTCCAACCAGCCAACTAGTTGATTGGTTGGAATGAAAATCTGGTAACGTATGGGAGTAAATGATGATCAGCAATTTGTTCCTAAATGCCAGAAAACAGATGAAAATGGACGTTCAGACAAGTTTGTTAAATGTTTGATCTAAACAATTTGTTCAAACAACAGTTTTTGGGCCTGATTCAGACCCACTCGCGAGCGGCTGTCCGCTCGCAAGTGGGTCGATGGTCTGCACAGAGCATGCGCACGACGGAGGGAGCTCCGTCGTGCGCATGCGCCAGACGCGACGAGCGAAGGACTTTCCTTCGCTCGTTGTGTCTGATCAAAGGGGGCGTGCTGTCGATGTTGATTGACAGCACACCCCTTTGGTGGGCGTGCCGGGGGCGTGCCTCCCAGACGGGGGCGTTCCCAAGGGAACGCCTACCGTCAGAAGCCGGCCCACTGACATCACTAGTAATGTCAGTGGGAGTGATTTTGGCTCTGATAGAGCCAAAATCACTCCGGGCCTTGCGGTTGAAAAACTCAACCGCAGGCTCCGGCTCGCAGTGGCGATGGTCGCGATGGTCAAGACCATCGCGCCCATCAACCTGCACGCTCGTACAGGCTGTGGGTGGTGACCCACAGCTATACGTGCGTCCAGGAGGACGCTCCATAATTATGGAAGACGGCCCTCATTCAGAGCGTGCGCTCTGCTCAGAGCGTACGGCTCTGAATGAGGGCCCTTGTCCATTTTCCAGCATTTGGGAGCAAATTGCTGATTGTCATTTGCTTTCATACCTTACCAGATTTTTATTCCAACCAATCAACAAGTTGGCTGGTTGGATGTAAGTTGGTCTAGTGTGTGGCCAGCTTAAGGTTCTGTATCACACAGCTGCATGATTCCTGACCTCTAATGGTCTAAGCAATGGTCACATCTCCATCACTTCTATTAGTAATACTCAGTGTCCCAGCGATGTCACTAAGTTAGTAGAAAATTGACACGTTCCATTCTCAAGATGGATGGCACAGCCCACTAAATGGTTGCATCTGCTGTGTGTGGATAACTGATCAACAGTAAATAATAACCTTAGACTCTAATGAAACCAGTATCCAATGGCAAAACTTCCACAGGGATGGGGAGGGGGCGGAAGCTACAGGGCCAGGGATACCAACCCTGAGATCAAGGAATTTTTTTGACCCTAAAAATACCTGGGATTCTAATCCTAAAATTCCAGGATTGAAAACGCGCTGTGAATTTGGCTGTAGGTCAGTGGAATGATAATTACCTTCTCGGATTCGGTCATGTCATCAGTGAGAGCAACCACATCACAGGACTCCAGCTCTTCTACTGCAGCTGGAAGCTCTTCTACTGCAGCTGGACCTAGGAGAGTACAAGACAATGCGCCCACTGATGAGAGAAGTCCCTTTTGAGTGCCATTATGTGAATACGGTAAATGAAAGGGAAGGAGGGAGAAGGATGTCGTTTTAGTAGATTGAGAAGGATAGTCATGGGGGAAGAATATCATGTGGTACAGAGGGGGAAGTATAGCATGTAGGACAGAAGGGGGAAAGGGATTACAGCAAGGACAGGAGAGGGGAGTGAGGATATGAGGGGGGAGATGGATGGCAAATAGCACATAACAGGAAAGATAGATAACAGAGAGAACAGGAAGGGGAGATGGATGGCAGGAAAGACTGGGTTGGAGAATAAATAAAAATAGTTTTAAGAATATAATGATTTTCCCTTTTTTCCTTTAATCCTAATCCCAAAATTGATTCAGGGATTGGAGTTCAGTATTCCCGAAATGCCAGGTTTGGAATCCCTATACAGGGTCCACTGCTGTGTCAGTGCTGTATGTGCATGTTTATTTATTTTCCACCCTTAAGCAGTAATGTACATGGGGGTCGATAAAACCTGTAAATGTCTACTTACACCTCTGCCACAATGAAATGAAAGAGAATGCTTCTATGTTTATTATTTAGAAATAATGAAACTATTTATATTACTCTATTATCATTATTATTATCATCATCAGCACATTGCCTACCCCTACACTAGCACATACTTCGATACCTGCACGTGGTTTGGGCCAGGTCTTATCAGCTAGGAGATGTAGATGTAACATATGTTGTTCTTAAAGCTGTACCATTAGTGCAATGGGCTCATGTGAACTAGTGTGCACACGTCATTTTTACCATTCGAAGGCCTGTTCTTGTTCTGCAGAATCTACCTACTGTGTTGATATAAAATCAATGCGTAACATGATGTACAGCAATGGCATCCTTACCAAAGTCTAACATTAGAACATTGTTAAATCTCTCTAGAAAGCAGGATTAATTTATGCAAGCTGTATCGGAACTGAAATCCTATGCACAATACTCATATACATGAAATAAAACAACATATTGATAAACTAGTTGACCATAATAATATTTAACATATAAGGGTTTTATTGTTCAAAAAATTCTTCTTGCTTTAATTTTTATGACTGTATAAAATGAGGTGCTTGGATATTAAGAACTTTCTATCGTACATTTAATATTTACTGCAAGCTGGCATCATTTGCAGGAAACCTTTATTAACTGATAGATTACAAGAGAAGACAAATTAACCAAATAACTTCAAATACAGAGATGTGATTGCTTCGGATGCACTGCTGTTAATCCTACCAAAATGAGATTTTGTTTTCTCTTTTGTGCCTGTGCTCCCTGCTTTTTCCTTCCTAATCTCACAGCCTGTAATACCCCAGAGATACTTGACTCCATCTGAGCTAACAGAAGATAGGACAGGGGGGGTCATTTTTTTTCTACTTTAGCAATTTCTAATCCTCCGATGCCTGATAAAGATTTAGCTTTGTGACTATCTAGTGGTACAAGAAAACAGTGCAAAGAGGAAGAGCTTTAATGAGATAATTCTCACTCAAGCATCCCTCTGCTAAGTCAACCATAACCCCACCTGCATCTCTACATTATTTTGCATGTTAACAGGGTCTCTATCCCGCAGCAGAACTGCTCAAGAGGGACCTTGAGAATAATTTACTGTGCATCTACTAGATATCCTCCAGGGTCATTTCAATTGTGTCTCAACCCTAGGCAGCCTAAAATCAGCAGGTGCTCCTCACGCTCCCCAGAACTCTGGAAGTCTCCGTTTCAATTACGTCCATCAAGTTTTGGCTCGCGTAAAACTAAGTTTGATCTGTGCTGTACAGGAACTATTCGCTTGAATGAAATATAAAAACTGCTCCTATCAATTATTTGTTACGGTGATATCCAGATTGCCAAGTGTCTACTCAACTGTACTGTTTTCTAGCAAAAAAGGAATACAATACATTTTACCATTCTTTGTCCTATATTGTTTTTGCAGATACAGCCATGCTTTCACAGAATTTAAAGGCTGCAGTTTGTATTCCTTGTAAACGGCATAGCGCTTTTGCAGTGAAGTTAAATGGATATAGGGGTATATTTACTAAAGTGCGGGTTTTTAGAAGTGGGGATGTTGCCCATAGCAACCAATCAGATTCTACTTAACAGTTATCAAGCACCTTTTAGAAGATAATAGCTGGAATCTGATTGGTTGCTATGGGCAACATCTCCACTTCTAAAAACCTGCACTTTAGTAAATCTACCCCATATAGTCAATTAAAAGAACTTTAAATCTAGTAATTTAATAACACAGGTCTAAAACATGAGAGCATGTTAGCAAATAGTCAAAAAGACACATTTTTGCTGGGGGAGTGGCTACAAAAGTAAATTGGAGTGTTAAGAAATTATCTATTTATTATTCACAATTCAATAAAAAAATGTAAATGCAGTGAATGTAGAACATATAAGAGCAGTTATTTAGATGTTTCCTGCTGAAGGGGAAAAAAGCGCTAAAAACCTCCCCTTAAACACATTTGTTCGCGTGAATGACATAAAAACAGATGGGTACACTTTATTAGGTAGCTATATTTGATTGTTGAGAGTCTTGCAACCTAGAAAGGTGGGCTAGGCAGCAAGCCTTCTGAATAGCGCTGAAAGGCATTTCACACCCTGCCTGCAAACAGCGACCAGGTGGTGTGTGCGCACAGATGCTTGCAGTATTAGTGTCACATGCATGTCTGTGGCAATATCATTGCATGCCCACTTGATAGATTATTTTTAATCAGCGTCAGCAATGGAGGATGCTGAGACTGTCTTTGTGATAGACTGCTTATGTGATACCCCAGTGTGGTAAGGGTGTGAGTGGGGTGATGTATATACAGGTCAGAGTTACCTTGCTAAAGCATGGATTTTCATGGCACTCTTTCTTCAGATACAACCCGGCAGAGAGGCAAGGATTTCCCTATATGGACACAAATAAATACAGACAGGGCTTTGCAAAAACGAATATATGGATTTATTCCACAAACTAAATATAAGGAATTGGATATGGATGTGTGAAAATGTAAAAGTAATTTAAAAACTTTGCTCAACAGAAATTTTATGCAATAAATGTCTTCACATACAAATAAAAGACTTTGGCCCTCATTCAGACCCACTCGCAAGCGGGCGCACGTACGTTAGGCGTACGTACAAAAATATTTAAATTCAAGGGCTCGCTCGTATTTTCGATCGCATCTAAAAATCCTCCCCAAACTCAGACGACCCCTCCTCTAACTAACGAGCGTGCGAAATAGCGAGCGTACATCCCCGAAATGGCTTGAAGGGAACGCACGCACAAGTATAAACCGGAAGTGGCCATGTCAGATGTCGATTACCTGCTCCTTTATTCTGCCTACCTCCATCAATCGTATCATGCCAATCAAAGTATCAATTAGCTTAATGTTTTTTTTTTTTCAACACAATGCAAGAAACTTTACTCTTGTCCGTGTTTGTGTTTACCCGCAGAATACGTACGGCTTAAACATTCGCTTTTATTGCTCAAAAAACATGTTAGCCACAATGAGACAATTGTTCTATTGCTGTGGATCCCCGCATATTTTCCGGGGTTCATTTCTTTATTTAAATTTGCTTACGCATGTCACTGCATGAAGCCTATCATAACTCTCCAGAGATTTCTGGCCCTGTCGAACACATGACTCATACACTAACCAATCAAATTGCTCCTGTTAATTTCCAAGCTACATTAGCCAATCAGAAATTTTTGGCACACTTTATCAAAAATGAATTTTAAGAAAAACACCATTGCCATCATGAGAGCCTCCGCATTCAACAGGCGCGAGCTGCTGGTGCTAACGGAGGTGATGGATCGGCGTATCACCAGCCAGCCTCCACCCATCACCAACCGGCAGAAGCGTTCCGCGCTCCTTCGGCTCACGCCGCAACATCGGCCAGCTGGAGCGCAGGTGGTCTGACCTGCAACGGCGAACGCCCCGCTTGCTGGCATGCTTTCGCATGCAGATAGTGGAAAGTAAGTGTTATGTATTGTGGTTTTCATGTTTGTCTTTGTGGGGCAAACTGCGTGTGCATGTTTTCATGTCTGTCCTATTTTTTCATTCTCATCATATCTGCGTGTGCATGTTTTATGTCTGTCCTATTTATTCATTCTCCTCATATCTGCATGACCATGTTTTCCCTCTATTTCTGATATATTCATTCTACTCATATTTGCATGTTTTTTGTTGGTGGTGGGTGATTTTAAAATGTTATTTGGCCAGGATTTGGCCAGAAACTAACCACAATTTGTTTGACATCTTTTAGGGGGACAGGCAAGACTACGCCGTCACCGTCCGGCCAGACGGCGGTCCCGCCCACTCTCACCCACCCCCAGCCAACACTCCACCCCAAATAATTCCCCTATTCCCCCCTCCTCCCAAGCCTTCCAAGACCCTCTCCCGGAACTGTCGGGCCTCCTTCCCCTCCGTCCCCCTTCCCCCTCTCCTCCAACCACCCCTCTTCCAATTACCCCCTCCCCGGAGTCCGTGATAACCCCGCCCCGTTCTTTGGGGAATGAAGGCTCCTCCGAGGATGAAGATGAAGATGAAGGACTTTGGGATCTGCCGTTTTGGCTACCGGTATGTTTTTCTTTTGCGTTTTTTTTAACCACAAACTGTTTGTATGTAATCATGTGTCGTTCCTTTATTCGTGATTTTTGGGTTCTTTTTTGGTGATTTAGCAGTTTGCCTTTACCTCTTCCTGCTGATTTCAACATACACATATCACACCTGTGGGTATTTCTACATAGGCCTTGTAATTTTTGCAGCACCCCTTTTTTTTTAAATTTTGGTTTTGGAGTGATTTCGTTGTGTTTTTGTTTTTTTATTGTGGATTCCCTATTGTTTGATTAATCCACACACTTTTCTCACCCACAGAGGAACAGAGGCGTCGGCAAGAGGTCGAAGATTGTGTGGCACACATACGCCAAAATGTAATTGGGGTGCTTGTGGCCCTTGACCGGCTGTGTGGCATCCTTCGGCAGTAGTTTTTTTTTGTTTTTATCTTTTTCAAAATAAATTGTTTATTTCTAATATACGTTCTGCCTCATTCGTTTTTTCAAAACCAAAGATAGTTAACCCTGACATAAGTAGACTGTTCCTGCAAGGTTTTGCATCTTTTAAAAATTAGATTGGGTTTTGTATTTGTATGTAAAACACCCTCAAGAAACACATAACAGTAACAATGTCATTTCCCTTTTTGTGTGTAGTGTCAATTAGATATTTCTACATTTTACAGGTTCCTAGTTGGTGGGCAAGCTGCTTAGGCGAATCTTACAAAGCCAAATGATTGGACAGGCTTCCTTTTGGTGTGGGTTGGGAACCTGAAAACATATTTCATTTTTGCTCAACTGGCGTCAGTACTGGATTACCCCTTAGTCAAATGTAAGGTGTGTTAACCTGGTTAAACTTGCTGGTAACGTCCAAAAAAAGGAAGAACATTTAACTCTCCAAACATTTATTCACAACATAACTGAGAAATCAAAGTGGTCACTCACAAAAAAAACACACAGTGATAATCTCAAATACAACACATACCCAATAAAAAATAAAAAAAAAAAAACAAATCAAGAACTGGTTGAGGAAGGACCATGCCAAAATGATTCCACAAACATGGCGTTGCGATATGGGTTCCAGAATATATTCCCAAAATGATCAGATCCAGGTTTGGTAAGGGTAGCATGAAGTAGTGAGCGTTGTAGTGCCAAAGATTATGTGAACAAACCGAAGATGTTGAAAAAAAGAAAACAAAATTAGATGTTCGCAAACAAACACAAACACATTAGGTTTAAACACTGTTTTGTTCAAACTTACCTAAAAAATCTGGCCACCACATCATCGCGTATGGCCCCCCCACATACTGATCTCCGACCAACCTCGGGGGGGCCATCCTCAGGTAAGGCATCCTCTGGCTGCATTGGGACACCACTCCTTATGGCGATGTTGTGAAATATCCCACACAGGACCACAATTTTCGACACCATATCCGGCAAATACATGAGCTCGCCACCAGAGCGGTGGAGGCATCTGAATCGGCCTTTTAAAAGGCCGATACAGCGCTCCACCACTTGCCTGGTGGCTGTAAGTGCGGAATTAAATGCACTTTGTGGGCCTGGTGTGGGAGCCAAATAAGAAGTGAGCAGCCAGGACATGCAAGGATATCCACTGTCTCCTATGGAAAAGAATTGACAACATCAGGAACACTGTGTATCAAGCTTAACATTGTTATGTACTAAAGGTCTCCACTTACCCAGAAGCCACGCATCACCAGCTTGTAGGTTGGTTCATTTGTGCCATATCCCTGATTGCCGGATGACGAAGGAGTCATGTGCACTTCCGGGTAATTTAGCATTCAGGGACAGGATCTGGAGGGAGGCATCACATACCACCATTACATTCAGGGAGTGATAGTGTTTCCTGTTTCTAAATATGGCCTCCAGCCGGGCTGGAGGCTGAAGTGGTATGTGAGTACCATCCACAACCCCTATGATGTGTGGGAAGGCAGCTATATGGTAAAAATTGGCCTTGGCCACACTAAGGGCACCCATATCCAAAGGCATTTGAATAAAATGATGGAGGTGCTTGAAAAGTGCCTCCATCACTGCCCTCAGGATCCGGGAAAAGGAGGATTGGGAGATGCCCGCCACTATTCCCACCGTTGTTTGAAACGATCCTGAGGCACAGAAATGTAACACGCCATAAATTGCGTAAGTGGTGGTATTGCTGTTGGACTGTCAATTTGCCGCTCAAGATCACTTTCTATTAATGAGAGAGTGTCTATGATGATTTTGGGAGGTAGACGGTAGCGTCTTAAAACCTCATCATCGGGCATTCCAAAAAGGGTGACACGTGTTCGAAATATCTGGGGCCTTGCATGCCTACGATGCCTACGCCTGGGACGAGATTGAGGTTGGTCGGCTTCCGGGAGCATGGCTAGAACAATCCGCCCCAGATCAACCTGAAATTCAAAGATTTTAAAGTAAGGCTTTTGACCCACCCCAAAACTATATTAAAACAACTTAGCTTGATGATACCATCCATTGCTGCTTACATGCCGGGGTATTGTCATGATACGTCCAAACTGAAAATAAACACCAAAATTACTTGACACATTTCACTCTGTGCATTTTTGTTTACAAATTTTGGGCTAGACCAAAGTTAAAATATGCCAAACACCCATTTAGCAAAACAGCAAAGCGACATTTAACACAGTACATCAAAATGGGTCGAAATGTTGGCACAAAAAGCGAAAGAGAACCAAAAGTTAGAATGATTATTAAGCTGTTAAAAATGCGCTAATTAGTTCGCTAATACAAGTCACAAGAGTAACTTCTAAAAATGCGCTAATTAGTTCGCTAATACAAGTCACAAGAGTAACTACTAAAAATGCGCTAATTAGTTTGCAAATACAAGATAAAAAATGGACTTACCAAGAGCAAATATATAAGAGTCAAAATCAAAAGGTCTTTTAGGTCGAAAATAAACAAAATCTAAAATAGAAGAAATTATGGATCCAAAAATTACAAAAAATAAGAAACACAATGAAACAACAATTGAACAAAAGTTAGACTTCACAAAACTTACCAAATCAAGAAACGAGGTCCCAAAAATATAAACCAACAAAGATAACGGAAAAAAAAAACGCAAATCTAACCAACAAACGAATCTCCAACCGCCAACTCCTTTCTACGCAATCAATAAACTCCAGCCAAGATAACCTCCAACAATCCAAAAACGCCACCTCGACTTGAGACGCCCCAAGCCATAAATAGTGTTTCGTTTCCCGCACAAATTAAGGAGGGATCATAGGGCAGCACAATCAATGATGCGGCCGCAAAATAAGGACGCATGTATAAATACGTCACGAAAACACATTCAAATTCTGGTGTATTTCTTGTTTGGACCTCAGACATGGCGACAGACCAGGGAAAAAATTCCCAAGAGTCAGGCGGTAAGTCTTTCATGCATTTTGTATCAATGATTAATTTGAAACATAAGATTAGGCAAGTTGTGATTTTGTGAATTCTGTAAAATTACACAAATAGGTGAGGAGAATGACATGGAAGAGGCTGCTGGGCCCAGTATTCCGGCCAAAGCGGCCAAAAAAAAAAGGCAGCCACATTTCACAAGAAAGGAGATGGAGGTTTTGATCCAGAAGTGTGTGGACATCCTGCCACAGGCAGACAGGAATATGAGTCTAAGCCAGAAGTGGAGAATGTGGGAAGAGGTAGCCGTTGCTGTCAATAGGGTGGGTGATTATGTCCGTCTAGCCCGGGATGTCAAACAGCGGTAAGTAAACCCTTGCCCCCCCTAAAAACAAACCCCATTTTAAACCAAAGGATAATGGCTTCCATTTTTTCCCACAGATGGGGCGACTTCAAATATCGCTTAAAACAAAAACTCGCGGACAGGGCTAGGCATGTAAGGGGGACAGGTGGGGGTCCCACCCCTGTGTCATTGGAGTTGATGGATTTAGAAGAGCTGGCACAGGGGTGTGTGCAGCCTGTGGAGGTGTTTGGCGTGTCCAACATGGATACGGACATGCCAGACTTTGCGGCTCCTCATGTTGTCCCAGGTAAATCTTTGGATGTCATCAACTCTGAAATGTTATTGTACCAATATGTAGATTGTAATGTGAGGCTTTTCTCTTTTTTCCTAACAGAGACACAGGTGGATGAGTCTGCTCCAGAGGGGAGCCTTGGCCGCCGAATTTCTGCTGGCTCTGCAGGGGAGGAACCAGTACATCCGGCTGAGGACCCTGCAGAAGCCAGTCCAGGACAATCCCCCTCGCAGGCAGTGGCCCTCCTCACAGAACTCAATTTCAAATCGGATTCCCATACGGAGATTCTGCAGAGGATGGACGCCAGTCTGCTACGGGTGGCTGAGGCCCTGGAGCAAAATGCTGCGGCCAACGAGACCATTGGTCAGGCCCTGGTGGAAAATTCCAGGGCCAACATCCGCATCGCCAATGCCCTGGAGCAGCTCGTTCGCCAGCACATGGTGGAGCCGACCTCCCTTCCTGCCGGAACATCAGGATCCTCCACCTCTGGCACAACATCAGCCAATCCTCCAAATGTGCCTAGCCCTGTGCCTAGTCCAGAGGCCACAACATCTGCCTCTGGACAGGCCAGCCAGATGACATCCCGGACCCGGTCTGGCGCCCTCCCTCCCCCATCCAAACGGGTGAAAAAACGGTGACAGCAATGGTGACTTTTCCCACAATCCTTCTGTGCTTGGCTCATATTCCTTTCGGGTCAAAACTTCCCTCTCCTTTCTTGTGAAATGTTTTTTATTTTTTTGATGTATGTTTATGTCAACAGTTATGTTGGGCCAATTTGTTTGATTTGGGAACATATCTTTGGGCAAAAAAGATGTCCCCAAAATTTTTAAAATAAGTTTTTTTGTTTGAGCAATAAATTGGAAATTAAACAATGACATTGGATTGTGAAATTATTGTACAAATGGGTTACATTTAATCCTTGGCCAAAAGGCAAAAACTCGCCCAAAAAAAAAAAAAAAAAAAGGGCTCTTTAAGGAACGTTTAAAAATTCATATAATTCGGCAAATTCAAGAGGCACAAATAAAATGGTGCGAAACTGAAAACATGATGAAATTATTGTTACAATAGGCCCTAACCACCAAATTGCTGCCCAAATAAACCCCCCCAAATGTACGCAAATTGACTGTGTCATCCTGACATTAGCAGCTCTGAGTTCCACCTGCGTACGTTTTGTGCTATCCCAAAAAACTGATTTCAAAACACATACCAAGCCGGTTCTCAATCCAACACTAATTGCTTTTCTGCCCGCCCGCGATTAATCGCAACAACATCGTGGAGTCCAGGGACGGAGGAGAAGGCCATCGCCAATGTGGTTGAGTAATCCAGACCCTAAGCTGTGCGAGCATTTGGAAGGGAAAGAGGATCATCCAGTGACGTAGGAGTCGGTCCGTACACATTTTACGCTCGCATCTGCTAATGTATGTACGCCCCAAAAACGCCTCGCCACGCCTGCGTTTTTCCATCTCCACCCTCGTCAACACCCTAAAACGCCCTGTTCTGTCAATCACATTTGACATGTCACTTCCTGTACGCTATTTTAGGAACGAGTCCAAAAAAACTCGCAATCTGCAGTACGCACATGCGCAGTGTTACACCGACGCATGCGCGGTTATTCAACATCGGAACGCAACGAGCGTACTGCTTTGGCCCTGATTCAGACCCACTCGCGAGCGGCTGTCCGCTCGCAAGTGGGTCGATGTTCTGCACTGAGCATGCACACGACGGAGGGAGCTCCGTCGTGCGCATGCGCCAGACGCGACGAGCGAAGGACTTTCCTTCGCTCGTTGTGTCTGATCAAAGGGGGCGTGCTGTCGATGTTGATTGACAGCACGCCCCCTTTGGTGGGCGTGCCGGGGGCGTGCCTCCCTGACGGGGGCGTTCCCACGGGAACGCCTCCCGTCAGAAGCCGGCCCACTGACATCACTAGTGACCCACAGCTATACGAGCGTCCAGGAGGACGCTCCATTTTTATGGAGGGCGGCCCTCATTCAGAGCGTGCGCTCTGCTCAGAGCGTACGGCTCTGAATGAGGGCCTTTATTTGCACCCACTACTCAGGAGGTTATCTGACAATACAATTAACTTTTGCATACATTTTCAGTGCTTTGATACTTTATTACAGTAATATCACTGCACAAATTATATACACTCTCACATTCAGAATGTCTATATGTCAAATGTCTACATTCATAATATCAATATTGCCAGATTGTCAACAATGTGAATGTCACCTGTTGAGAATCTGGCAATATCGATATTATGAATGTAGACATTTCACATATAGACATTCTGAATGTGAGAGTGTATATTATTCGTGCAGTGGTATTATTGTAATAACTGATTAACCCTGAACCTAACCCAAACTGCAACCTAGCCTAACCCTAAACCCAATCCTAATATTGGTTGTTGATATTCACAATGTCGTCAATCTAGTGTTAACATTCTGAATGTGGACATTTTAAACATATACCCTTACTTTTAATCAAAGTCCATATACAAGAGTCTCAGATACTTAAGTTTATAGGTCTGGATATAAGTGGGTAACTTGTATTCATGCACGAAACTTGGGGTTTGCAAGCAGTGCAGTTGCCCTAGACACAGGGTTGTGGGGGTGGCACCGTCTATGCCCCACAGCTCCTGTATTTGGCTTGTAGGGTGCCTAGAATAGCACTGCTGCAGACAGAGGTACCAAGAGGGGGAGAGTGAATACTACTGTGTTTCCCCGATAATAAGACACTGTCTTATTTTTTCTTTTAAGTTAAAAAAAAACTCCATAGCGCTTATTTTCGGGGTAGGGCTTATTGTAATTAACATTAACAGCAATTTCAATAAACAGGTAAGTGTGAACAAAAAAATCTACCTTTATTCAAAAATGGTCATGTCCTGGTTTTATCCCCTTCATGCCCTCAGTCCTGTTTTTATCCCCATCATGGCCTCAGTCCTGCTTTCATCCCCATCATGGCCTCAGTCCTGCTTTTATCCCCATCATGGCCTCAGTCCTGCTTTTATCCCCATCATGGCCTCAGTCCTGCTTTTATCCCCATCATGCCCTCAGTCCTGTTTTTATCCCCATCATGGCCTCAGTCCTGCTTTTATCCCTATCATGGCCTCAGTCCTGTTTTTATCCCCATCATGGCCTCAGTCCTGCTTTTATCCCCATCATGCCCTCAGTCCTGCTTTTATTCCCATCATGGCCTCAGTCCTGCTTTTATCCCCATCATGCCCTCAGTCCTGCTTTTATCCCCATCATGCCCTCAGTCCTGCTTTTATCCCCATCATGCCCTCAGTCCTGCTTCTATCCCCATCATGACCTCAGTCCTGCTTTTATCCCCATCATGCCCTCAGTCCTGCTTTTATCCCAATCATGCCCTCAGTCCTGCTTTTATTCCCATCATGCCCTCAGTCCTGCTTTTATCCCCATCATGCCCTCAGTCCTGCTTTTATCCCCATCATGGCCTCAGTCCTGCTTTTATCCCCATCATGCCCTCAGTCCTGCTTTTATCCCCATCATGCCCTCAGTCCTGCTTTTATTCCCATCATGGCTTCAGTCCTGCTTTTATCCCCATCATGACCTCAGTCCTGCTTTTATCCCCATCATGCCCTCAGTCCTGCTTTTATCCCCATCATGACCTCAGTCCTGCTTTTATCCCCATCATGCCCTCAGTCCTGCTTTTATCCCCATCATGCCCTCAGTCCTGCTTTTATCCCCATCATGCCCTCAGTCCTGCTTTTATTCCCATCATGCCCTCAGTCCTGCTTTTATCCCCATCATGACCTCAGTCCTGCTTTTATCCCCATCATACCCTCAGTCCTGCTTTTATCCCCATCATGACCTCAGTCCTGCTTTTATCCCCATCATGCCCTCAGTCCTGCTTTTATCCCCATCATGCCCTCAGTCCTGCTTTTATTCCCATCATGCCCTCAGTCCTGCTTTTATTCCCATCATGCCCTCAGTCCTGCTTTTATCCCCATCATGACCTCAGTCCTGCTTTTATCCCCATCATGCCCTCAGTCCTGCTTTTATTCCCATCATGCCCTCAGTCCTGCTTTTATCCCCATCATGACCTCAGTCCTGCTTTTATCCCCATCATGCCCTCAGTCCTGCTTTTATCCCCATCATGCCCTCAGCCCTGCTTTTATTCCCATCATGCCCTCAGTCCTGCTTTTATCCCCATCATGGCCTCAGTCCTGCTTTTATCCCCATCATGCCCTCAGTCCTGCTTTTATCCCCATCATGCCCTCAGTCCTGCTTTTATTCCCATCATGGCCTCAGTCCTGCTTTTATCCCCATCATGCCCTCAGTCCTGCTTTTATTCCCATCATGGCCTCAGTCCTGCTTTTATCCCCATCATGGCCTCAGTCCTGCTTTTATCCCCATCATGGCCTCAGTCCTGCTTTTATCCCAATCATGCCCTCAGTCCTGCTTTTATTCCCATCATGGCCTCAGTCCTGCTTTTATCCCCATCATGGCCTCAGTCCTGCTTTTATCCCCATCATGACCTCAGTCCTGCTTTTATCCCCATCATGCCCTCAGTCCTGCTTTTATCCCCATCATGACCTCAGTCCTGCTTTTATCCCCATCATGCCCTCAGTCCTGCTTTTATCCCCATCATGACCTCAGTCCTGCTTTTATCCCCATCATGACCTCAGTCCTGCTTTTATCCCCATCATGCCCTCAGTCCTGCTTTTATCCCCATCATGACCTCAGTCCTGCTTTTATCCCCATCATGCCCTCAGTCCTGCTTTTATCCCCATCATGCCCTCAGTCCTGCTTTTATTCCCATCATGCCCTCAGTCCTGCTTTTATCCCCATCATGACCTCAGTCCTGCTTTTATCCCCATCATGCCCTCAGTCCTGCTTTTATCCCCATCATGCCCTCAGTCCTGCTTTTATTCCCATCATGCCCTCAGTCCTGCTTTTATTCCCATCATGCCCTCAGTCCTGCTTTTATCCCCATCATGACCTCAGTCCTGCTTTTATCCCCATCATGCCCTCAGTCCTGCTTTTATTCCCATCATGCCCTCAGTCCTGCTTTTATCCCCATCATGACCTCAGTCCTGCTTTTATCCCCATCATGCCCTCAGTCCTGCTTTTATCCCCATCATGCCCTCAGTCCTGCTTTTATTCCCATCATGCCCTCAGTCCTGCTTTTATCCCCATCATGGCCTCAGTCCTGCTTTATCCCCATCATGCCCTCAGTCCTGCTTTTATCCCCATCATGCCCTCAGTCCTGCTTTTATTCCCATCATGGCCTCAGTCCTGCTTTTATCCCCATCATGCCCTCAGTCCTGCTTTTATTCCCATCATGGCCTCAGTCCTGCTTTTATCCCCATCATGGCCTCAGTCCTGCTTTTATCCCCCTCATGGCCTCAGTCCTGCTTTTATCCCAATCATGCCCTCAGTCCTGCTTTTATTCCCATCATGGCCTCAGTCCTGCTTTTATCCCCATCATGCCCTCAGTCCTGCTTTTATTCCCATCATGCCCTCAGTCCTGCTTTTATCCCCATCATGGCCTCAGTCCTGCTTTTATCCCCATCATGGCCTCAGTCCTGCTTTTATCCCCATCATGCCCTCAGTCCTGCTTTTATCCCCATCATGGCCTCAGTCCTGCTTTTATCCCCATCATGCCCTCAGTCCTGCTTTTATCCCCATCATGCCCTCAGTCCTGCTTTACAATTCTTTACTTACCTTAATTTTTTCCCCTCTTTTTCTCTACTCTCCTCCGTGGCGCTGCTGTAAATGACGCTGCCACACACGCCAGCTGCCGCGCGCTCACTGTGAGAGAGTGAGACGCTGCAGCTGTGATTGGATGCCACTGTTAAATCTTTAACAGCGGCATCCATTTCATGCGGGGGGCGGAGCTGGGGCTTTTGGTGAAGCGCAGGGACCGGACAAAATGGGGATTTTGTTAGGGCTTATTTTCAGGGTAGGGCCTATTTTGGACTGTTTTTCAAAAGTAACGGTAGGGCTTATTATCGGGGTAGGTCTTATTATCGGGGAAACACAGTAATTACCTGAGCCTGGGTCTAGCTCCTGTAATGCATCTTAGTTGTTAGCGGCAGCAGCCTCTCTCCCCAGCTCAGCATATACTGCTGTGTGCTGGGCTGCAGAGGGTCCAGGGAGGTCACTTAGCAACACCAGTCTCTCTCTGACAGCTGTGCAGGGGGTGAATTATACTAATCGCACCCCCTCCCCCCGGAACTGTTCCTGGATGAGGGGCACTCTGCAATTGTCAACAGGACACTCTGGGCAGCTCTGCAGTAGCGCTACTGGCTGCAGGATGCTGTTCCAGGCACTCCGGTCTGACCGCTCCTCGGATCTCTGGGATGGACGTCATGACATCTCTCCCTAAGTGCTCATAGCAGCTGCCGCTGCAGGGTAGGAGCAGGGTGCCCGCTGGTAACAAAATCTCAGAGGGCACCCGGCAAATGGAGCCTCACCACAGCAGCTGGATGGGGGGTGCAGGTAGATGGAGCAATGGGCATGGGGGTTTCTAGGCCTATTCTATAGATAAAGATATGTATATATATATATATATACATTTATATACTGTATATATATACATTGTGTGTGTATATAATGATGTAATGATGTCATTGGGGCTGTGGTCAAGTCCAGAAATGACACAAAAAATTAAAAAGACCAGGTGAAATAGAAATAATATAAAATTTATTTGAAAACATAAACTCTACTGCGCTGGACAAACTAAACCAAAGAACATTTGGATGGTTACAGTCCCTGTAATAAGCAATTTATTCAAAATAGATTTCAAGGCTTTCATTGAAGAGGTTGGACCCCCTGTCCAGTTGTATTTTCTTAATGCTGTCATCCTGGGGACACAAGAGCAGTGGGATGTACATGCAGAAGAGAAAGCCATTATGAGTGGAGTAAAACTCAAAGAATTGGCTCACACCCACTCACGAAACGCTTAATTTATACCCCTTTTACACTGACATGAAAATCTCGGGTTTTTGCACGTGAACGCGAATCAACCCAGTGTAAAAAGATCAACCAGGGTCCAGTGACCTGGGGATCCAACATGGCTAGCTTGCAGGGTTGGGCAAGGGTCATTCCGTGTCACCCTTTGTGATTCGGGTCACAATGACCCGGGTCATGCCGCATGCTACCCGATTGGCTGGCTTCAGTGGTGCTTGGAGATGACATCATCTCCAAGTGTCCACTGCAATGCCGGAAGACCCGGGTCCAGTGTGAACGGTGCCGACCCAGGCATAGCTGTCCCGGGTCTGATCCAGGTTGGAAATGTGTTCCAAATCCCAGGGCAGACCCGGGACTTTGGTGTAACAGAGATTCTAGTCTGCCAAGCCTCCTAGGATATGGCTCAACATTGTGATACAGCACTGTTGACATGATAACAAGAAATCCCACAGATCGGGGTCCCCCAGTCACATTGTCACACAATCCCAAACTGTTCTCCATGGGCATGTGCAGGGCCGGATTATAGGGAGGGCGATAGGGGCGATCGTCCCGGGGTCCCCACACATAGGGGGCCCCCACACACTGTCCCCGGCCCCAATCCCCTTTTTTTCTGTCATCAGAGCCATCTGCAGCGGCCCAGGATTTTCCCCGCCCCCGATATTTGGCTCTACCCCCTTCTGCTGCTGCTGGCCAATATGCCTTTCCCTGCCTCTGAAGCAGTAAGTATATGTGTACTGTCTGTGTGTGTGTATTTGTGTTTGTGTATATGTATGTACGTATGTATGTGTATATATGTTTCTACATATATATATATATATATATATATATAATGTGTGTGTCATATATATATATATATACATGTACAGTATGTGTGCTTGATATATATATATATATATATATATATATATATATAATTATATATATATGTAATGTGTGTGTGCCATATATATAATGTGTGTGTCTATATATATATATATATATATATATGTGGTGTGTATGACAATATATGCATATATATATATATATATATATATATATATGAGGGGCCCCCACACCTATGTTGCCCAGGGTCCCCCACAGACGTGTGCCTCTTCTGTAGGGAAAAAACAGCCCTGTTTTGAAAGCACCAACACCATTTTTGGTGGGTGTTGGGTTAACAAATTGTTAAATGCCAGAAATCAACATTTTCTAGTGGCAATAATAATCTTAGCAAATAGTGGCAAACGAAATCTGCTTGGGTTTGTACGTGCTTGTAGAACTACAAATGCCTGCATACCCATGGATGAAAAAGGATGCTGGAGTTTGTAGAAATCATCAAGTACCTGCTGGGACCTATAGTACCACAGAAAAAAATACTGCTATAAAAACCACAAACACTATGACAAATTATTTTATTGAATAAAGCTCTTCTCAAATCCCTCTTTAACCAATTTACTTGACCTACACTTACATACATACAGAGAATCTGACCGACAGCACTTGAGTGATAACCACAATGTAAATGGTTGTTTAAATCCTGCACCCAGGAAAAAGTGGAACTTCCCAAAGGGTTCTTGGGGTTAATTTAGGAAAGAGGGTTACCCTCTGACAATGGAATGTAAGCCCACAATAAACCCTACAAATACTTTATTTTGGGTTTACATTCCAGTGCCGGAAATTAACCCTATCTTACATGCACCTTCCCTCTCCCATTCTCTCTCTCCAGATTTAAGGATGCGTAATTCATGGATACAAAAAAAAGCATATAAGGGACGCAGGGATGTGCATAAGCGGTCTAATAAAGCACATTTTACAGTCTAAAAGGGCCTTATATTCCCACTCTAAATGACCTTCAGAGTGAAAACTTAGCACAGTGGGAATATTCTGTATTCTGGCCAAGTGTAACAGGGATATATTGTATACTGGTCACGATACATAGTACTATACTGAATATTTATCACTCATGAAGGTCCACGGTATAATGAACATGCTGTGGCTTCTTCTGTATCTTCAGCATGGCTAACTACTGTATACTGTATACTGGCCACAGAGACTATGGGGAAGATTCCATTAGCAGCAAGTTACTGTCAGAACCTCAGACACTGATGTAATGCTGGTTATCTGGCAGGAAAACCTCACACGTTTTAGCTCGCACCCCATAGCGGTGCTGAAATAAGTTTACTAGTCTTGGTCTCACTATTAATGTCAATTCAATGTATAAACATCATAAAACAGTATTTTTAATTTTATTTTAGTTTTAGTATTATTTCAATTTCTTGCTTGTTTTCGAACCAAGGAGCAGTTTTGAAACATAGAAAGTAGACAGAAACAGCAGATTAATTAAATAAGAAAGAGGTGATAGGAGCTGATTGATTGAACGATTGGATGCAGTAAAAGAAAGTTATACAAATATGGAGATGGTAAAGGGACAAATGTGTAATAAATGACAGTTGTGTAATGGGAAGTGATGGTGATGATAAACATATCACACATCACTACAGATTCTTGTGTGCTTCCCCTTTAAGGAACCACATGAAGCTGATTGCGAGAATGCCAAGAGTGTGGAAAGCTGTCATCCAAACAAAAGGGGGCTACTTTGAGGAATCTAAAATATAAAACATATTTTGATTTGTTTAACACTTTTTTGTTTACAACATAATTCCATGTGTGTTCTTTCATAGTTTTGATGTCTTCAGTATTAATCTACTATGTTGAAAATAATTTAAATAAACTAAATAAACTAAAACCATTGAATGAGAAGGTGTGTCCAAACTTTTGACTGGTACTGTATATATATATATATATATATATATATATATACATACTGTATATGTATATAGAAATGTAGAAACAATATGTCCGCACTCACTGCTTTTGTAGAGACAATCATAGGAAATCCACGTAGGTATTCATATATACACAAAAATAGAAAAGTATTGTATTGTGTATTGTGTACTGGGTATCTGATGTTGCTGCCCTGATGATGGTCCATGTGAGGAACGAAATGTCGGCTTCCATTAGATGTGATTTTAATGTTTTCATCTACCTGGTGAGTGCCCTTTTTTTCTATTATTTGTTTATATAAATAAATATATATATATATATATATATATATATATATATATAATTCCCTAAAATACATCAAATTTGCAGGTCATAGATTCCTGCAAATTGGTGCTGACAGACATGATACAAAACACAAATGTATGTGTGTAATTTCTGTCAACTCAAGCAGCAACAGGATATTACAGAAACAATGTTTGATATTAACAGAAGTTAGTAAATAATATTAGCTTACCAGATAGAGGTGAATATTTTGATCTAAATAAGTAAATGTAATAAAGTTGCAGCCGATTCTGGCAAAAAAAAGTTATTTCCTTTATAATCGCTGAGTATGTCAGTAGGATAAACCTCTTTAATGTTCCAGAAACAATGATACAATAGTTTAGAAATAGTTTTAACTGGAAGGTTCGACATTAGTCATGTCAGACAACAAAGGTGGTGTTTCAATTTCTCACACCTAAGCTTCACTTGATGTCATCCTCCTCTGTTAATATAAAAAAACATTGACCTTTCTCTACCTAGGTTTCCTCCTACATGTATCCAGCTTCCTTCCTCCTCCACACAGGTGTCTCATCCTCTGTCCTCTCATTACTCCCCAAGGATTCCAAACATCCATCCTGACAGAATTATGGCTATCACATACTATCCTTTCCACAAATGACCCAAGACACCTAAGTCCCTGTCAGCTCTCATGCCAATGTGGTTGGCGCCCTGTTTTGTAATAACAGTTGAGATGATGATGTATTTATTCCCCATCCTCTTTGACCTTACAAATGTCAAACAATGATTGCTACATAATAGTAAAGCAAAACAAATGATAAGATAGAGTTTCTGCTCAGTAAAGTATTTTCTCTAGTTATAGCCAAAGAGGTGCTGCAGCAGCAAAGATAAAGAAGCCTGTTTAATAAATGGAAACAGTTATTGCCCATTGCCTATTCAATGCTATATCCTAACTAGTTTTAATAAATTAGCTTGTTTATTCTATTTGCCAAGGCGGTCACATTATGTCATTCTACTGTGTGTATGGGCCTCCCTGCTGCAGCCTGAGGTGGATAAAATTTGTGGTCATTGCCAAATGAGTAGGACAATCTGCTGGAGCTGCCATCTCCATGTACACCTAACTTATCTGTGCTCACTACAACCACTAGGGTACCACAGGATTTCGGAGTCCAAAACAGAGTTCAAGATGAAGAAAGCAGTACACCTCCAGTAGCAGGTGCCCAGAATGGAGTAGGAGAGCAACCATCTTCAGTTGCAGCAGTTCCTGCTACCAAGTCACTTACTATGACCAGGGCCGCCGACAGCTCTGCCGAGACCTGTTACTAGGGGAGTTGTGGCTAGACCCCCTTGTTAAAAAAACAAAAACTATACCATGCGCGCAGCACAGGGGGCCGCCAGTGTTCGATGTGAGGGGCGCCGTGTCCGGTGGAGGTGGGCAAGTGTGGTTGTTTTCCCCTGGCACACCATGCAGGGAGACATGGACCACATTACCCATACAGGTAGTGCAAGTCTCTAAGGTGTCTTGGAGACAAGACGAGAACCATGTTGTGATTATGATACAAGGAGCAGAGCTGATGGGCTTCTGCAGCTGATGCGAGAAGGCTGGTTCTGATCACAAGCTTTCAATTGTCTCTAACCTGTCCGCATCTTGATCCAAGAAACTTGTGCCAGGAACTTTGCAACACAGGTCAGAAGATAATCCAAGCAAGGCTGATGAATGAGCCCTATCCAGAGGCCATATATATATATAGTAGTAGATCACAGAATGGTTGCATGGCCAAGACCGCAGCTGCGATTTCTGGGTCTCGAAACTGAGCTAATAAAGATGCTCTCAGCATTAGTGAGGACTGCTTCTACTCTCTCATGGTCTTGAGCAGGGGCGGATTGGCCATTACCTTTAGAGGGGAAAATCCAGGTGGGCCGATTGGTCTGTGGGGCCGCTTCTCAACCTTGGCCCCGCCCCCCGAATCGCGTCCCCCGGCTAACTTGCTTTTTTTTTTTTTTAGCATTACAGGCAGCCCTGAGCTGTCAGCTGCCACGGCCCCAGGCCCCGCAACAGGGGCGCACAAGGGGTACACCCGTGCCCCCCACCGCCCAAGGTAAACCCCCGGGCAGTGGCCACGTCATCTCTACTTGTGGCCATGGCGCTAGCGTGTATCACGTTATAATGATGCTGCATGGCTGCGCCAGCCCTCCTTACCGCATCCCTGGCCTGCCCTGCCACTGCGACGCCTGGTCCATCTACCGAGAAGCAGGGAGGCCAGTAGGAAGTGGAGTCGTCCGCAGCCGAGCACTCAGACAGGCCAGCACACTACTTCAAGCCACTGTCTGTCCCAGCAGATGCTTGTGGAGGTAAGTGACACCCATGACAGACAGTGTTATTCATATTATTTTTTATTGATATTGACAAAGTGCCCCTTTTCTTACTTTAACATATACCTGTAGCTCCGGTTTTCTTTTATATATATATATATATATATATATATATATATATATATATAGAGATATATATTTATCTACATATATAGATATATATATATATATATAAATGTGCGTATATATGTATAAATGTCTGTATGTATGTGTATATATGTGTATATATAAATGTATGTATGTATGTACATATATACATACAGACATATATATATATATATACACACACACACACATGTATATATATATATATATATATATATATAAATGTGTATGTGTGTACACATGTGTATATATATATATATATATATATATATATATGTCTGTATGTATATATATATATATATATATATATGTATGCGTATATATTAATGTCTATGCATGTATATATATATATATATATATATGAATGTGTAAATATATATATCTATATATGTGTATATATACTGTATATTTGTGTGTATGTATATATATATATATATATATATATTTTTTTTTTTATTTTTTTTTTCTGTGTGTATGTATATACAGTCAGGTGCATAAATATTGGGACATTGACAGAATTTTCATATTTTGGCCTCTGTTCACCACCACAATGGCTTTGAAATGAAACAAACAAGATGTGCTTTAACTGCAGACTTTCAGATTTAATTTGAGGGAAATTACATCCAAATCAGGTGAACGGTGTAGGAATTACAACGGTTTCTATATGTGCCTCCCACTTTTTAAGGGGCCAAAAGTAATGGGACTATCAACTCAAAAGCTATTTCATGGACAGGTGTGGGCTATTCCCTCGTTATTTCATTATCAATTAAGCAGGTAAAAGGTCTGGAGTTGATTCTAGGTGTGACATTTGCATTTGGAATCAGTTGCTGTCGACTCTCAGAATGAGACCCAAAGAGCTGTCACTATCAGTGAAGCAAGCCATCATTAGGCTGAAAATTCAAAACAAACCCATCAGAGAGATAGCAGAAACATTAGGTGTGGCCAAATCAACTGTTTGGAACATTCTTAAAAAGAAAGAATGCACCGAGAGCTCAGCAACCCAAAAAAAAGACCCGGAAGACCACGGAAAACAACTGTGGTGGATGACAGAAGAAGTATATCCCTGGTGAAGAAAAACCCCTTCACAACAGTTGGCCAAATCAAGAACACTCTCGAGGAGGTAGGTGTATATGTGTCAAAGTCAACAATCAAGAGAAGACTTCACAAGAGTGAATATAGAGGGTTCACCACAAGATGTAAATCATTGGTGAGCCACAAAAACAGGAAGACCAGATTAGAGTTTGCCAAACAACATCTAAACAAGCCATTACAGTTCTGGAACAACATCCTATGGACAGATGAGACAAAGATAAACTTGTACCAGCGTGATGGGAAGAGAAGGGTATGGAGAAGGAAAGGAACTGCTCATGATCCAAAACATACCACCTCATCAGTGAAGCATGGTGATGGTAGTGTCATGGCGTGGGCATGTATGGCTGCCAATGGAACTGGTTCCCTTGTATTTATTGATGATGTGACTGCTGACAAAAGCAGCAGAATGAATTCTGAAGTGTTTCGGGCAATATTATATGCTCATATTCAGTCAAATGCTTCAAAACTCATTGGACGGCGCTTCACAGTGCAGATGGACAATGACCCGAAGCATACTGCAAAAGCAACCAAAGAGTTTTTTAAGGCTAAAAAGTGGAATGTTATGCAATGGACAAGTCAATCCCCTGACCTAAATCCGACTGAGCATGTATTTCACTTGATGAAGACAAAACTGAAGGAAAAATGCCCCAAGAACAAGCAGGAACTGAAGACATTTGCAGTAGAGGCCTGGCAGAGCATCACCATGGATGATACCCAGCGTCTGGTGATGTCTATGCGTTCCAGACTTCAGGCTGTAATTGCCTGCAAAGTATTTGCAACAAAGTATTAAAAAGTGAAAGTTAGATTTAGGATTGTTTAGTTTGTCCCATTACTTTTGGCCCCTCGAAAAGTGGGAGGCACATATAGACAAAGTTGTAATTCCTACACCGTTCACCTGATTTGGATGTAATTACCCTCAAATTAAATCTGAAATGCTGCAGTTAAAGCACATCTTGTTTGTTTCATTTCAAAGCCATTGTGGTGGTGAATAGAGGCCAAAATATGAAAATTCTGTCAATGTCCCTTATGTTATGACACAAAGTGGTGCCCCTTTTACATAATGCCAAAATTAGTGTACCTTATGAACAAGGCCCACAGTAGTAGTGCCCCTAATACAATGCCCACAGTAGTAGTGCCCCTTACACAATGCCCACAGCAGTGGTGCCCCTTACACAATGGCCCCAGTAGTGGTGCCCCCCATGCAGTGCCCCCATTAGTAGTACCCCCAGTGATAATGCCCCCAGTAGTAATGTTCCCTATAGTAGTTCCCCCAGTAAAGCTCCACAGTAGTAATCCCCCAATTAGGTTTGCCTCCTATAGTAGTAGTGCCCACAGTAGTAATGGCCCCATTAGTAATGCTCCCCAGTAGTAATGCCCCCATTAGTAGTGCCCACAGTAGTTATGTCCCCTGTAGTAGTTCCCCCATTAGTAGAGCCCCATTAGTAATACTCCCCAGTAGTAATCCCCCCATAAGTAATGCCCCCTTTAGTAGTGCCCACTGTAGTAATGTCCCCAGTAGTAATGCCCCCATTAGTAATGCCCCCAGAAATAATGCCCCCTGTAGTTGTGCCCACTAGTAGTAATGCCCCCTATAGTCACCCCCCCAGTAGTAATGCCCCCAGTAGTAACGCCCCTATAATCGTGCCACCCGTCTGAAAAAAAAACACAATACTTACCTTTAGCCCCGCTCCTGCTTCCACTGCCTTCCGGTCCGACCGCGGCCCCTCGGATCTATGGGAGATACGTCATGACATCATGACGTCCCTCCCATAGTACTCTCTCTGCCGGAATCAGGAGCTCAGGAGTGAGCTCCGGCGTTCGGCTGCCGCTGCAGGGAGGGAGCCGGGTGCCTGCTGATAACAAATATCAGCTGGCGCCCGGCAAATGCAGCCTCCAGGCAGCGGCGGCTACTGGCGGGGGGTTTTGGGAACGGTGCATTTTTTTTTCCTTCTAGGTTATTTTCTTTGGGGGGGGACTCAGTGGCGCACTCTAGGTGTCGGCGCTCCGGGCGACGGCCCTTAGCCCGCACCTAGAACCGTCACTGTGTGGGAGAGAGAGCTATATTTTGCAAAGGGGAGATGATCTGTCTGTGGGGAGGGGTAATTCTGTGCTAAGGGGAAATGATGATCTGTCTTGGGAGGGGTTATACTGTGCTAAGGGGAGATGATCTGTCTGAGGGGGGCTATACTGCACTAGGGGGAGATGATGATATGTCTTTGTGGAGGGGGCTATTCTGTGCTAAGGGAATATGATCTGTGAGTGGAGGAGGTGGGCTATTATGTGCTAGGGCAGGAGAATGGTGCTGGGGAGATGCAGGATCTGGCACTAGGGAGACGCAGGATGATGCCACTGAGGAGACGCAGGATGTTGGCATTGGAGACACCCAAGGCGATGGTGCTGGAGACACACATAGAGGACGGTAGCATCACTGGTACTATTAGAAGAAAAGACTGGGGGACAATAATCTTCAGTAAGACAACAATTCTAATGAAACCATATTACTGATGCAAATGGAACCAAATGAGCAAATATATTTTGTTAATATAAAATTGCTTGATATGGGAAACTCACATTTGTCCTGCCCCAAAACATCTGTTACTATCTGGTTGAACCTCTCTTGAATGATAATGACATTGGCTTTATTACAACACAAACAAGTGGCTTCCAGACATGTGATCTCCTGCATGAATAGTACTGAAGACACTGCATGTCCAGCAAGGATCGATTTCTTCAGAGGTTCCCTCGTTGCAGAGAAATCATATAGGTAAGAAAATACTCATTCACATGCTTTATGTGCTTCTTCACTGGAGAGAGGGACTGTGGGCATCGCTATCAGCTCTTGGAACGGTGGGCATGCCCCCAGCATGACAAAAATGGGGGGAGTGGCTTGCAGGCAGAACTTTCCACATTAGGCCACACCCCTGCCACAAGGCCACACCCACTTTTCAGGCGCGCGCACATGGGGCCACTTTCTAAGTATTTTCCAGGGCCACTTTAAATTCCCAATCTGCCCCTGGTCTTGAGAACTGTGTTCTTAAAGCTTAAATTTACCTTTTACTGGGTGAGCCCCCTCCTGAGGAGACTAGCAGAAATATGCACTAAATACTATTTTTTGTGGAGTTTAGGTGCCTTAACTTGGACTTTAGCTGGGTTTAGCCATTTTATGTGGCTAAACCCGAGCCAATTACCCACAAAGAGCACGATAATTAATGGGCATCCAAAATAATTGAATGCTACATTGGGGCGACCATTAATTACCGTGGCATAAAAAACAATTGAATCGCCCCACTGAGTGAAATATAACATCCTGAGAAGACAAATTGAAGATCCCTGGCTCCCACATCTGCCTTTATCTGTGTCAGTAACTTACAATGACATTATATTTTAATTTTACAGGCAAGTTGTCTGCCGCCATACATGCTCATTGCAGTATATTCATTCAAGATGTATAACAAACTGGTAGAACTTACCAACAAACTTTTAAAATGAAGTAGATTTTGATAGTAGGCTGAGTCTCCCATATCCAAAATGCTTGGGATTCTTTATTTTGGAATAACTGCATATCATAATAAAATATCTTGGGAATGGGACCCCAATATACACACAGAATGTATTTATGTGTCATATACACCATATACACACAGCCTGGAGGTCATTATATACAATATTTTTAATAATTTGTGCCTTAGACAAAGTTTGTGTACACTGGGCCTGATTCAGAGGCGCTCGCAAAAAGCGAGCGCTTGCTCTGAATCAGGGCGGGCACTGTTTTTGTTAGTTGCGGCCTCTGGGCCGCTCACATAGCTGTGGGTTATTGCGAGTGGCCAGGATGATGGTCGCAATGGTCAAGACCATTGCGACCATCGGGCTTGTGACGAGACCCTTGTGGTAGGGTCTCGTGGCCGCAAGCCGCAGAGAGCTTCTGGCTCTAATAGAGCCGGAAGCTCTCTCACTGACATCACTGGTGATGTCAGTGGGGCCGCCCACAAACGGCAGGTGTTCGCATGGGAGCGCCTCCGTTTGTGAAGCCACCCCCCCACCAAGACAGCCGCCCCTTTTGTAGTGAGCCACAGAGCGAGTGCGCACTGGGCCACCATCGACCCACTTGCGAGCGCTATGCGCTTGCGCGCGGGTCTGAATCAGGCCCATTGAACCATCAAAAATCAAAGGTTTTACTATCTCAGTCATGCCAAAATAATTCCGTATTTCGGAATATTTGGATATGGGAGACTCAACCTGTACTTATAGACATAAACACACTGAAATGCTTTTAACTATAGACTACAAATTATCTATAACAAACGTGTTTAAGGCTATTTTATAGTGCTACATCAAATTTGTATTTGAGTAACTACTGCTGTGTTAGCAAATGTCCAGTAAAAAAAAATCAACTTAAATCAATAATATGGTTTAGTCAATGTGTAAGTTAAACACGATTTGTGATTTATTTATTTCTCTTCTACATTTGTGTGACAAGACATGAAGTGACCCAACATTGAACGCCTATTTGGCTATGCATTTGATTATTGTAGGCAGCGTGCTGCAATATCTTGTCTGTCCCTTCTAATCTCATGGCGGATACAAGTGTCAGGTGCAATGTAACTTGACATTACAGTACCTTGGTGTGTGATCTGTGACACTGGAAAGAAGTACAGGCAATGACATATATTATTAAAGAATACCAGTCATATCGAAAGAAAACAAGCAGATGGCCTCTGCCCAGTCATTTATTCCTCCTACTCTGTCATGTGCTGTCAACTGCTTCAACAGCATTGTCAAAATATATTTGTCACTGAAAAATTTGTTTTGTGCTTTCTTATTTTCCACACACACTAGCTTAACTTGTCTGCTTAAAATTAATCCTACTGATATTTTTTTCTATCTCTGTTGCTGTAATAAACAACCAACTCTGTCTAATGTATTTGTTTTTGTTCTTCAACTGAGCTTTATTTACTAGTCTTATTCTTTTATACTAGGAGAAAATGTTTGCCCTATTTATACTTTAAGATTTAGAGCAGGATGCATTTTGAATGTGATACACCCCGCCACATACCTCATGCATAGCAGCTTTATGCATGACGATGTAAGCCATGGACAGATCTACCGAAGCAATGTGTATGTGCGACCGTCGGCCTGAACATGTGCAAGCCGCGGGTGAGGTCAGAGGGTTCCTTTCGGAACCCTCTCCAGGGACGTGACGCATAAAGAAGCCCATAGGTTTCTATAGGCAACACCATGCTGGTAATTTCAAATGGGTTCCGGAGCAGCCATCTTAGGGATTTGTGGAGTGGTGTGACAGATGTGGAATGATGAGAAGGTTCGTTTTGCCGTGGCATTTTGCATGGGTAAGGAACATTCTTCAAGATAAGAGAAGTCTGCAGTAATCAAGTTGTGAGATAATGGTGGGAATCAAAAAAACGTTTTTGTTCCATCTTGGGTATGTAGAGGGTATAGTCCAGCATTATGTCTTAAGAAGGAAGCAGCAGAAATGTTAGAGGGACTATGTCAGGCCCTGGTATTGATTGTCCTCGGTTGTGGGTTCTGTGGCCAGGGGGCTAGGGTGAGCTGGTAGCAGAAAACGAGAAGGCAGTAAGTCTTCCTCCTAGGCTACTCTCAGGTGTTGGCGAGACCTAGCCTGAGGCGCGGAGTCTAATCCACTTGATGGTATTCATCAGTGACCTCTCCAAGCGGGATTTGGGTTTCGTTGCACCAAGTGAACAGGCCGCGGCCCTCAGAGTGGTTACCTGATAGAAGCGAGGAGACCAGAGACAAGATACTAAAATGTACGTGCAGGCGCTGGCCAATCAGATAAATTACTGAGAAGTGATGGTGAAAGTGCTCCGGAGGGAATACTCAGGAATAGGAGTGGCAGCTGCGGTGAAACAGACACTAAGTAGCGATGAGAAATCACTCTGATCTTCGAGAAGCAATAGATAGCTAGACCAGGTATCCAGATGCTGATTAGCGATGGGGACAGCTGTACTGGGTATCCAGCTGCTGAGCAGCAATGGGTAGCTTCACTGGGGATCCAGAGGCTGTATAGCGATGGGTAGGTGCACTGGGGATCCAGATGCTGAATAGTGATTGGTAACAGCTCCGGAGATCCTGACACTGTATAGCGATGGGTAGCTGCACTGGGAATCCAGACACTGAACAGCGATGGGTAACACTAAGGAATGACTTCCTAATAGAGAACGCTAGAATATAGTGTGGAGCCTAGGATGTAGTCTCAGCAAAACAATCACTAGAGAAACGAAGTTGCACAGGCGATTTCCTGTACTTAAGTGCCCTTAGGTAGCTGGTCATAGGATGCAGAGATTAGCTGAGTGACCGCAAGACTACCATTGGAGGGGGCTAGATCAGGTGACACAGACCAACATGGCTGAGTCCATGAATATGATCCCGACATGGAGACGCAGTATGGAAGTCCTAGCAGACCCTGGGGAGAATACGTCGGTACATAGGTGAGAAGTGGCCGATCCCAGGCTGCAACCTGACAGACTAGATGTGGTCAGAAAGGTATAAGGTGGAATCAAAGATAACAAATGCAGATTACTTAGGAGACTGAGCAAATTGTGCAAGGGAACTTTGAGGGAAGGTAATTATTCTAGGAGGGGATAACACAATTAAAAAAGTAAATGTACCAATTAGGGATGTGCAGGCTCGGATAGGTTCGAGTTTGCACGTGGAGTTCGGATTTTTCCCTCAAAAAAACAGAACTCAGAAAGAGGCAAAACGTCATCTTACATGGACGAACATCATCATTCCTGGACAAAAGTCCAGGAATGATGATGTTCGTCCATGTAAGATGACGTTTTGCCTCTTTCTGAGTTCCATTTTTTTGGAGGGAAAAATCCGAACTCCACGTGCAAACTCGAACCTATCCGAGCCTGCACATCCCTAGTACCAATATACTGCATAAGGAGCTTATTAAAAATCCTATCCTATTATGCACTAAAAATTTTCATTAGAGACAAATAATATTTATTTTGTTTAGTGCTGACGCATTTCTCCCTGGTTATGAATATCACTGAGTAGTTATCAATTAGCTGCTAGTATGCCAAGATAGCCCAAGAGCCATGTTACTAGTATTCATGGGCTGTCTGGTAACTTTAAGCCTGGGGAGCAGCCAGAAGCAAGTGGCCCAGCTTCTCTACCAGCAAATGCAATATTAAAAATGGGCATGACAATAATGTTTGGGGTGTGGTTTGCATAGCAAATGAAATATGAAAAATTGTTATGACAATGAGCTATAAACAAATATATCATGCACCATCCCCATCTGACTAATACTGGGTACACACTGACAGATATATCGCCAGAACTATTGAGTGATTTTGCAGGCTGCGAATGTGAGCAAATGTAGCTGCCGCCCAATGAATAAGGATGCTCAGAGGAGCGAGTGGCCACGCAGCCTGTCTACCTGAACTGAGATGTTTGTGCCACGCTGTTAGCGTACAGGATCGCAGACGCAGCCTTTGACACACCTATAAAATGGCCGCTACATGCCTGCTTTATTTCCATCACTTCTACATAACCTCGCCTAAATGGAGCCTTCCTGTCAATCACCTTGCATGGAGATAAGCGATGCGTGCTGGAATGCAGAAGGGTTTAGCGCACACACAGTGAGATGTATGCAGAATTTACTGATAATTGCTCATTTGTGAAAACATTGGCAAAGTTTACAATTCTAAATCAGGCCCTATGGGTGTTTGTCTAAGGGTGTGTATTTCTGTATCACATTATTGTTCATGGCAGAGGTCGGAAAAAGAGGGTTAGGGGGAGCCTGCATGTTTTATTTGAAGTAGGCCCTACAATCTTTGGCGGAGGCCTCGGGGAGCTGTAAAGAGAACTATGAGAGTGGGCAGTCGGATAACTGTGAGAGAGATATGTGGGAGTGGCAATGAGAGATATACTGGGGTATGCTCAGTTCTAAAATAAATGCTACATTTTATTACAAAATAGTAATTCTATATATATATTAGGGATGTGCAGGCTCGGATAGGTTCGAGTTTGCACGTGGAGTTCGGATTTTTCCCTCCAAAAAAACGGAACTCAGAACGAGGCAAAACGTCATCTTACATGGACGAACATCATCATTCCTGGACAAAAGACCAGGAATGATGATGTTCGTCCATGTAAGATGACGTTTTGCCTCGTTCTGAGTTCCGTTTTTTTGGAGGGAAAAATCCGAACTCCACGTGCAAACTCGAACCTATCCGAGCCTGCACATCCCTAATATATATATATATATATATATATATATATATATATATATACGCAGTATACATATTAAAGGTTTGGTAGTAGTAAAACAATGCACCTCTAAATTAATTGGATCGCCACTCACCTGAACAAGATTTCTTTTTGAGGCGAGAAAAATACTTGTAACTAAATATTTGCCAATTTGCTTTTAAACTTTTTTTTACAGTAACTTAAAATAGTAATTTAGAAGTTAGACATCACAATAATATTCCTGTATACAGGTTGAGTCTCCCATATCCAAAATGCTTGGGACCAGGGGTATTTTGGATAACGGAATATTCCGTATTTTGGAATAATTGCATATCATAATGAAATATCTTGAGAATGGGACCCAAATATACACACAGAATGCATTCATGTGTTATATACACCTTCTACACACAGTCTGCAGGTAATTTTATACAATATTTTCAATAATTTTGTGGGTCAAGCAAAGTTTGTGTACATACAGTACATGAAATTCATTTATATTTCATATACACCTTATACACAGAGCCTGAATGTATTTTATACAATATTTTTAATAATTTGTGCTTTAGACAAAGTTTGTGTACATTGAACCATCAAAAATCAATGGTTTCATTATCTCAGTCATGCCAAAATTATTCCGTATTTTGGAATATTCCGTATTTCAGAATATTTGGATATGGGAGACTCAACCTGTACAAACTTTTACTCACCTCCTTGGTTACATCACTAAAAAGGATAAACAAAATGTCAAAATGCAGTTCTTTATATTTTGCCTACAAACAACATTTCTTTTAATATAGTTCACAATGGTATAAATATAAAATGACATGAACTTTTATTTTTATGCGGTTTTTGTCTCTTTAAAAGTATTCTACAAAAATAACTTGCTTGAGTGTTCTCGATAGATCCAATTCTTGGAATAAAATCTCAAACTCATTTACAGAGTTTTACAAAGTAGATAACTTTTAATACTGTTTCCATGTACTTTATTCAAATAATATGTTACTCAAAAAAATCTAACATCTTTTTATGCTTATTTAGCTTGTGTTTATTTGCATCATTTTTTATTCTGGATGCCATGAAAATGACTGATGCAATTATAGCCTGGACCGTGGTGTATTATTATGGGCAATGAGCGTAGAGGAGAGCATTATCTAAGGAAATAATCAGGCGCAATATCTGAATGTCTCGAATCTGAAACAAGGTTCAAGCCAACTATTTATTGTTCTTCATTATGCTAGTCATAAACTGAGTTAGCAAAAATGCAAGAAAAGCTAAATGCAAATGCTGTTGTGTCCCTAATGAAAGAAGAGAAATATTAGGTTTACATATTTCTGGTATAATAATCCATAACAGAGCAAGAATTCCTTAAGGAAGGAATTAGTCTGGCGCATTTCAATTTACTGTGTTCTGTTCCACTTTCTACTCCGCTTTCGGTGTGTCTTTATTACACCTTTTGGAAACAATGACTCTCCATCTGCTATGCCGGTATTTTATGAAATGTGCTCTCCCAGCTAACTTAAGTGCTCTCTTGGCCCAACACAGTAATTTGTGCAGCATTATTTCAATCCCTGAGTCTATTGCTGCTTCTATCTATAAAGTTACACTAACGATAAACCGCTTGTTGGTGGTTCTGGCTGCAAGATTTTAAATGGCAATATATAATGAAAGTGAAAAAACAAGTGGCTTGCATTTAGTATCATTGCCGTTTTAAAAATCAAATGGCCAGAACTGTCAGCGAATGTAGGTCTGAAAAACACTGCTTAGTAAAAATATCCCCCAGTGTTAATATATTTTGTATGTCTAATACACAAGATGTCCTGTACTATGAGCAGGACTCCTCTTCACTCCTGCCTACAATGGAGTTGAATGATAGTTGCAGTAAATTCTGTATACAGAGCTGCATGCATCACTGCCTGAGAGAGTAGCCGTCATCAGGGGCGTATTTATAACGGGTGCAGGGTGTGCGGTGCACACGGGCCTCTGGGTCCAGGAGGGGCCAGCCAGTCACACCCTGCACCCATTTTTTTGGTTTCATACTTACCTTTCAGAAGTCCCATGCAGTAGTGCTACACAAAATTCTGAAAATGCCCACAGCAGCCATTTTCCCGGCGTTTTGTGCATGCGCAGTAGGAAATCACCGGGAAAACGGCTGCCGCACCATTTTTCCGGTGACCTGCGCAGACTAGTGGCTGCTGCTGTCAGTTCGCTGAAGGCAGCTGGGGAGAGAGAAGGGGGCCCGGACGGGGAGTGAACATGGGCCCTCTCCTCTCAATATTTCACTGGCTGTCATTACTATCAGCGCACATTTGCAGCAGCCATATACCTGATGTAAGAGTTTCAACCGAAATCAGACTGATCTCAGCTTACCCTCAACTCAGCATAGCCCACAGTATAATCTACACAATCATGACACACCCACAGAACGCTTAGCCAATGGGTGACCATCCCAATGCCTCCCAGTTACAACCATACACACATTCAGCAGCTTTTGGAGATATGAGTGAGATGCATACAGCTCTGAATTGCCAACAGTTGTTCAGAGTATATATTAGCAGAGTAAGCAGTGATAGTGTACTGGGTGACAGTACAACCTGTTAAGGTGCATACACACGTAACGATTTTGTAACCAAAGAATATCTGTCAGATTTTCCCTTAAAAAGTGAACGATTTTTTGAAGTGTAATGAACGATTTTTAGAACGATGAACGAAAAATGTTCCTTCTCTTAATGAAAATCGTTATGTTAGTCAATCTGAAATGAACTACAAACTACAAACGGGAGCGCACTTGAACGATTTTCGATCATTGTTATAACTCAGGAACTGAACGATTTGTTTAACTATTGAACGATACGTTATAGTTAAATCGTTAAAAAAATCTGTTATGTGTGTACGCACATTTAGTGTGGCTATCAATATGAAATATCAATATGAAATACTGGGAGCAGTAGTAACACATGTGGTGTTAAATATGCAACGCAGTTGTTGGTGCGGTTAGTCCACACATGGTGCACCTTAACCAGTTCTTTGGTATATAGGTATATAAAGCTGCTCAAGACGGGGGAAACAAGCTATTATATGAACTATTTTCCGGACACTATGCACTTTAAGTAGTCTTTTTTTGACAGCAAGAACACAGGCCTGTCAGTTTTAAACCTGCACCACGCACACATAAATGTACAAAACTTCTAACTCTGTCAGACTTCTAGCATGTAAGTGCTAGTGGAATTGTCACACAAAAATAGATTTTGTTTCTCATAGCTTTCTTCAAGCAAACACTTCAAACTTTTCCTAAGAGTTTTGTGTCTGTGTTAAGTATGCTCTCTAAGCCGGTATTTACTTTGCCATTGCAATTAGCAATGAGACAGACATGTTTCGGCAACTCATATGCAGTTTGAAAGCTCTCCTTAAAATGCTGTAAAGCCTGAAAAGCACCACTATTATTACAGAGACGAGAACCCACAGAGCGCATGCTGGGTATGAAATGAAGCCGGTTCCATCTCTAAGTCACATTTCAATGGTCTGCACTAAAAATCAGCCAAGTGCACGACACAGACAATAAAGAAGTATGCCGAGTAAACATTAGAGACCACTGCACAATAGGATGCCATACTATAGTATGGATGATCTGATTTATGTGAGGACTGACTGTCCAAACTTAATGTGCTTACAATGGAATAGAAACCTGATCCTGAAAGATTATAATTCCTGCCTTGTTAGAGAAATGATGCTATAAGCTAAAATAGACATAAACAGAATTATAAACAGTTTCTGGCGGGTAATACAAAGGGCCAGTGGATGTCTGGCAACTTTGGCTTGGGGCAAAGTGGCCCAGGCTCTTCTACTAGCCCATAAACATTAACGGAAAAAAAATATTTGTTAAACCATGCTTTTATGTTGTCTACTCATATAGGCAAAATGTTGTTAATGAAATGTAATTAAATAATACACTAGCTAGTAATCAATGCAGAGACTATTCTAGTGACTATTATACAAAACAGAGTGCACCTTAATGACCTGTGTACAATGCAGTGAGCACTCTTTTAACCTTGATACAACACAGAGATTTTTCTAGAATTCTCTATACAATGCAGAGGGCATCTTTATGGCTGATGCACAATTCAAAGAGCATTTTAGTGACCACTATACAATGCAGATAGCAATCTAGTATTACCGTATATACTCGAGTATAAGCCGAGTTTTTCAGCACATTTTTTGTGCTGAAAAAGCACCCCCTCGGCTTATACTCGAGTCATGCCCGCATGGTACGCTGCTGAGTAGCGTACCATGCGGGCCGCAGTGCAGACTGTGTCACTGTGACACAGCCTGCACCGCGTGTGTAGCGCTGACCGGACGGAGTTCGGTCAGCACTACACACTGCTAAACACACAGCCGCCGGAGCTGGCAGCTATGTGTTTGGTGTAATCAGCAGCCGCTGAGAATCTGTCAGACTCTCAGCGGCTACTGCTGCTCCCACTGCGGGAGCCATCTTCCGGCTCCCGCAGTGGGTAATGGGAGAGACGTCGTCATGACGACGTCTCTCCCATTATGCAAAGCGGCGGAGGAGCCTTTAGCAGCGTCGGGACTATTAGCAGGGTTACAGGTAAGTGTTTTTTTTTTTTTACATTTCTTTCTACTGGGGGGGCTACTACCGGGGGGTACTACCAGGGGGGGATATCGCTACTGGGGGCACTACCAGAGGAGGGGGATTAATAATGGGGGAACTACCAGGGGGGGATGTTGCTACTGGGGGCACTACCAGGGAGGGGGGGAATACTGGGGGCACTACCAGGGGGTTGTTGCTACTGGGGGCACTACCAGGGGGGTTAATACTGGGGGCACTACCAGGGGGGATATTGCTACTGGGGGCACTACCAGGGGGGGGATTAATATTGGGGGCACTACCAGGGGGGATGTTGCTACTGGGGGCACTACCAGGGGGGGATTAATACTGGGGGCACTACCAGGGGGGGGATATTGCTACTGGGGGCACTACCGGGGGGGTATTACTACTGGGGGCACTACCAGGGGGGATATTACTACTGGGGGCACTACCAGGGGGGATTACTACTGGGGGCACTACCAGGGGGGGATTACTACTGGGGACAGTACCAGAGGGGGGATTACTACCAGTAGCTGCTGCATTTCCCACCCTAGGCTTATACTCGAGTCAATAAGTTTTCCCATTTTTTTGTGGTAAAATTAGGTACCTCGGCATATATTCGGGTCGACTTATACTCGAGTATATACGGTATCTAAACAATGCAGATAGCAGCCTATTATTATCTACACAATGCAGAGAGCATCTGATGTGCAATGCAGAAAACATTCTAGTACAATAAACTAGAAAAGAGCATTATAGAAACCTATATAGAATACAAAGAATTTTCGAGTGACCTATTTATAATACCTAGAAATACCTAGTGTACAAGTCAAAATATAGAGAGCATTTAAGGTAACTTTTAAAAAAGAGTTAAATACAGTATATGAATAAATAAAGCAATTTTCAGCTAACTGTCTTCATGTAAATATGCAATTGCTGAAACAAAGGTGAATAGTAACAGTTGTGCCTTTTGGAGTAGGGAGCTAATGGGCTGCTCTATACATCAACTCAGTGCCATACCTAGACTTCAGTGGGTATTGGATGGAATGTTAGTATGTGCCCTGGAAAATATTGCAAAAGTTGTTGGAATGACTGTGCTCTTGTGCTGCCTCCTGCCAGTACCCTAACAAGGTAGGTAAACTTGGCAGTCACTAGGACCTGCCAGAGCCAGTCAGGCAGGCCTGACCTCTGACATGCACTACTGTGCATGCGTTGTGTCTCTGTACGTCTTTACTCCCTGGCATTCCATGGATACAGAGCCATACAGAGTTGCAATATCAAACAGCAAGTACACATTATCAGTTATTACCCCTGCTATTGTATAGAGCACCAGTGCTACCATCCACCAGTATATTTACCACAATCATGCCCGGCGCACTAAAGCGCCCAACAACACCTTAAGCTCTAGGTTGCTGTTACTTATTTATTCTGTATACCTCTGTTACACCTGTAATATCCCTTTGTCAACAGGCCCGGTAACAGGGGGGGACTAAGGGGACACCCGTACCGGGCCCCGAGGTCCAATGGAGCCCCAAGGACTGGACGGGGATGTGGACAGCGGTCTCTGTTCTAGCCACCGGGCTGCGGCTGGGGATAGAGGAAGATGAAGGGGCAGAGGAAGGTGCTGGGCGTAGAAGTTAACACGAGCTGTGGAGGGAGAAAGGTGAAGGGGTAGAGGAAGATTATGGGGGCAGAGGAAGTTGATAGGGGCTGGGGCAAAGAAAGGTGATCGGTGCTAGGTACAGAGAAAGGTGAAGGGGCAGAGGAAAGTTGATGGGGCTGGGACAATAGGCGATGGGGGCTGGGGAAGGAGGACGGTGATGGGGGCTTCTGGGCTGAGGATGATGATGAGAGGCTGAATTTGAGGAAGGTGATGAGTACTGTGGATGGCTGGCTGCCGACACCCTCCCTCCTCCTGAGGCATCCACAGCACTATCATCAAGAAGACCTTGGAAGAGACAGCAGACAAGAACTACAGCCTGCATCGTCTAGTTACTAAGCAGTATTAGGAGACAGAGTGAAAAGTGATAAGTCTGTGATAAGGTGCCAGCCAATCAGCTCCCAACTGTCATCTCACAGGCTGTGTTTGAAAAATGACAGTTGGGAGCTGATTGGCTGGCACCTTATCACAGACATAACTTTTCACTCTGTCTCCTCCTAACACTGCTTAGTAACTAGACACCAGAGAAACAGTGTGGTAAGTCATAGTGTATTTTTACTTTATTTAAAGGCTGGCATATCTTTCAGTTAACATTCTCATGCTTCACATATCACAAATGCAGGGGAGGGATGAGCAGGATCGGGGGTGGTGATGAGAAGGTGGGGCCCCCAGAGACATCAGTGTACCGGGCCCCGAGATTTCTGTTGCAAGTACTGTTTGTCATATGCTACTTGCTGTTCTACCTGATTCAATAAATCTAAAACCTGTTTAAGCTGTACCATGTGTGGACTAAACACCACCAATACCAACTACTGCATTACATATTTAACACCACATGTATCTTGGTTAAAGTGCATTATACACCCTGGTTTAACTTTCTATATGGAAGATTACTGCTTCCAGTATGTCTGCTCGGATTTTGTATTGAAAGCCACATTAACCCTAACAGGTTGTGTCACCTAGTATGATATCACTACTTAATCTGTAAGTAAAATTAGCTTCATTTTATTAAGATCTGTATTGGTTTACTGCTTTACAATACTTTAACACCTGATTAGCTTACTTAACTTAAGTTACAAATAAATAAAGACACGGACACCAGAGCTTGGCTAAAAAAGGTCACAGCTTTTTATTTATAAATTAAATTCAATCAACCTAACCAGGGTGGCCAAGAGACGCTGCAACTCAGTTCTAGCTTTCACCTTGCTCAATACTCGGAGGACGACTAAACGACCCCCCTTCAAGACGTACTAACGATGCAAGAGTCTCACTTCCCTCCTGGGCCAATCCGAGGTGCTTTCGCACTAAAACAGCACCCGGGTCCCCCCGCAAAGAGAAGGACAAATTCGCCAGGGGCAATGAGGGACAGTGCCCCCACAAAGTTGTCTTACGCCACCTAAAGCCACTGAGTTGCAGCAAACTCCCGCCATGCTGTGCCTCACCTAAATTGGAAAAAAGCAGATTAGTGAACACAACTTAAATGTGGGTGGGATGGTGGGTTCCGAAATTCCACTGCAAAAGAGGCTGAGCTGCCCTCTAACCCTTCCTTATATATCCACCATTTAACTCCTCCTATCCCTCTGCCTATAGGATGATCTGGCCACCTGACACAAACCATTCACTCAGGCAACCAGGCTGTCATACACAAAAAACACCTTGCAGAAACCATCAATCTTATCTATCCTCAATCCTATACAGATTTCGTCTACCATAAGATCTGTATTGGTTTACTGCTTTACAATACTTTAACACCTGATTAGCTTACTTAACTTAAGTTACAAATAAATAAAGACACGGACACCAGAGCTTGGCTAAAAAAGGTCACAGCTTTTTATTTATAAATTAAATTCAATCAACCTAACCAGTGTGGCCAAGAGACGCTGCAACTCAGTTCTAGCTTTCACCTTGCTCAATACTCGGAGGACGACTAAACGACCCCCCTTCAAGACGTACTAACGATGCAAGAGTCTCACTTCCCTCCTGGGCCAATCCGAGGTGCTTTCGCACTAAAACAGCACCCGGGTCCCCCCGCAAAGAGAAGGACAAATTCGCCAGGGGCAATGAGGGACAGTGCCCCCACAAAGTTGTCTTACGCCACCTAAAGCCACTGAGTTGCAGCGAACTCCCGCCAAAGCCAGGCCCTAAGGAAAGACTGGCCCGCCACCCAAAAACTACACCAAAAATGAGAATAAATCCTTCACAAACAAACTGGTCCCCACAGCATTCAAATGCACACCATCATGACGAAGGAACTTCCCAATATCACCAACCAAAAAGCCATGACTCACCAAAATTCCTCCAATTTTTTCCACATGCTTGGCAATTGCAACATTCGCTTTCTTACGTGCTCTCTCCAAAGCACCATACTTGCGCACTCCCCTCCATGTCAAACGAGGCATCATTTCAGACCATACAATCCGAATATTGGGCCACTGCAAACGTATCTCGTCCATCACTTCACGAATCCTGACAATCAGCTCCACACCTTTCAACTGGCCCACATCATTGCCACCAACATGTAAAACCAATATATTCGGAACTCCCCACTTAGCCACCGATGAAACTATCAGTGCCAACACAGATGCCACACGCAAGCCCCTTACACCAATCCAACGCACTCTAAACCTGCGAGGCCACAAAACCTGTTTTTGGGACAACACATATTTTTCCGCCCAAAAAATATATGAGTGACCAAGAAGCCACACCTGCCCCTCTTCTTCCGTCAATGCTGTGGAAAAAGAGAGAACCTAACCGTGAGAACCGCACCAAACCCAATTCCAAACGGACACAACTTTAGTAACACATAGCAACTGACTAGCAGGGATGCAGAAACTGGGGAAAACAGGAACCCGAGTGAAGAAGAAAAACCAAAAAACCTGCCCGTGAACCAAATGGGTCAAATCATGGCTAACGGGAGGAAAAATTAAAAATCCCTTCACACCCCCAATTGCTCAACGCTAACCGTTGACCAATTGGCGGGTAAGCAACGTTTTCGGGTTAACGCAGGGTGCGCCCCTATACCTTATCGCATCGCACGTACTTTTTATATGCAGCTGACTTCCAGCGCCCCACCTTCTGAATGTCCTGCACAGACGCCCCTGAGAGGGCCGCACAAGTAGCAGCGCCAATACGAAAAGAATGCGTGCCATACTCTGACGGATTCAAACCCAATTCTAACAAACATTTCTTAAAAACCGCTGCAAATTGAAACTTGGTCAGAGGAGTGCCATCCGCATGAATTAGCCACTGCGCACCCCCACTAGGACGTAACCCCATAAACCTGGCAGCTAACTGAACTGGACAGATGTCTAAATCCCTATTCTTATGCAGAGTAACCCATTTCCCCCTGCCTGTTTGATCTGTTTTGGAGAAACGCAGCTTGCAAAGTATCGCTGAGTCACGAAAAACAATGTCTTTTAACAAAAGACCAGAAACTGTGGAAGTTTTATTGGTAGACACTACCTCGCTAACCCGAAACGCCCCAAAAAATGCTACCGCAAAAGCAAGCCTAAAAAGAAAAGTTTCATACAAATCAACCGCTATCCTTCCCATTGAAGTCAACAAGCCAGACAAAAGCTGCAAATCGACTGGCCGGCGAGAGTCTGAACGAGCTGGCGACCCCTTAGCCCAACCCCTCAAAGCCTTCACTAACACGAAAGCCTTGGTGGGGTCATGCAAACCTTTTAATTTGCAGAAAAAGGAGATACCAGCAAGCGCGGAACCTATAAACGCTCTAGATCTGCCCTGCTGATAACGAAACCAAACAAAAGATGAAATCAACTGTTCCGGAGACTTACCCTCCACGTCTGGGAGAGCACAATGCGTGCACCAATCCCGCCAAGCGGCTGAGTAAGCCCGGAAAGTCGATGGAGCAAGCGACTTTAACGCCAAACCTTCTAAGCCGGCCTGATAATCTGCCACACAAACGAGGGGCAGACCAAACCAACGTTAGAAGCCGACGGCACCAGCGCCCGGAAGCGATCAAATTGAAATCGGGACAGCGCGTCTGCAATGTCATTACACACCCCTGGCACATGCTTTGCCCTGAATCTAATATTAAACTCCAAGCAGCGCAAAACTAAATGTCTGAGCAAACGTAAAACAAAATGCGAAGACGAACGCTGATTGTTGATGGCATGAACCACACCCAAATTGTCGCACCAAAATACTACATGACAATTGCTCAGTCGCACGGACCAAAGTTCAACTGATACGACAATTGGAAAAAGTTCCAGCAGCAACAAGTTATCCGTCAAACCCTCTTCACGCCAAGCTATCGGCCATGGAGCCGCGCACCATTCCCCATTGAAAAAGGCCCCAAAACCAGATGATCCGGCCGCATCCGTAAAAAGTTGCAACGAACTGTTCGCTAATGGAGGCGAAGGCCAGATGCGTTCACCATTAAAGTGTATCAAAAATCTATTCCACATGCGAAGATCCTCCTTTATCTCCGCGGACAGGCGAATGTAGTGATGCGGCCGAACCACGCCAGCTGTTGCCCTCTCCAATATTCTACAAAAGACCCTACCCACAGGAATAATACGGCAAGCAAAATTTAAAGAGCCGAGGAGAGACTGAACTCTACGTAACCTTACTGAATCCTCTGCTAAGCAGACCTCAATAAGACCACGCAGCTTCTCAACCTTATCCATGGGAAGTCTACAACAGCCCTCTATCGTATCTATCTCAATTCCCAAATAAGATAAACAAACAGACGGACCCTCTGTCTTCTCGTTCGCAACGGGAACACCTAAAACTCTAAATAAGAACTGCGCAGAAAAAAGGAGGTCAGCACAAACGTCACTTCTTCCTGGACCCATAAAGAGAAAATCATCTAAATAGTGTGCTATGCCCGTTTGTCCGGTCCCGGCATGGAGACACCACTGAAGAAAGGAGCTGAATTTCTCAAAATAGGCACAGGAAACCGCGCAGCCCATAGGTAAACACTTATCTACAAAATAGCCCGAATCTAACCTAAAACCCAGAAATCTCATGGCCTCAGGATGCATTGGTAGTAAACGAAAAGCTGATTCTATATCTAATTTAGCCAACAAAGCGCCATGTCCAAAACTACGAACTAAATTCAAGGTATCGTCAAATGATTGGTAAACGACCCTACGACAATTCTCTGGTATGGCATCATTAACAGAACCTCCCTGCGGGTATGAAAGATGCTGAATCAACCAAAACTTGCCCGGTACTTTTTTAGGAACTACGCCAACCGGAGAAATACAGAGATTATGCAAGGGAGGACAAGGAAAAGGACCCTCCATCCTCCCCAGCAAAACCTCCGCACACACCTTAACCCTCAATTCCCCTGGAAAATCCCTGGCAGAGCGCAAATTCTGGGATGCCCTAACAATCAACTGCCTGTCAATGGGTAAACGAAAACCTACTGAAAAACCTTTGTAAAGAAAAAGTGCATCCTCTCTACATGGGTATAAATGTAACCATCTAATAAGAGAATCTAAACGGACTGGAGAACAAGCCTTAACTAGCACTCTTGGGGCCCTCAGCACGGTCCTGGGAAATACCTCCTGCCCCACGTCGACAGTCCTTGGCCGGATGCTCACCTCCGCAGAGACGACAGGAGTGGCGAAAACGACACCCCGACCCCCTAGTACATTTGGAGTCGTTGTAGGCAAAGCATTTTCCTCTCCCCACTCCTGCCGACCCCTGTCTGTTGGCAGCATAGCTTTTCCGAGGAGGCGCACCGTCCAACGGAGGCCGACGCTGTTGAGAGACCTCTAACCAGACTTCAACATCCTTAACCCCGAAAGGAATAACTAAAGAACCGTCATGTTTTTTCCTAAATTGTGAATCATATTCACGCCATGCCAAGTTACGAGACCTGACGAACATGTCGAGCACTAAAAATAGATACCTGAGAATGTTAACGTGCTCCTGCGCCCTGGTCTCCAAATAACATGTCGCAAATATGAGCATGCCTTTCAACCACGTATTAAAGTTGCAAAAAGCATCTTCTCCTATGCCTCCCGATTTTTTAGCCTGCACCAAGCCCTTCCTCATGTCATCAGTGAGTGAAAACAGGTCTACAAATTTCCCTTTGCGAATTTTGCCTTTTACACTTTTTCGCAAGCCTCGTAGCACCGCAGTATTCGCGCAATGCACTGTATCTGCCCCTGTTTCCTGCGCTTTTGCCCCTGACTCATCAGATCTCCTAGACTCGCCGCCTGACTTTTTCGCCAGCCGCCGCGCAACCAGTCTAGCAATTTTACGGGGGCGAGCGGGGGAACCAGAAGAGTGGGATGAAGAAGAAGAAGAGTCAGAAGAAGACAAAGGAGTTTCATACTCACCAGAACCAGATGGAAGCGGACCCGCTTCAGCAGACTTCTCCCTTGACGGCGCCACAGCTTCAGATACCGGTGCCGAATCTTCCTGTCCCGGAGCAGGCAATGAAAGAACTGCGGACGCCTCACCACTTGGACCATCAGATACTTCAAGGCCTGGAACTAAGGAAGACGTGTGAGCCACCGCAGAAACGGACCCGGAAACCTCCGGGGTGGGAAGGGACAGGGTGACCGGCTTAGGAGGCGGAATGGCTGGCGCCCACGGAGGAGGCGACAAACTGGGCGGGGGAAAAACAGAGGAAGTTTGGCCGGAGTGTGAGCTGAACGAGGAAACTGGGGGCAAAGGCAGAGCCGCACCCGCTGCAGGTGGGTAAACTTGCCAAGCTGGCAGGTACGGGTACTGAAACTGCGCATGCTGAAAAGCAGGAGGATATGCCGAAGGAGGGGTCGCGAAATGGGGAGAATAAAAGTGGGCAGGAGGAACAGCAACAGAAGATGACAAAATCGGAGGAGCTACGCCTGAGCTCCAAGAAGTCTGACCCCAAGAAGGGCCAGCCACAGAAAGAGGAGGTGGCACATTAAAGGATGGTGCCTGGTTGCCAGCTGGGGTGTACCATGGGGGTTGAATCGAAACCGGCACCATGTGCCCAAATGATACTCCAGCGAATGGAGTTGCGGGCAAAGTTGGGGAGCTTAACCGCTGCACTGAACCCCCCGAAAAATGTGAAAAGGTGCCGGGTAAATAGGGAGACCCCGAACCTAAAATGGCCGCCTGAGGCAAGATGGCCGCCGGGCCCGCCGCATGGGCCAGGCCGGCTGGGCCACTGGTAAGCAGAGCGGCGGAGGTCGCAGCCGCGGTGTATATACCCCCACCGGACCCCGCATAAGGCCAGGACGGGGCTGAGGTCAGGTGACCCCTGCTGACTGCATGGGGCAGACCAGCTGAGAACGCCGCGTGCACTTCCGCGACGCTGCCGAGAGCCCCCGCAGAAGCCGCGGACAAAGCCGGTATGGTAGGGGACCCCAGCGGCGCCAGAGGAGATGTGCTGCCGACCGGAGCGAGGGTGCATGGAAGGGGACGTCCGTGCGCGTCACGCGCCGGAGAAGCAGGGGCCGTGATGCTGCAAGGAGAGCTGGCGCCGGGGCGTGGTGGGGATGCAGCCGGGCCAGATACTGACGCGCCAGGGCAAAGCGTGCAGGAAGATGAGGGAGCGGACCCAGCAGCCGCTGGGGAGCCGACGGTAAGCGGGGCAGAGCCGCTCGGGGAAGACATAAATATCTGGGAAGGGGAGGATGGGGGAGATATTCGGGCTGGCACAGCGCGCAGGGGACAAGCAAATTCAGCAAGCCTGCGGGGAGGGGGGGCATCGCGACGAGGACGGGACATGGTGATAGAGACAGTTGGTGTAAATGGATAGGAATAAATATGCAAGTGATACTCAGCCTTTCCGAAATTCCACTGCAAAAGAGGCTGAGCTGCCCTCTAACCCTTCCTTATATATCCACCATTTAACTCCTCCTATCCCTCTGCCTATAGGATGATCTGGCCACCTGACACAAACCATTCACTCAGGCAACCAGGCTGTCATACACAAAAAACACCTTGCAGAAACCATCAATCTTATCTATCCTCAATCCTATACAGATTTCGTCTACCAAAGTTGAGCCAAACTGACTGACTGACTGAGTGAACATAGCTAGCATTCAAATGGCGTGGCTATCTCTCTAGATGTTAGTCTGCAACCAGGGCCATCTTAACAGCAGTGTAGACCCTGGGTAAAGCAATGCACTGGGGTCCCTGCCCACCCATTCACAGGAATAAAAATGTAAATGGTCAATAAAATATATAATACTGTAAATAATATACTGATAGCACATTAATAATAACACAACCATTACCAGGGACATGCTAACAGCTCTTAATCAAACCCTGCAGACTACTGTTTATTAAGTTTACCTTAAATTAAGAACTCCTTAATGAAATTGCCACAGGGCAGGCCACTGGTGACTCCTCAGATCTTCACGTTCCCTACACTGATGCTGAATCCCTGACATCATCATGTCAATGTCAGTGTCAGTGTAGAGGAAAACTACAGAGGAGCCTCTGCCACCTGACAGTGTTAGCCTGTCACATCTTCAGCAGCGTGGACTGTCTTTATGTATGTGCTAAGTGGCCAGTGCCTGTGGCCTGCTACTATAGCAATCACCCGTGGGTAGAGGTGTTGGGGTGACTACTGGCTAAAACGGGTCCATAGAATAGTGGGGCCCCTGGTCAACTACCCGCTTAGCCCATACATAAAGACATCCCTGCATCCAACTTCTTCTCTTTAAACGTATCTTCCCCCACCAACACAATAGCATATATAGTTAGTAAATAGACACCACTGGGTAAACGTAATAGTCTGTGGACCACAAGCATCTGCGAGTCCGTACGAAACTGCCCAAAGTTTTAAAGTAGCCATCATTTAATAGAAAAAAACATGTTGATTTTGCCTTTAATATTACTACTACTTAAAACATTGGGCAGTCTCGCACTGAACTCGTCGATACCTGAGGTCCACGGGCTATTACATTTACTCCCACATCTGACATTAAAGAGCATTCATATTTAGTAAATATTTTCTCCAAACCTGTTTCAAAATTAAATCAATAGCATTGATATTGCATCAGTTTGCCTGTATATCACTTTATGCCTTCAATAAACAAAATAGGCCTAGCCACAACTTCAAATAATTAGTATTCACATCTAAAAAGGGTTTGGTATGTAATGCCAACAGTCAGGATACCAGCGGTCAGAATCCCGACGCCGGGATCCCGACAAGGTTAACATACCAACAATTGTTGGTCGGTATGCTAACCCTCACCCCTTTCTACCCTAACCCCCTTAGTACCTGAACCTAACCTCCCTCTCCCTGGTGCCTAACTTTAACCCTCCCCCCTAAGTGCCTAACCCTAACCCTCCCTCTAGTGCCTAACCCTAAACCTAATCCTCTGATACTTACCTTTGGCATGCTGGATATCGATATTTTGGAGCCAGGATCCCGTCAGCATGCCTTGTGGAGGCATGCTAACTACAGCCCTCTAATAGTTTTATTTCCCTGCCAAGTCAGCACAACATCAAACTAAGATGCAGGGTTCTCTGGAAGATGGCAGAGGAAAAAAAGGAATGATTCCTTTGTGGGGGCAACATCAAACTAATAACACACATTTGAGAAAGAGATCCCACATTAGGGTTGGCCATTGACAATGGTTTGCCACCGATAGTCGATGATTTTGCCATCGATGACAGAAATGCTGCAATGGTTTTTTTTTCTAGCTTTTGCAGGGGGTATAGAGCTTAGCCCTACCCCCAAGGTGCCACTAAGCCCCCCTTTTCCCCTTACCTGATTTGCCCGCTGTGTAGCACAAGGGGCAAACCAGGTAATATCTATCAATAGGTGAAACCGTTCATAGTTTCCAGTCTATGGTTTCATACAATCAAAATTAAGCACAGATGGCACCATCAATTGAGACCATTGATGGTTAATCCTCCAATGGCCACCCTACCCCATATTGCTTTAGTAGTCTTTAAAATATATTAATAGCTCCCACCAATAGCCTCCACATAATATGTAATCCGACACATAACAATAACATCCCCACCAGTCCCCACTTATCATTAACCAACCATCAATCCTTAAATAACTTGAATCTCTCCCAAAACATTTAATGGCTCTGCAGAATACTGTGGTCACAGACTCCTATGTTGGCTGTTAGGACCTCATTCAGACCCGGTCGCAAGCGCCGAGCGCTCGCAACCAGGTCGATGTTTAGGCCCTGCGCACACGCAGCGGCCGCACTGTGCGTGCGCAAGCCCTGGAGCGAGAGAGAGATTCTCTCGCTCTGGAGCTCACTACAAAAGGGGCGGCTGTCGATGTTGATCGACAGCTCGATCCGTTTTGTAGGCATGGCGGGGGGGTGGTTCCACACAAATGGAGGCGTTCCTTAAGGAACGCCTACCGTTTTGTGGGCGACTGCACTGACATCAGCAGTGATGTCAGTGGGGAGCTTCCTGCTCGATCAGGAAGTTCCCTGGGGCTTGCAGTTGCCGAGACCCAACCTTAGGGTCTCGTCGCAAGCCCCGATGGTCGCGATGGTCTTGACCATCGCGTCCATCAACCTGGTCGGTCGCTAAAGCTGTGGGTGGTAACCCACAGCTTAGCTAGTGACCAGGAGGCCACACTTGAAAAGTCAAGCGGCCGCCCTCTTGCTTCTTGCGACCGCCTCTGAATGAGGGCCTTAGTGTGTGCTGCATATGTAAGACTTCAATGGGAACTAGGGGAAATGGAAGATGGTCCACTTGTGTGGAAAACCTGGAATGTTTGGGGAACTGAGTGTTGGGAATATGTGTGTACAGGTGTGATGGTATGGGAGAGTTGTGTACACACCAGCGTAATACCTCATCACTACAGACAGCCCAGTTACTTAACCAGTTGAATGATTTATTAGGAGATAGGCAATGTACAGCCATACTCACTGTGATACACTGGTTTTAATGGAGCAGAGTTTGACCGGAGCCGGTTTTTATACAGCTCACCAGCTGGTGAGTATATGGCTCAAGCGGGTAGAGATGCATGATGCTGGAACAGCAGTAATATACATGGTAATGAAGGTTCTAGATGGAGTGTAACTCTTACACAGTGGTAAGATGGCACCGTGCATATGCAGTACTAATTCCAGAGGACATCGTGTACCAGGGAATGAAGCCTCCCTGGAGGAGAACAATGGAGTCTGCACAGTAGCTCACTTTCTTATCACCCCATTCCCCTTGTAATTATCCATTTACCATCTTTTGGTTACATTACTCTGCCCATTTTCCATCACACCAGATATTAATTCATGTTACCAGGATTTACCAAAAGCCCTCTTTACCCCAGATTGTGTGTGAGGTTTCATAAGTTGTTAGGTAGTCAGACATGATATCTAGCATTGAGCCCTGGTGTACAATGCTAAAATCTACAGCCTGATGAGTAAATTTGACTCAGGTGACTGTACTGTTGAGATGGCAGGAAAAGGTGAAATGACATAAACCATGAGATTTACCACTTTTCTCCCTATCAGGTGCTTTGAGGTACCTGCAAAAATGTAAGTTTATACACTAAAGTCCATTGTTCTATTTTCTCTAAACTACATGTTTGTTTTACCTAATCTGGGATATTACAAATTATATGTATCATCTGAAACATGACATGCCTTCCTCTCTCCTTACCCTAACCCTCCCTCTTTGGTGCTTAACCCTAACCTCCCCCTACTGCTTAAACCTAACCTCCCCCTCTATGCTCCCTAAACCTAACCCTCCTCCCCTAGTGCCTTACCGTAACCCTCCCCCTAGTGCCTAACCCCCAACCCTAGCCCTATCCCTAATCCCTTTACTTACCTTCAGGTTTCTGGCGGTTGGGATGCTGGTGCCGGGATTCTAACAGGTGTCGGGATTCTAACAGGTGTCGGGATCCGGCGCCGGCATTCTGACCTCCGGAACCCCCTCCGTAGGGATTTTAACTGCATCCCGCCTTCCCATGCACATTGTGTAGGTACCAAAAGACTACATAAGATAATTGCTGTATGAGAAGTGTGCTGGCACAACTACTGAGAAGAGAAACAAAAGATCTTCATTCCTTTGTAGCTCCTCTACTCGTCTCCCACTGTCAATGTCACAGTTATCATCCAGTGATTGCATGAGGAGGTGAATACTAATTGGTCTATTTGTGCTTCCTTATGATCATAGCAGGGCCCAATAGTTGAGCATAGAAGGATGCAGGAAAGTGAATAAAGTGTGTTATAGGCATGCAGATGGGGCCTAAGGTGGTATATGAGCTAGGGCATCTCTAATGGGCATGGTACACAAAAATGTATTTGCAATCTAAACCTAAAATCTAGTTGGAAGCTGACTGTTGCAAACTTGCAATGCAATTCATCAGTTTCTATAGATCTAAGGTTAGACAACTCTGCGGCAGAAAATCCCATCATCTCTTAAAGCAGTTCTCATTTTCAGACAATACACTTGCAATGAGAAAAATGTAAAACACAGCATCAGTAATACATATATTTTTCATTCAATATAATAATCTCCAAGCCCATTCAGCACAATAGCTTCCACTCCATGAAATTGTGTTAGTTTGACTCCTGCTGAGTGTCTGGAATGTGTGCTGCCCTCTGAGAGATGAATGACAGGTAAGTGTTAGAACATGAAAACCAATCACATCCGAAAATGAAAGAAAGCCGAAGTGTGAAGAGGAAGCGGATGGTGTCAGACCAGGCAAATTATTTCAGATCATAACAAGTTGCTGAGGAGATATTTACTCTCTCCCCATCGTCCATGAGTGCGCACACTGTCAATTAAACAAGACGGTCTGAGCAATCAATCCTTGTAGTCCGGCCATGGTGAAAAGGTTGATACAAGGATGTATCAGAATCTGCTATATCAAGCTGCTCTATGATCTTTTTTTATTAAAGTGACCTTTTCTTGAAGCTGAGCATTGTTACGCTGTAGACAAGTATACAACAACCACAAATGTTGCAGGGGAATGTTATGCTTTGCAATGTAGTTTATATTGCTGGATTTTCACTAATACATCCAATGGTGTGACTATGGATTGAGCAGTATGTTTACTCAGGACAGGAGTGCACCATAATACAGTTACCGTTTCACCCACCCCTAGTGCCAGAGGAAGCAAAAATACACAGGGGACTTTCTTACTGTAATAACTGCATTACTAAGGCAGTGGCTGAATCAGAAGGACTGGTGCAGAGTTGGTAGCAAAACAGATGCAAAGTAGTAAAAAAAAAATATTACAAGCAAAAATGGCATATTTCTGCACATATGTATATCGGGATACAGTCAGAATACCGAGGGGTGTTATCCCGCCCAATGATATCCCGACACTTACACCCCGACATGGTACTAAAGATAGGCGTCAAAATCCCTATGCCTATCATTAGCCCCACTATGGAATCCCGACACCCGGCATACCGAACGAAGGTAAGCTGGCGTCTTAGCTTCTAGCCACGGGGGGGTTAGATTTAGGGACCCCCGGGGGGGCTTGGGGTTAGACACCCCCCCTGGGAGGGTTAGGTTCAGGGTGCGGGGAGGGGGATTAGGTTTAGGCACTAACAGGGGGAAGGTTAGGGTCAGGCACTAGGGGTGGAGGTTAGGGTTAGGCACCCCTAAGGGAGGGTTAGAGTTAGGGGGGGAGAGGGGAGGGTTATGGTACTTACCTTCAGCTGTCGGGATTTCGACCCACTGGGCTGCCGCAAGCATTACATGCTGATTCCTCTATATCAGTACGCATTTCAAAATGGATTTGGAATAGATCCATAAGGGCAGCATATGTGCCTAGTTTGCATTGACATCATCAGCATATATTTTGGCCTCCTAAAACAGGTACAAATGATACGGCTCCTAGGTGCTTAATCGTTGCTCTTAATAAGATGCATTACAAAACAAAACTAATGACCTTGAGAACACCCCTTTACATAGTGGTAAGTGTCAGCCTCTCCAGTAGTAAGGCTTGATGCATTCATAATCACAGGCAGGCTGCTCTCTGTATCACTGGCTTCACTTAGGCACATGCTGATGCCAATCTGTTGGAAAAACTCAGGAATGTAATAGACAAATGGCTTACCCCACTAAGACTCTCCTCAGGATTTGTAATTTCCAATAACAGAACTAACATTGTACAAGCATTATGACTGGGTGAATTCCAACACATACTATATTTTGTGCATACTATAAACTTGGCAGTTCAGAATCTCTTTAAAAATTACATATATGTGCAAATGATGCTAGCTATGGTCCGTACAATTTCTGGGCATTTTCGGCATTCAGCAACTGCATGTAGAATATTGCATCAGTTGCAGGAAAAGTTAAATTTGCCATTCCACCAAATGAAACAAGAGCTAGTAAATAGATGGAATTCCACCCTTTATGTGCTTCAGCGACTAAAGGAACAACAGCAAACCATTAAGACATACACAGTGAAGCCATGAGATAGGGAGAGGGGGCGCATATTACCTTACTGCAGCTCATTAGAGTACATTCTCAATTGTATGCAAGCTACTGAAACCATTTGAAATTGTTACCTACAAAGTGAGGTCAGGCACTGTCAGGTAATACCCTTAAATAAACTACTGGAAAAGCAGCTAGAGAGGCTGAATGAGGAGATGAAACTAAGCGACTCCACTAGGTATGTTAGACTTATTTCAGGACCAAAGTGCAATTGGATAACTACATTTGGCAACCATGCTTGATCCTATTTTTAAGTCCAATGTAATGTCTTACTAACTGTCAAAGATCTAAATAGATTCAAAAAGCTCCTTGCGGGCAAGTTGTCTGCACAAGTGGCACATGACACAGCAACATCTCCTGCTTCAGTTTCTCCTACAAATTCTACTGCCAGGAAAAACTGACCTTTTTCATGAGACCCACTGATGATGAGTCGACTCAGTGCACCAGAGTGAAACATTATGACATCCGGTCAGGCTTAAAAGAAATGCCCACATGTATAGACACCTCTACAGTGACTCAGTTTAATACAGTAAGCATCAATAAAATGGTGGATTACTTTAATGATAATGTAGAAATTAGTATATTTGCACAGTCACTTTGTATTTTGGCAAGAAAAAAGGCCATTTGACGCCCCTTGTACAAACTAGCTAGAGTATACTTAAGCTGCCCACCCACCAGTGTGTACTCTGTAAGAGTGTGTAGCACAGTCGGGAACCTTGTGAGGGATTGACTTAGGTGACTACTTCTGAAAAATTGGGAAATACTGATGTTCATCAAAATGAACTAAACATTCTATGAAGATTACCTCTGCCACCAATTACAAACAAAGACTATAATGATGGATTCCAGTAGGGATAAGATAATATTGTGTGATTATGATATTAACAACAGTGATGAGGGTGATGATGAGGATGGTGACATCTTCAACTATGAGAATGATTAACATTGTTAGCCTTAGCCCATTGGTAACTTGGTTTAACCAAACTAGCAAAATGTTTTCTTTTGTGGGGCCAAAACAAACCAAGCAATTCAGCCACAAAAGCATCAGTTCCTGTTGCTTAAGTGCTTGGTTTGTTAAAACTGTACAACATAAATGAGGGCGGGAGGGCCCAAGGACAATTCCATTGTGCACCTCTTCTCTATATGGGCATCTTGCTGTATTGATGTAAAGACTAATAGCCTGTTACTCCATCTCCATTTATGTGCACTGGCCTGAGGCCTGTGATTTGTTGGGGGAAGAAGTTTGTTAGTATTATCTTTCTACTAAGCTACTAGTCTTGCTTGAATCAACTGTATTGGCCTGAGGCCTGTGAGTCACTGTTTGGATTCAGCTTGCAATTAAAATCTCATATTTGGAAGCTTGGTTTTCAATAATGTGCTCCATATTTCAGATTTACTTTTCCTTATAGTATTAAGTGCTTTACCTTCCACAAAATACACCACCTCCAATATCCTATACTGGCCTTGGGCCTGTGATTTTATGTTTGGAGTAAGTCTGATGGTGATCTAGTTTTCTACTACACATTACTCTGGCAGCAATTACCTATATTGGCCTGAGGCCGGTGATTTGCTGTTTGAAGAAATGTGTTCGAAATATATTAGATTTTCTACTAGGCATTTACATTTAGGCTATTAGTTCTTTATTAATGAAAACATTCAATAGAGTCAAAGGGGCATATTTAACTAGTTGCGAATTTTCCAAAAATTGTTTTTCCAAAAATTTTGTACAAAAAATGTAGCTTTCAGCAGCCTGGCGGGGAAGCTTAATTGGGTAGTATTTTTGTTGCCTGATTGCTACACAATATTATTATTATTTTTAATAATAATATTATTATTATTTTTAATGCTTTTATATGTATAGTAGATTTGAGCTATAGTATATACACTATGATGTTAGATATATCCCCTATATGCACTGCCCAGCCACTGATTCTACTTTGCTATGGTTATGAAGGCTGGCTTGCATTCCACCTAAGGCGTGGGTGAATGCAGGCTGATAGGTCACAGGCACTAAGGGTTTGTTGAAGCTCTAGTGCTGAAAGTCTGTGTTTATGTGTTTGTGATGACCTGAAAAGGGGTGGTACCTCTGTTATGCACCCCACATCTGCTGAGCGCAAGAAGTGAATCCTGGCTATGCAACTACCACTGCTGTCCAGCAGGGAGGAGAGCACATGTCACCTGTTATTTTGTAAAACTATGATATGGACAATCGCGGTCACTGTAAGGCTGGCACGAGTTGTATCTTCCGGGCTGAGGTCCACGGCCATGGAACGCATGCCTGGAATGTGCTGTGTGATCACATTGTATGGTTGCTATGGCCACGATCTCTTGGTGGATATATTTGGAATCTCCATTATAAGTATATATGTGCGGCCTTTAGTGATTAGTACCGGACTATGCAGGTGATTCCCTTTACTTTACATGAATAACCCACTTCCTGTAGTGCCAGGGGGCGTGCCTAAATAGGATGCATCTGGTATTTATAGGCTCACTTGGGCAGGTGGTATGGCTTGCTCTTTACACACTCTGGTTTCTTGGTCTTGACAAAGGGCCTTGTATGGCCCGAACCGTCAACATCTGTATTTTTTGTCATGATGTGAGAGTAAATAAAATCTTTCCCTTGTCTGCATCAAGAAGACTTGTGAGTGCTCTCTCATTGTTCCAATATATTATGGCTGACTATGGATTGACTCTATAGTGATGCCTGAGACTACACACCCCAGCAATCTGGTCAATTGAATTTTGTTAGTGCCACTGGGTCTTTTGATATCCGCAGAAGGGTCTATTAGGAGGTCTATGTGTTCATTACAATAGTGCCCCCCACCCCATCTGGCACCTGTCCCGTCTGCGCCCTTCTAGCTGTGCCCCTAGAGTTGTCAACTTTTGGACAGTTGTATCATAAAATTCCCATCCCCTTTTAATAGATTTCCACCTCCAGGGAAGCACCTGGGGACCTGAAGTAGGGAGCCACAACCTGCTTGTGTTTACTGTAGCTCAAAGAATGCAGACTGGATGCATTAGGTCCTTCAGTACAAGCCATCAGTTGGCTTCAGGTATTATTTTGCAGGAAATCTTTTGAAAACAGACTTTTCATTGGATGCTGGCAAATATTACGTATCCCTAAAAAGTAAGATGGGGGACTGTAGCATATATCAGAGATATCTTTACATGCACAGTAGCCATGCTCGGTCTGAACCAGGAAGTAAAATGATTGTGTAAGTGATCACTTTACTTCTTGCTGATACCTTAATACATTCCACTTAAAAAATAATCCTTAATGCCGTCATATGCTTAAGAAGGAATCTCAAGTTTTGGGAGCAAACCACACTTTCTAATATATTTACCCCATATTGGTTTTAGTTAGAACCTCCCCTTAAAGCTTAATACCCATTGTATGGCACTCACTCCAACCCGATCAGGTCAGAGGTCACACAAAGTATAAATCTGCCTGAACTTCCCAGCACAATTCATGACTCCTTATATGACATTCCAGGACTCGTAGTTAATAGCATAATAATTGTACTAATGATTTTTTGCTATGTTAACTTTTAAGTAATCTCTCCCAAAAGGACTACCAAGCTTTTTATTTTACTATTTATTATATAATAGAGGCTCCAGAAATCCATCAATAATCATGTTTATGTAGAACATCAATATTGTCCTATTCAGTGTCCTTGAACAACTGAAACACGCCTATATTTAATCAGAGTACATTACAAGCTCATCTTCATCGCAGTGACACTTCTAAACCTTTACAAATGCCAAGCGAGGTGAGGAAAATTGATCATGCAGGAAAGGGGAAGGAAATGAAAAGTCATCTGCTTCTTAAGACCCGCATTAATTTTCAAATTCTTTTATAGACCTGTCGGCTGATGGAACAGCTCAGTCGTAATGTGAAGTGGGTGAACAGTCTTCAAGCTCCTGTGTTACTTGTCATTATAAACCACTCAAAAGTCACATTCCCATTAAAACAGATTGCAAGCTCTAGGGGATAGTACTTCATTAGACTGTCAAAATCTTATCTACTAAATGTGTATTTGTTCAGCGAACAAAAATATTTAATATTCTAAATAGCAAAAAAAGGTAAAATAATTACTACAAAAGGGTATTTTCCGTAATTGTGTTAATTTTTATTTGTAAAAGTTAATGTCATTGTGCAGAATCTTCATTTATTGTGGGATTAAGGATTGAAAGAATCGTGTGAGGAATTGTTAATCAAATAAGGAAGATAAAGCAGCTACATAGATACTGTTAAGGTGGGTATACACTTGACAGATATATCTGCAGATGATGGTCGTTCATACACACTGAACGGCCATCATCTGAGGGTCCCCGGCGACCAGGGGGCATGTCAGGGGCGTGTCCCATGGGCTGGGGCTGGTCCCAGGCGGGTCCCGCCCCCCTCCTCGCGGCTGCTGCTCTGTGTGTACGGGCAGTCTGCCGACGCGCCTGTACTCACCTGCCAATGGACAGATATGTCTGCAGACCGCTCGTACACACCTGCCAATGGACAGATAGGTCTGCAGAAATATCTGTCCATCAGCTGTGCAGCACAGCCAATGCAATATGTCGGTGAACGATGACGTTCACCGACATATCGCGGGTACACACTGCCCGACGTGTGTCAGTGTGTACCCAGCTTTAGTTTAAACCATGCTGGGCAAAGTAAGGATTCCCATATATGTCATATTGGACTAATCTTATACTAAAGCCGGGTACACAATAGGTCAATGGGTCCACTTTATCTTGACCCAAGGCTTAGTAAATAGTCTGTAAAATGAAACCATAATTGGTTGGTACTTTATCTCAATCCACTTTATCTCTCTCCAGGGCTTAGTATATAGACCCATTTGTCCCTTAGAAAGTTGCTAGCACACAATGCTGTCAGAACCATAGTATTAAGAAAAAAATGAAGGCTCCACTGAATAAATCTGGGATTTTCACGGACTGCCTTTTAAAATATTTTGAATAAGTGGTTATAACCCCTTTGCTTCTGTAAAAACGCAGGGGTTATCAATGCTTAATATATTGACCTCCACAGATTAACAGTGCATACTATTATCCTAAAGCTGGGTACACACTGAGCAATGTGTACCCAACTGATATGTCGGCCCGATGGGCCAACGTATCAGATCCTGGGTATACATCAGAACGAGGTAATGAACGATGGAACAATACATCATTCCAGCCTTCATTTCCTGCAACAAGGCCACTTGCGATATTGCCCGATTGGTCGTGCAGCACGGCCGACTGGATGATGACACAAACAACATTTGGCCGGAAACTACATATCGTGCTGGGTACCGGTGATGTCAATGTTTATCCAGCATTACCACAACTAGGGCAGATGTACTTCTGGAAACTGATAAATTGGAGAATGATAAACTACCAGCCACTCAGCTCCTAACTGTCATTTTTTTTAAAAGCCTGTAACATGACAGTTAGGAGCTGATTGGTTGGCAGTTTATCACTCTCCAGTTTATCACTTTCCAGAGCTTAGTACATCTCCCCCTTGTGTGATACCTCGTAGTTGCAATGTATTAAAGTTCTGTCCCAGCCGCAGATAATAACCCGTCAACACACTTACTTTACAGGCAGCTCTAGCGACAACAATCTTGTGGGTGGTGAGATCCCACTAAAAAAAGCCCAATTTGGAAAAGGGTTTAGAGTAGGGATGTGCGCCGACCCCCGTGTTTCGGTTTTGGATCTGGATGTCCCCTAGTTTTGGATCTGGATTGGTTTTGCCAAAACCTCACCTCCGTGTTTTGTTTTCGGGTTTTGGTTTTGGATCTGGCTTTTTCTTAAAAAATGTAAAAAACAGCTAAAGTCACACAAAATGGGCCTTTTTTTGTTCCTACAGTATTAATAACCTCAATAACATTTATTTCCAGTCATTTCCAATCAATTTTGACCACCTCACAATATTATTTACTTCATCTAGTTAAGCCAAAGGTTGCATCCAGCTAGCTGGCTGACTAAGCTAAGTGACACAGTGGGCGGCACTAACATGTGGCAGTTCAGCTTCCAATTTCCAACACAGATACTGGGCCTGATTCAGACCCGCTCGCGAGTGCACAGCGCTCACAAGTGGGTCGATGGTCCCCCACTGCGCATGCGCACGCCGGAGCCGGCTCCGGCGTGCGTATGTGCTAAACCTGGCCAGCGACGGGCGCTTCGTCGCTACGGGTCTCGCACCAAAGCGGGGCAGCTGTCGATTGTGATTGACAGCTTGCCCCGTTTTGGAGGCGGGCAGGGGGGGTGGCTGGTCAAACGGAGGCGTTCCCAAAGGAACGCCTGCCATTTGGGGGCGGCCCCACTGATATCACAAGTGATGTCAGTGGTGAGCTTCAGGCTCTATTAGAGCCGAAAGCTCACTGGGGCTTGGGAGAACGAGACCCTACCACAAGGATCTCATCGCAAGCCCCGATGGTCGGGCCGCTTGCTAAAGCTGTGGGTGGTCACCCACAGCTATGCAAGCGGCCAGGAGGCCGTCTTTTTAAAAAAACAGGGACGCCCTGATTCAGAGCAAGCGCTCTCAAAGAGCATCCAGCTCTGAATCAGGCCCACAGTGTGTTATACTGTGTGGGTTGGATACACCAATAGTGCACTTACTGGGACAATAGTGTCGGCAGTGCAGGGGTTGCTGACGGTGTCCTCAGTACATGGAATGGCAGTGCTGTGGTGCTGGCAGTGTCCTCAGTGAAGGGTACCGGCGATGTCGGCAGTTCCAGTGGTGTCTTTAGTGCAGGTTTGCTGGCTGTGTCGGCAGTGCGGGGGTTGCTGACTGTGTCCTCATTACACGGAATGGCAGTGCTGTGGTGCTGGCAGTGTCCTTAGTGAAGGGTACCGGTGATGTCAGCAGTGCCAGTGGTGTCTTTAGTGCAGGTTTGCTGACTGTGTCAGCAGTGCAGGGGTGTTCTCAATGCAGGATGCTGGCTGTGTCGGCAGAGCGGGAGTGCCAGCAGTGTCCTCAGTGCAGGTTTGCTGACTGTGTCTGCAGTGCAGGGTGCTGGTGATGTCCTCACTGTGGGAGTGCCGGCAGTGTTGGGGTCGCTGACGGTGTCCTCAGCACATGGGGCAGCAGTGCAGGGGTGCCGGCAGTGTCAGCAGTGGTGGTGGGGATGCTGCCAGTGGGGGTGCCGACGGTGTCAGCATCGGGGGTGCCGGCAGTAACAGGCTCCGGGGGATGATGGGCGCCATCTTCTTTTGCTTCCTGACTGTGTGCATAAAGGGCTTAATGCTGATTGGGTGAGAGCTGTGACAGACGGTTCTCTCGGCCAATCAGCGTTAAGCCCGCTCAATACAAATCCTTGTGACCCGACAAGGTTTTGCCTCGGGTGAGGGATCCGGGGCAGGCAGGTAGATCCGAGCTTGGCTCAGATCACCCCGGATTCCCGAAATTCGGGTGGGTTCGGTTCTCTGAGTACCGAACCCGCTCATCGCTAGTTTAGAGGTCTGGGCCATTTTAAGCAGGGATGTGCGGTTAGGGTAGGCAGGGGAGACAGTGAAACAAACACTCCACGCTGGCACCGGGTAGTACACCCACTGACAGTGAGTGTACTTACTGGCTGCAGTGTGTTTGTTTTAGCAGCCAATATGAGTCAGACAAACTGGCTGGCTACTGCATCCAGGACTGGAGCTGGGCTAGAGCTCACTCATCAGCTCTGTCTTCTGGCTCCCACAGTTTGTGAAAGGAGAGATGTCATGATGTCTCTCCCATAGTGCCGAGCAGGAGGAGCGGACGGCAGCGGGCGCAGGAGCGGGGATTCAGGTAAGTATTGTGTTTTGTGTTGTGTGTGTCTGTGTGTTTTATATGTAAGGGGCACTGTATAAGGGGCATTTTATAAGGGGCACTACTGGGGGCACTTTATAAGGGGAACTACTGGGGGCACTGTTTAAGGGGCACTACTGGGGCACTGCATGAGGGGCACTACTGGAGGTGCTGTATAAGGGGTACTACTGGGGACACTGTATAAGGGGCACTACTGGGAGCACTGCATAAGGAGCGCTGTATAAGCGTCACTACTGGGGGCTCTGTATAAGTAGCACTACTGGAGGCACTGCATAAGGGTCACTACTGGGGCACTGTATAAGGGACACTACTGGGGGCACTGTATATGGGGCACTTTTGGGGGCACTGCATGAGGGGCACTACTGACGGTACTGTATAAGGGGCACTACTGGGGGCACTGTATAAGGGGCACTACTGAAGGTACTGTATAAGGGGCACTACTGGGGGCACTGTATAAGGGGCACTATTGGAGGCACTGCATAAGGGGCACTACTGGGGGCCCTATATAAGGGGCACTACTGGAGGCACTGCATAAGGGGCACTGCATAAGGGACACTACTGGGGTCACTGCATAAGGGAAAGAAATGTTCCCATGTTGACATATCCACTTTTTTGGCCTACGGTGCGTACACAGAGTGGCGGGCGCCATTTCTCATCTTGCCCTGGGTTCCAAAACCCTAGTTACACCATTCTGCTGTATGAATGCGTAAACTCAGGTTATGCATGTGCACATGGCAGACCCAGCAGTGGTAAGTATCACTGCTATTTCTGTAGCAATGTTAGAGCCCCTGATGTTGAATAGGCCTCCTAAATCTCTACCATCCCACCCCCCCTGCAGTTCAACATGGTTTTCAGGTGCAAAGTTACTTGCTTTTATATGTTTTGCCCCAAACCCAGAATCAACCCCTTGATTGTTTTCACACTCACCATAACACATGGCTTTTGGGGTGCCACCAGCTGTTGCCATCTAATGTAATATAGGTGACTACGAAGGTCTGAAGGGGTGATGATATTAAAAAGAACCTCTATATACCCCTGCCTGTACCTTCTAAAATTCTTCCTATAAACCTCTAAGGATGACGCTAATTTGCGTACACAGTCATACAGTAAATAAAGACTTAGACCTGGAATCTGTGGTTCCAAAGCACAAGTGTTATTCAAGTAAAAGTTCAGACAGTTACACGCAATTGATCCAGACAAAATTTAGGCGCAAAAGGAACTATACAGACCCAAGTACAGTATACATATGCAGCGCTTCCGGTACCAGATGTTGGGCATCAGCAAGAAACTCCTCAGTCAGCATTCAGCAAGAAGACTAAAGACCCAGTGTTTGAGCACACATATTTATACCCCCCAGAATAGACAGGACAATAGAGAAGTTTGCTGCTGATGTCATTGGTTCCCAGGGGAGAAGCATCTGTTACAAAGCAATTAACAGGCTGGTTCAAATAGACTCTCCCTGCCTCTAACAGCTGGGTGTCTTTCCCTTCCCGCCCCCTGTAACATCCTAACAGTTGTTCATGAAATATACATTTTGTTGCTTGTAGCCTCTGCGATCCATAACTCGAGAATGCATGATGTGACCTCCCCACCGATAACACCAGAATACTGTAAAAAGAGTACGCATCAGTACAAAACCAAACACGACTTGTTTAGCATGTATAAAACCTTAGTTATCAAATATCTTTATTTTACAGCGTTTATATTAACTGAATAAACTTAAATCTTATATATTAAAGCTAATGGAACCTTGTAAGTGAATATGTAATGTGTGAGTGTACGGGGTTTGATATGAAGATGCTAGTTAACTGGGGACAGATGCGTGCGCATTTAACTACTAAACGGTATTTTCATTCGGGGTCTTAAGCATAATGTGTGTATGTAAAATGGTGAAAGATGCAAACGCATGATGCTAATAATTGTGCATTCGCTACTGGGCGTCATGTTAGCAGCTCAATTGTGCGTAATGTGCGGTGTTTATGCATGAGATTCCATCTATGATGGACTTAACATATTTATATATATATATATATATTTATATATATATACATAGATACACACACATATCATTCCTCACTCACAGTTTCAGACTGCAATGCAAATGTGATCTCCAGCTGTGAAACTAAACCATCCTGTCTGGGTATGAAACTAAAACCTGTTTGGATTCAGACAAATCCAATTGTGTAGATCAATGCCTGGATTATATTACAATTGCCAACAGGGATTCCCAATTTGTTTGTAAAACACTTACAGTTTCTGGTACATTGTCTATTCTATTTAGATTATCAAAAACATTGCCATCTGTTCTTAGCTCGTGAGTTGTAACTTAAAGTGACGCTGGTCGCAAAATGGCGTCTTGCAGATTCTTGTTTCTAAAATGGAGTCTAGCTGCCATTCGCAAGATGGCGTCGCGCACGCTTCAATTTTAAACTGATCTTGTCAGCCAATTATCCAGCTTTGACAAGGGTAACTTATGAACCTGAAGAGCCAATTAGAAGAAGTAGTGTTTATACATTGTACAGACATGAAACATATCATATTGCATTCCACTGTAATATTACAAATGGCTGGCAACAGTTAAGAAAATATTTGTACAATAATGAATGTTAATTGAAGCCTATGTTACATTTTTTTGGTATATAAATGTTTAATAAAACATTTGCCCTTTAATTCATTGGTCTGTGCTTATTTATGGGAGTATCTTACAAGAATCTCCTTTGCTGAAGAAAAGTACACATACACTTGAATTTTAACTATATACTGTATATAGCAGGTTAGTCGCAAGAAAGTTGTAGGCATGAGGCAAAATGAAATCACGGATTACATTGTCACAGCCAGCCATCAGATGGGCATCGGAAAGCTGCATCTAATGGCTAGCAACCATCGAATTTCTGGTATTTGATGGAAAAAGTACTTCCATTGAATCAGAAACATTGATGGTTGCTAATCATTAGCTTCCGTTGTCTATCCCTAACTAAGGACTAATGGCTCTACAGGCCACAGTATGCATGCTCAGAACGTACTCTGCAGCAGCTCTACTGGTTTAAAAGCACCCTGGAAGCCAAATGCAGGTGCCATGGGGCAGCAATGGTGCCGCCCGCATGGCCCCGGGCAGTGACATCTCTCGCATGCTCCTAGTTATTATCCTGATCCTCTGTGCATAAATCCGGATAGTAAAATTCAGAAGACTTCCAGGTACTCCTACGAATGTATGCCTTCCAGAACTAGTATTTTCCAGGTGTGCCTTATACAGTAACAGATCCATACTTAACAATCTCCTTTTTTTTTTTACATTTAACTGTAAATCAGACCCTGTTTGTGCACCAGCTACAATCTTGGACCTGGAGCAGTTTGTAGGCTTCCAGGGAAATGCCAAAATATATTTTATAAACTATAGCTATAAACCATATGCCTGAATAAGGCATGTTAGTTGTCAATGCTTCATTTTATTTCCATAGGGTTCCTTTTTCTATTGTAATATTGCATGATTAATCATTTGATTTTTACTGCAATTTATTTTGCTGCTGCTGAAAACACACATTAGGGGTATATTTTTCTTTTTCTGAATCTCAGTTTCAGAAAAAACAATAGTGCTAGACAGAGGCCACTGTATAAAGTTAATTTGAGAGAACGTTTTATGGATAAACTGTGTATAATTCACAAATGGACCTTGGCATACTGTTGTAAATTACACAGTGGCACAACCTATATATCTTCTTACTGGTTGATTTGGTTTGTGATAGCTTTGGACCAGAGATTTGGTTGCTTTCACATGAAGTTATTTGAATGGCACCAGAAGGGCTTTCTAATGAATAAAACAGTTTTTCCGTCTTGCCGCTGGCTGAGACAGCTTATGCTCAGGAGACGTTTTACAGAGTCGGTCCATTAACACAAAAACTGGCAGCAATGCCGAGCTGCTGACACAAGGGTTAATTAAATCTCTCTCTCCATCAATTCTTATTCAACTATTATTGATGGTCATTAGATCGTTGACAAAGTGACAAAATGCAATAATAGACTTATTTTTAACTCTTAAGTTGACAATTCAGCAGTCTGTTTTCTCTTCATTACATTTGGAAATGTGCGATCTGATAGTGACAATTGATTTATTCACAGAAATATTAATGTTTCGACTGTGTCTCATGCTCAGAACAAGGAACAATTAGTTAAGAAATATGTATTATAATTAGGGGTGTGCACCGGCCACTTTTCGTGTTTTGTGCTTTGGTTTTGGATCTGGATCTTTCTTCGTGTTTTGGATCTGGATTGGTTTTGCCAAAACCACCCTTCCGTGTTTTGGGTTCTGGGTTTTGTGTTTTGGATCTGTATTTTTTTCAAAAAAAAGCATAAAAACAGCTAAAATCACAGAATTTGTAGGTTTTTCTGCTCCTATGCTATTATTAACCTCAATAACCTTAATTTCCACTCATTTCCAGTCTATTCTGAACACCTCACACCTCACAATAGTGTTTTTATGTCCAAAAGGTTGCAACGAGGTAGCTGGATGACTATGCTAAGCGACACGAGTGGGCGGCACAAACACGTGACCCATCTAGGCGTGAAACTGCAGTGGCAGACAGGATGGCAGTTTGAAAAACTAGGCCCCAAACTGTACATAAAGCAAAGAAAAAAAAGAGGTGCAAGATGGAATTGTCCTTGGGCCCTCCCACCCACCCTTATGTTGTATAAACAGGACATGCACACTTTAACAAACCAATCATTTCAGCGCCAGGGTCTGCCACACAACTGTGGCTGAAATGATTGGTTCGTTTGGGCCCCCACAAAACAAGCTGGCAATTAATCTGTCCCTGCACAAGCTGGCTCTACGGAGGCAAGATGTCATCCTCATCCTCCTCATCCACCGATTCCTCACCCTCTTCAGTGTGTACATCCTCATCCTCACAGAGTATTAATTCATCCCCGCTGGAACCACAGGTCCCTCTGTACGTTCTGGAGGCTGGTCTCCCTGGAAGAGTTGATAATTCATTTTATGAACATCATCTTCTCCACATTTTGTGGAAGCAACCTCCTATGCCTTTCGCTGACAAGGTTCCCGGCTGCACTAAACACTCTTTCGGAGTACACACTGGAGGGGGGGCAACTCAGGTAAAATAGAGCCAGTTTGTACAGGGACCTCCAAATTGCTTCTTTTTCCTGCCAGTACAGGTACGGACTGTCTGACATGCCTACTTGGATGCTGTCACCGATGTAATCCTTTAACAGACAGACGCACGCTTGTCGCTGCTGCTTTGAGGATGCAAGTGCGGCTACAGCCCACACAATTCACAAAGACAGAAAAAAAAATAATATTTTTATTGATTGTGGAGCGCACTTTGAGGGTGTCACCACCCTTTAACAGACAGACGCACGCTTGTCGCTGCTGCTTTGAGGATGCAAGTGTGGCTACATCGCACACAAGTCACAAACACATTAAAAAAATTGTTTTTTATTTTTTGGAGCACTTTGAGAGTTACACCACCCTTTAACAGACAGACGCACGCTTGTCGCTGCTGCTTTAAGGATGCAGGTGCGGCTACAGCCCACACATTTCACAAAGACCGAAAAAAAAAGAACAATATTTTAATTGTTTGTGTAGCACACTTTGAGGGTGTCACCACCCTTTAACAGACAGACGCACGCTTGTCGCTGCTGCTTTAAAGATGCAGGTGCGGCTACAGCCCACACAATTCACAAAGACAGAAAAAAGAAGAAGAATATTTTTATTGTTTGTGTAGCACACTTTGAGGGTGTCACCACCCTTTAACAGACAGACGCACGCTTGTCGCTGCTGCTTTGAGGATGCAGGTGGAATCTAGACGGGATTTGGAACCGGGGACACACTACCTCCATCTATTGTCTAAATCCCACTGCACTAATGGCGGATACCGGACGCACGTCTAACACCAACATAGCAGTCAAGGCCTCAGTTATACGTTTTGCTTCAGGATGACTGCTGTCGTACTTCATCCTCATCGCTAGGGACTGTTGGAGGGTCAATTGTTTAGTAAAAGTAGTGATGTTCCTACTTCCTCTCTGGGATGATGAACAACTCCCAGCAGCAGCAATAGCACTAGGAGGAAGTGGTTCTTGATCTTTCCCTATTTTATTTTTATCGGAGAAAGTTTGGTCCTCCATTTATGTTATATTGATATATACGTGCGGCTAAAGTGCACACAAGCACAGAAAATATTTTTTTATTTTTGCTGGAGAGTAGTGCACTTTATGGGTTACACCACCCTTTAAGAAATGAGCCAGCCGGCTCTTTACTTATGGGACACAGGCGCACGCTTGGCGCTGCTCCTTTGTTGATGCACGAGCAGCCACAGTGCACACAAGTCACAAACACAGAAAATATATTTTTTTTTTGTTTGGAGTGTACTTTGGGGGGATTACAGCACCCTTTAATGGCCAAGCCAGCCGGCCCTTTACTTATGACACAGGTGCACGCTTGGCACTACTTTGTTGATGCACGTGCGGCTACTGCGCACACAATTCACAAACACAGAAAATATTTTTTTTTTTGGTTTGGACTGGAGTGTACTTTGGGGGTTACAGCACCCTTTAACGGTCAAGCCAGCCGGCCCTTTACTTATGACACAGGCGCACACTTGGCACTACTTTGTTGATGTACGTGCGGCTACTGCGCACACAATTCACAAACACAGAAAATTATTTTTTTTTTGGTTTGGACTGGAGTGTACTTTGGGGGTTACAGCACCCTTTAACGGTCAAGCCAGCCGGCCCTTTACTTATGACACAGGCGCACGCTTGGCACTACTTTGTTGATGCACGTGCGGCTACTGCGCACACAATTCACAAACACAGAAAATAATATTTTTTTTGGTTTGGACTGGAGTGTACTTTGGGGGTTACAGCACCCTTTAACGGTCAAGCCAGCCGGCCCTTTACTTATGACACAGGCGCACGCTTGGCACTACTTTGTTGATGCACGTGCGGCTACTGCGCACACAATTCACAAGCACAGAAAATAATTTTTTTTTTGGTTTGGACTGGAGTGTACTTTGGGGGTTACAGCACCCTTTAATGATCAAGGCAGCCGGCCCTTTACTTATGACACAGGCGCACGCTTGGCACTACTTTGTTGATGCACGTGCGGCTACTGCGCACACAATTCACAAACACACAAAAAATATTTTTTTAGCACTTGGGGGGAGCACCCCTGATGGACAGAGCACCCCCTGGACAACACTACAGCACCCCTTTAGGACTGGGACACTGCACAGGACTTTGGAGTGGACACAGCCCCTATGGAGAACTGACTGCACAACACAGTCCAGCCAGCCCCTATGGACTTTGAAGTAGTGGACACAGCCCCTATTAACAACAGCAGCACAGCACAACACAGCCAGCCCCTATGGACTTTGAAGTAGTGGACAACAGCAGCACAGCGCAGCACAGCACAGCACAACACTACTCTGCACTACACTACACTACACTACACTACACTACACAGCCCAGCCAGCCCTAACTCCCACCCTCCCTCTTCACTGTCCACAGCCGAGTGAGAAAATGGCGCCGACGCAGGTACCTTATATAGGATCCAAAACCCGCGAGACTCGGAAGGCGGGATGATGACGTTTTGCCTCGATTTCAGATCCGAGTCAGGCGGGAAAAGTCGAGCCTGACTCGGATCTGCCTCGGATCGGGGGGGCTCGGGGGGGTTCGGATTTCAGAAATCCGAACCCGCTCACCCCTAATTATAATAATAATTATTATTTGCACTTTTTATTTTCAGAAAAAAGGATGGGGGTACTTCACATTTATAGGCGTAACGTTAAGTGTTCAGGGGCCTGATTCAGTGTTGCATGCAACCCCAATGGTTTGCGTACAACCAGGGGCACCGAGAGGGGGGGGGTGCGGGTACAATTTACCCAGGCCCGGGCTCCCAGAGGGGCCCGGCGGGGGCCCGGGTCCGGCGCTGCCCCCCCTCCCTCCTCACTATCTCCCAGCACACAGCGTGTGCTGAGATGCAGTGGGAGATTGTTGTGGCTGCTGCTTAGCGATGCCGCGAGCAATCTCCTATGCCTGAGGGGGGGAGCAATCACACTGATCGCGCCACCCCTAGCTTTGCTCCGGGCTGAGGGGCTCGCAGCGCCCACCTCCCTGGCGTAGCGGCCCTGCAAATGTTTACTTTCTTAATCTTTTTTATTCGAGGGGGCGTGGCCACGCCTCCCGTGATTAGGCCACACCCCCTCTTTACCGGGGCCCGGCAGCGCTCTCAACGGCCCTGCATACAACACTGATTGTGAGACCTGCGCACGTGCAGATTCTATAATGCGCATGTGCAGGTCTCCCTCAGGCTGCAGCACTAAGACCTGTGATGTGGTCAGGGGGCGTCTATTCACACCCGCCGCCTCGTGCTGCATTAGCATACTAGTTGTCCAGTATTGCACAGATGCTTCCATGCGGCTGTGCAATACCATACAACTCCGAATCAGGTATAAAGCCTTCACAATAGTAAAGTACTTAAAACAATATGGTTAAATAAGAAAATCTGATATCTAAATTAACTAGAAAAGAAAAAAACTTGGGAGATCCTACTGCATATAGTCAGGGCTGTAGAAAACTTGTCCTGGTCGGGTACTTTTCAGGGGGGGACATAGACTAATCTAGGGAGGTGTGGCCGCATCCCCATACAAAAGAAGTCTAGTAATGCTGGGCATCTCTCAGCCTGGGCCAAATCCATAAGGGGGTGGGACGATCAGGCAAAGAAGATTGCTGCTGCTGACAGGTAAGAGGTAGCCTAAGCACCGGGATGCCACTATCGTTATATTGACAGCAGGCATCCCGACTGCAAGGATTTCGAACCCATTGCGACTTAAGGTTTCCGAAGTACTCTAGGTAATATGGCCTCCACCCACACACCTTCACCATTAGCAACATGACATTCCACTCCCCATTCCTTTAACCTTTCTACTGTACCCTATCCCCTGACAACATGGCATTCCAGCACCCCAATGCCAAATAGCACGGCATTCCCCCCTATGTGACATGGCTTTGCTCCATACAGGGCATTATGCGATAGTAAGGGGTATGGCATGTCTGCAGGGATTTCTGTAGTAAATCCAATGTATTTGAGATGTTTACATGCACAGGTGTTTTATTGCAGACCAGTCTGATGACTGCCATCAGAAAGGGACCTCTACCGATTGCTATTAAGCTAGCTACACACTGTCAGATTTTTTTGATCGGAACAAGAAACGGGGCGACTTTTCAGCAAATTGCCAGCCCCAATATCTGTGCTATACATTATGCAGTTATTTATTAGAAGTTACCAATTTTCCACCACACCACACTGATTTTGCATGTCCGCCGACAAGGAGAATGACATAGTGACAGGAGAACATAGGAAATAGCAGATTATTAAGAATGCACACACACTGCTCAATATCGAGATTTTCGTTCTTGGCCAATCAATCGGGTAATCGAAAGAATTTGTTCTGGACATTTTTTAACTGTTTTATTGTTGAAATGCTAAAACGATCCTTCAAACACACAATACAATAAATCAAGCCAAATACCTGTTTATTGGCAAATTGGCCCAATAATTGTATAGTGTGTAGCTAGCGTTAGCATCACATCAACTCATTCTTCTGTATCCCCTTACCCTTTGGGCAGAGTCTGCAGTTTAGCAAGAGACCGCGGGCCCGATTCAGACATTACTCTAATGCCACCGCAGCTGTAAATTTGTACACAGCTGCTATGCGAAGATATGCTAATGTCGCAGACGCCGGGATTTGTAATGAGACACCAACAGATGGCATTGCAAATAAAAGTGACTGCGTACAATGGTGTAGCATCGGTCACAGATCCTCCTGTAAAAATGTCCTTCTAAGTATGCCTATGATCACGTAGAATGGCCATGTGTACTGAGACGCTGGACCCATTTATATTTCGTACGGAATCATAGGCGCAGGCTGTAACAAGCCCCCGAAAACAGTCATGTGTGTATGTTTAAATACATTTTAAAAAAGCAATGAAATTCCATAGACAAAAAAACTTACTGTTTCACATGTCCCATTAAGGCTTCTTAGACATGATCTGAAATTTCACAAAACCTACTAAATTTCTGCCACTCAAACTAAAAAAAACAATGAAATTCCAATCATTAAGGCTGATGCCTTAATGGACATGTTCCTTGTGCAATACAGATATGGTATGCCATCACACCCTGTGGTTAACTGCAGATTCAGATAGAGTGAGACTGCTGTAACTCATAAAATGGTGGAGCTGCTATTTCACAGAATTGTGTGCTCATTGGAATACACACATGCAGTCAATGCAACTGAGTTCTGGGCAGAAGATAGAGCTGCACAGATGTGATAAGAGTGGTGTGGATGGGGTAAGAGACAAAGCAGTGTGGATGCGGGAGACAGAAAGGTGTGGAGAGGGGAGAAGATTAAGCAGCACAGACAGGGGAGCCAAAGTAATGCAGATGTGTGGAAAACAGTGGTGTGGATGGGGGGAGATAGCAATGCAGATGGGGGAGTCAGAGTGGCATGGTTTGATGGGACAGAGCGATGTGGATGGGGGGAAGACAAATTGGTGCGGGTGGGGTGGAGACAATAGCATTGTTGGGGGACAAAGTGCTGCAGATGGAGGAAGAAAGAGTGCCACAGAAGAGGGGATGACAGAGCGACGTGGCTGTGGGGAAGGCAGTGGTGCAGATGGAAGGAAACAGAGTGGCACGGATGCAGGAAGACAGAGCAGGGCAGATGGGGAAAGATAGATTGGAGCAGATGAGAGAATACAGACTAGCACAGTTGGGAGACCACAAAGCAGTAGAGATTGGGCAAGATAGAGCAGCATGGAGGCATATAGCGGAAGAAACTGTACATGCATAGACAGAGTATGATAGTTTTAGCAATTAGCGAGCTGAATGTGTATTCTGAATGAGATGGATGTATGGAGTAAGAAGGATGTTGAAACCCAGTGGGATTGTTGTGGTGACCAAATGGGAATATTGTGGGCACTGAGAGGGATGTGTGTGCCACATAACTTCTCAGCCCTCAGTTACATAGATTGCATGTGTGTATTTCAATGACCACACAATTCTGTGAATTAGCAGCCCCACCATTTTGTGAGTGACAGCAATCTCACTCCGTGAGAGTGCTGAATCTGCAGTTAACCACAGGGTGTGATGCCATCCTATATCTGTATTGCACAAGGAACACATCCAGATTGGCCCTGTAATTGCAAAAATAATCCAATGCTCTTTGCAAACAGGCATTTTTCCAGAACCACTAAAGGAAGCAATTGTTAGACCACTTCTTAAAAAAACTAATTTACACCCAACTGCATGACCAACTATAGACCAATATCAAACCTTCCTTTGCTAGGAAAGTACATTGAGAAAGTGGTGGCAATGCAACTGGAAACCCACCTGTCTACCCATGATATTTATGATCCATTCCAGTCAGGATTCAGGAGAAGACATAGCACTGAAACAGCCCTGGTATGTGTACTTTATGATCATTGATGGCAAGAGACACAGGTGATTGGTCAATCTTAATCCTTCTGGATCTCTCTGCAGCTTTTCATACTGTGGCCACGGGATTCTAATTGAGCGCCTGAAAAATTTCTGTGGACTGGATGGCACAGTCCTTAGCTGGTTCAAATAATTTCTGACCGGCAGGTCACAGAGAGTTTCTTCTGTAGTAGACTCTTCATCACCAGTGCCACTTCCATGCGGTGTTCCACAGGGTTCTATACTATCTCTCATGCTTTTTGCAGTATACATGCTACCATTGGGTGAAATGATCAGACATCATGGCCTGGTCTACCACTGCTATGTAGATGATACACAACTGTACCTGTCCTTTGCTCCAGGTACAAAAGACCCCATAACAACCCTAAATGGTTGCCTAGCAGAACTTCAGGAGTGGATGAGTGCAAGCTGTCTGTGACTGAATCCTGATAAAACAGAGGTCCTTATGATAGGTCACAGTACAGGGCTACAGCTTAGCCAACCAACAGAACTTACACTTGGGGGTTCAGAATTACAAGACACTAAACATATGCGCAATCTTGGTGTTGTCCTGGATAGTGGCTTGGCACTTAAACATCAGATATCAGCCACAATCAAATCCTCATTCTTTCATCTGAGGCACAAAGCCAGAATCAAGCACTTACTTCCCTCTGAAGATCTGCATAAAGTTATACCTGCATTTATAGCATCACGCCTAGACTACTGAAACACTCTCTACCTTGGTCTACCAGCAAAAGAATTGCACCGATTGTAGATGGTTCAAACTGCAGCTGCCAGGCTATTAACCAACCAGCCCTGTTCCAGCCACATAACACCCATTCTCTACTCCAGGGGTCTTCAACCTTCAAGGCACTGTGGGCCACATTTAAAAACAAACAAAGCCAAGGACCACTAAGCTATACTGCTGTATTTAAATTCTGCCCCCTCCTCACTGTCAGGGTTCAGCCTAGGATCGGCCTCTCTCACCTCCTTGACGCTACCACTATATCTATGGGTATCCCTCAGGATCCATCTGATGTTTCTAATGCAGTATTATGCCTTGGTGGATCATTTCATCGCTATTATAAAATCCTCGCCATGGTCTGAAATCAAGCCTACTAATGTAGTAAAATTTATCATTTCATCTTTCCGAGGTAAAGCCTGGGACTGGGTTGAGCCTATTTATGATTCAAAGGATCAGATGCTGTCAGATTTAGTAGCCTTTTCTGCGGCAGTCATTAAAGAATTTGGTCCAACTTATCCTGACAGTTCTCTCGGGAATACTCATCTCAACAAAGTCTCAAGTTCTGGGGTACCACCCTCTGCTATTAAGCTCAGATGCATTTCTTTGAGTCCTTCTCAAAAAGATCCAGTACAAAAACAACCTGTCCAGAAGGATAAGACTCAAGGAGGCATAAGGATGATGAATTATAAAACAGATTCTGACTATGATCCTGAGTATGATGAAAAAACAATTTCGGTAGTTCCCATGAAAGGCACTTTGCAACTTAAGTCTTATTCCTCTTCAAGTGGTTCGAAAAAGTCTCGGAAAAAGAAGAAGAATCGATGACATCCTGGTGACCAACCTTTCTTGGATCAAGTTGACTATTTCTTCCAATTATTAGTCTCAGAATCCATCTGGTATTAGGAACCTTGTTCTTCTAAATTTTCCAGTTCTTATTGTATCTTCAAGCAAGATTTTCGAGTTTCCTGTGTTTTTCAAATATATTTTTTGTGTCTTTCTGAGGAGTTCCAGTTGGTGCCAGTGCCCACCCTAAAAGAAGGGGGTACTGTCAGGGTTCAGCCTAGGATCGGCCTCTCTCACCTCCTTGCCGGCTTCCCCTGACTTCCTTGCGGTCAGACGTCTGGTGCAGTGATGGATGTGGGGCTGAGTATTCTGCCTTAGGTGCTTTTTGCGAGCTTCCATGGTCGGCTGTGTGTGCTGGGGATCGGAGTTCCCATCATGGGCGCTGCCATGACAGTTCCTCTCATGTGACAGTACTCCTAACCTATGGTAGCATGATTTCAGTCAGCTGATGCTGTGCTCCAGTAATCTGCTACCCCTGGGTATATATCCGCCTCCAGAACTCCATTAAGTTGCTGTTCAACTTCTTCTCTGTTCCAGTGATACCAGCGTTGCTCTGTGCTAATATTTCAGAGAGTTACTTCAGCCTGTTCACAGTTCTCCAGTTTCCAGTATTAGCTTCCAAGCTATTCTTAGTCTGAGAGTAGTTCTCTCCCAGTATCCAGACTGTTTTGTTTTCTATGTCTGTGTGTCTTTGTATATGTGCTGCTAGTATTGCAGCTTCCTTGTGTCACTGAGGTGTCAGATTACCTGCTGGTATTAATTAGCTCACAGCTGGACCTCCCAGCACATATCTGTGTCAATCTGCCCTGTGTCTTGTCAGTGCAAATCTGCACTTGCATTTATCACTCTCCTAGTGTATGCCTGACTTCTCTTTGTGTCTTGTCTCTGCCAATCATTTCCAGCATTCCCATATATTCCCTGAGTCCACTCTGCTCTTGTCTGTGCAATCTCCAGTATATGTCTGTGTTCTTTGCTCAGTGTCTTGTCTCTGGTAATCAGCTCCATTCATTTCTAGCATTCCCATATATTCCCTGAGTCCACTCTGATCTTGCCTTTGCAATCCCCAGTATATGTCTGTATTTTTCTGCATACTTAACTGTTTCCAGTCCATGCCTGTGTTATAGCATTCAGTTCCATTTCCAGAGTTCATTCATTCGATTCACCTTCAGTGCTATTGCATTCATTATAGTTTCTGGTCTTCTGCCATTCCCAGGTACCTGTCCAGAGGGCCGCGACCTGCTCACTTGGTGCAGCTGAAAACCAAATCCCAATTGGAGGGGTCACTGGAGAAAACCACCAAGTGAGTTAGACTCCGTGCCTCTGGGCAGGTCTAGCCAAACCTGGGTTTGGCCGCAACTAGGAAACCTAGTCTAGTCACTCCCCTAGTCACCCGAACTCCTCGGCTCACCGTCCTCCACAGAGGAATTCCTGCACTGGATCGTGACACTCACACAATTATGACCCATAACTGCCCACTCCTACAATTTTAATTATGTCCCATAACTGAGCCCCTCTGCAGTGCCCTCAGCAGTGCCCCTTATACAGTGCCCCCAGTAGTGGTCCCCCCTATGAATTGGCCCCAGTAGTGATGCCCATTATGCAGTGCCCCCAGTAGTAGTCCACCCCTGCTGTGCCCCCAGTAGTGCCCCTTATATAATGCCCCCTGTAGTAGATCCCCCTATGCAGTGCCCCCAGTAGTGGTCCCCCTTATGCAGGCCCCCAGTAGTGATGCCCCCAATGCAGTGCTTCTTATACAGTGTCCCCTGTAGTGGTCCACCCTATTCAGTGCCCCCAGTAGTGGTCCCCTTATGCAGTGCCACTTATATAGTGCCCCCATTAGTAATCCCCCCTATGCAGTGCCCCCAGTAGTGCCCTTTATATTGTTCCCCCAGTAGTAGTCCCCCATATACAGTGCCCCCAGTAGTCATCCCCTGATGCAGTGCCCCCAGTAGTGCCCCCAGTAGTGGTCCCCCCTGATGCAGTTCCCCCAGTAGTGGTCCCCCCCAGTAGTGCCCCAAGTAGTAGTCCCCCCTGATGCAGTGCCCCCAATAGTAGTCCCACCCCCCAGCAATGCAGCCAAAGACACACACATACAAAGAAAAAAAAAACACTTACCTGAATCCCCACTCCTGCTCCCGCCACCATCCGCTCCTCTGTCCTCCCGGGCCGGCCCACTCTGAGTTATGGAAGAGCCATCATGACGTCTCTCCCATCACCCATTGCAGGAGCCGGAAGATGGAACTCATGAGTGAGCTCTAGCCCGACTCCTGCAGTGGGCGCAGCAGCCAATGAGAGTCTGTCTGACTCTCATTGGCTGGCTGTCAAAGCAAACACACTGTTGCTAACACCGGCAGTGGTGTGTTTGTTTCTGTGTGTAGTGTAGACTGCACTTACTGCGGTCTGCACTACAGTAACAATCGGCGGGCCACGGGGAATGGATCCGCGGCCACAGGTTGAAGACCCCTGCTCTACTCCCTTCACTGGCTGCCTGTAAGATGGCGAATTGTTTTCAAGATTGGCTTAATAACATTCAAAACCCTACATGACCAGGGCCCAAGGTACCTGAAGCAGCTCCTGATTCGTCTGGGGGTCGAGCTTTCAGTTTTGTGACTCCGACCTTATGGAACTTACTTCCCCGCACAGATCGAGAGGTCTCCACTCTAGAATCCTTCTAAAATAGACTTAAGACTCACCTATTCACCCAAGCATTTCACTAATTACCCTCGTTAAGGTTGTTTTGTATTTTGTACTATAAAGGCAAATGTAAAGCACTTTGAGTCCTTTAGGAGTAAAGTGCTATATAAATAAAATAATAATAATTATTATTATTATTAAGGCTTCAGCCTTAATGATCGGAATTTCATTGCTTTTTTTAGTTTGAGTGGCAGAAATTCAGTAGGTTTTGTGAAATTTCAGATCATGTCTAAGAAACCTTAATGGGACATGTGAAACCGTAAGTTTTTTTGTCTATGGAATTTCATTGCTTTTTTAAAATGTATTTATACATACACACATGACTGTTTTCGGGGGCTTGTCACAGCCTGCGCCTATGATTCCGTACGGAATATAAATGGGTCCAGCGTCTCAGTACACATGGCCATTCTGCGTGATCATAGGGATTCTCAGAAGGTCGATTATCAGAGGATATGCGACCGATGCTACATCTTTGTATGCAGTCACTTGAATTTGCGATGCCAACTGTTGGCGTCTCATTACAAATCCTGGCATCTGCGACATTAGCATATCTTCGCACAGCAGCTGTGTACAAATTTACAGCTGCGGTGGCATTAGAGTAACATGTCTGAATCGGGCCTGCGGTCTCTTGCTAAACTGTAGACTCTGCCTAAAGGGTAAGGGAATACAGACTAAAGAGTTGATGTGATGCTAACGCTAGCTACACACTATACAATTATTGGGCCAATTTGCCAATAATCAGGTAATTGTCCTGATTTATTGTATTGTGTGTATGAACGATCATTTCAGCGTTTCAACAACAAAACAGTTAAAAAACGTCCAGAACAAATTCTTTTGATTACCCGATCAATTGGCCAAGAACAAAAATCTCGATATCGAGCAGTGTATGCATTCTTAATAATCTGCTATTTCCTATGTTCTCCTGTTACCATGGTGTAATGGTTAGCATTACTGCCTCACAGCACTGAGGTCGTGGGTTCAATACCCACTACGGCCTTATGGAGTTTGTATATTTTCCCTGTGCTTGCGTGGGTTTCCTCCGGGTACTCTGGGTTCCTCCCACATTCCAAAAATATACTGGTAGGTTAATTGGCTCCCCACAAAAATTAACCATAGTGTGTATGTGTGTGAGCATGTGGTAGGGAATATAGATTGTAAGCTCCATTGGGGCAGGGAATGATGTGAATGGTCATATATTCTCTGTAAAGCGCTGCGGAATATGTGTGCGCTATATAAATAACTGGTAATAACAATAATAATAATAATGTCATTCTCCTTGTGGGCGGACATGCAAAATCAGTGTTATTAATGATCGTAATTTCATTGCTTTTTGTAGTTTTAGTGGCAGAAATTCAATATGTTTTGTGAAATTTCAGATGTGTCTAAGAAGCCTTAATGGGACATGTGAAACCGTAAGGTTTTTTGTCTATGGAATATATCTATATAGTCTAGCAGGTCTGGCGCTCACAGTTGAGATCCAATACTTAGCCCAGTGCCCTCACATAAACATTTCGTACTTCAGGCAAAGGTGCCGCACTCATGGTATATGGTAACTAGCAGCAGGTGTATACCAATGTTTCAGTGATTTAGTTACATCCTCACACCCTCCTATCATTCCCCCTGGCTGACCCGCACAAGCAGTTTTATATATCTTAGCTCTTCTTAATTAAAAAAGGGTGTGCTTCCTTCCTGAGCCTCAGAAGGTTAACACTTTCCACCGTGACATACGATGTAAGAAACCACTTCCCCAGACTTCTCGTTCATTAATTTATTATTTACTAATCCCTAAGGAAAAGTACTCTACAGTCCATGTAGGCATCCTGGTACTTGGGAAAACAAAAACTCTTATAAATGAAACACAACTACTTTCAATGGAAGCCCATCGCAAATGACAAGTCCATTACAGACTCTGACCCATCATGGCACTACCATTCATTGCATAGAAAGAGTGTGGATGTTATGATGAATTTGGTGGAGGGGACCCCACGTCTTATTATTATTATTATTATTATTATTATTATTATTATTATTATTATTATTCTTTCTATGAAGTTACCCATTTGTTAATATTGAAGTCTGCACAGATCCTTGAAAACTACTGCAGGTTTGCTGCAAGATAGGGATTTAGAAACTGAACACAATCTCGGCCAATGCTTAGGAAATACTGAATTTTGATCCCCCAAAACCAATAGTGTTGCTTTTCTATTTTAAAATGACAACAAAACCTGCCACTCAGTAAATGTATCCCTTGTGTATGTGGAAATCAACCTCTCATACCTGACTTGGGCTGATACTGATAGAGGGGGGAGTGGGTTATCTACATTAAAGAGGGATAAGAGCTTTAGGTGTTTTCTTAAATGTTAAACAGTGAGTGCTTGTATTTTGAAACTGAGATATCTATTTTAAGAGAAGTCAGAACCAGAGTTCCTGGCAGGGTGTTTGTGCTGGTCCGTATTGGGAGCAAATATATTAACAAACAAACATTTGTTTCTCTTATTCTAAAATGATCCATATATCCTTCCATGGGGATGTAGCCAGGATGCTGGCAGCGAAATGCCGACCACCAGAATCCTGACACTGAAAGCTCGGTATGGGACTAAAGATAGACATCTAAAAACTGATGCCTATCATTAGCCCCACGCCAAAATCCCGACGCCCGGCATACTGAATGTAGGTCAGCTGCGAGGGGGAAGGGTTAGGTTTAGGAACCCCCGGGGGGACTTAGGGTTAGGCTCCCCCTAGGAGGGTTAGGTTTAGGCTAGGGGAAGGGGGGTTAGGATTAGGCACTACCGGGGGGAGGTTAGGGTTAAGTACCCCCTGGTGGGATAGGTTTAGGGTGCCGGGATGGGGGAGGGGGGGTTACGGTTAGGCACCACGGAGGGACTAAGGGTTAGGCACCACGGAGGGACTAAGGGTTAGGCACCACCCCTGGAGTCTTAGTGTTAGGCTCCCCCAAGGGAGGGTTAGGGTTAGGGGGGGTTAAATATACTTACCAGCTGGCATCAGGATTATGATCTGTCGGGCTTCCAGGGTCTGGATTTGAACCAACGGCTTTTAAGACATCAGTATTTCATACCCAACCCCCTTCCATGTGATATGTAAATATCAGTCAAAGGGGGCTTTACAAAGAGTTTTCACTTTAGGATTATTACCAAAAAAAAAAGTGTCAAGAGTTCCAAAGGTTCAGAGCCAAATCGTGTTTAAACTGCAACTTTTGCACAACTGCTAGATGAATTCTGTCTGTGTAAAGTGAGTGACTTACTTATGTTGGCTTATGTAATAGGTTCCGATATTAAAGAACTGGAGGTGTTTTGGTGAGTTTGAAGCTAAATTGAAAGCGGCAATCAGTTATAAGGCAAAACCAGAATTATAACTAATTGCTGCTTTAAATTTAGCAGCAGAATTGATTAAATCATGCTGGTTCCATAATCTCTGAACCTGATACATATTCCTGCTCCCCACCCCCCACCAGAGACACACACACCTTTTATTCAAATGTCTGAGTCCTCTAACATTAATTGATTGATGTCTATGGAAGCCCTGATTATGTGTCATTGGGTATTTGTAAGAAGAACTATGTATTTGTTTATATTGTGTTAATGCAACAGAGATTATTCTATGCTCAGAATCCCAGGCAACTGAGAGGTGATGGTAAGAAGAGAGAAGGAAGGGTACAAGTACATAAAGGAGAGCAATTATAAACATAGACATAAATAGAATGCTCTAGCACAACATGGCTTAGACAGATGAAATCTGCGAGGTGGTGGATATGCTAGATTGACTCTCACAACATAAGGTGAAATGTATCAAACCTTCTAAAGAGGAGGGTGGAGAAGTTTCCCGTAGTAACCAATCAGCTTCTAGATATCATTTTATAGAATGTACCAGATAAAAGATAGCTAGACTCTAGTTGGTAGATACATCTCCCCATGGTATTCCAACAACATTTAAGAATAAAGCACCTGATGCAAAAATGTTTATAGTCCACTTTTGTGGGCACTATGCAATATATAGTGTGAGAAATAGAAACACAGGACATAAATGGTCTTTCAAGTGTTTGCATGGGCCGTAACATGTTGAGCACGGCGAGTGATTTTTTTTTTATTTCTATCAAACCTTAGATTGGATACATTCCCATTCATGCATGGAACCTTTTGCTGTACTGCAAAGTGAGAGACGCTAAGGGGCCTATTCATCATTACTAAAAATTCGATGGAGGTAATTAGGCTTAGAATTCTCATGGAGTTCTACCTAATTACCGAAGGAATTCATAATTCCTTCTCTCCATAAGTATCTATTCCGAAAAGCTGTAATTTTTGTGATGACAGCTTTTTCGGGAAATAGATACTTTTTTTTTTCTTCTAACCTTTACTGTGTTCTGCCGGGAGAACACCGTGTCAGAGCAGTCATTGGAGCCAGAGGAGGGACCAGGGAGCCCCGGAGGAAGCCAAGGAGGACCTGCCCAGCTGACAGCAGGTAAGTGTAACACGCTGTAGGCCACGCTGTACATATAGAAACACCATCAAATTCCGAAAATACATAATTTTCGGAATTTGAAGAATAGCATAATTTCCATATTCCATACTAATGTATGGGGAGTGCGGAAATTAACGCAGACGGACTTATCCAGGAGATATCAGTGATATCTCCTTTGCTAAGTGTCATCATGAATACTAAAAAAACGATAATTATAGAAAATGTCCTTAAAAACGTTATTTTAGTGTTGATGAATAGGCCCCTTAGGGGTATATTTGCTAAAGTGAGAGTTTTTAGAAATGGAGATGTTGCGCGTAGTAACCAATCAGATTCTACTTCACATTTAGCTAGCACCTTCTAGAAGATAATTGCTAGAATCTGATTGGTTGCTATGGGCAACATCTCCACTTCCAAAAACTCTCACTTAGTAAAAATACCCCTAAGTATTCTATTTAGCACAAACATAAGGAAGGTAGTAAATTATGTTACAATGTTTGATCATCTGGATCCTAGCTTGTAGGGACCTGCAATTATTATTGATCTCAATCGGTGTGCAGATTGTTGCTCCAAGATTCCATTAGAGATTTTGGTAAAGCATCCATCTATTATACCTTGTGGGTAGATAACTTTTAATAAGATACATCCAGATATCAGGGTCATTTAAGTGTATCTGAATGGCACTTCATTCTAATAGATATTGAATAAATAGTATATTGGATTTGTATAAAAATGTCTCTTTACTCCAGGGTTGTCAGTCAGTACTTGGCATGAGTGATGTATGTAAGGCAGAGATCTCATCCCAGGCAGCTTCCTGTATTTTATATTCTAGCACTTGGAAGGCCTGTTTAGTCTGCAAAACCTTTAAGTGCTGAAATATTTGCATTAGCTTACTTAAAGGAGCGGATGCCTTGAGATATTGGAGATTTGAAGGCAGCAAAGGAAGTGAGGGCCTGATACAGACCCGCTCGCGAGCGCTATGCGCTCGCGAGTGGGTCGATATTTGGCCACAGTGCATGCGCACGCCAGAGCCGGCTCCAACGTGCGCATGCGCGAGACCCGGATAGCGACGGGCACTCCGTCGTTCCGGGTCTCGCACCAAAAGGGGACGGCTGTCGATTTTGATCGACTGCTCGCACTGTTTTGGAGGCGGGCAAGGGGGGCGGCTGGCCAAAACGGAGGCGTTCCCGACGGAACACCTGCCGTTTAGGGCGGCCCCACTGACATCACGAGTGATGTCAGTGGTGAGCTTTCGGCTCTATTAAGAGCCAGAAGCTCACTGGGGCTTGCGGGAATGAGACCCTACCGCAAGGGTCTCTTTGCAAGCCCCGATGGTCGTGACCATCACTTGGCCGCTCGCAATAGCTATGCGTGCAGCCAGGAGGCCGCACAAAAAAAAAAAAATCCTGATTCAGAGCAAGCGCTCTTTCAGAGCGTCCAGCTCTGAATCAGTGCCTTGAGTACTGTGATGTAGGTTCCATATGGAGAGTAGGTAAATTGCAGCGTTTCTGAGAGTATAGGTGGTATATTTACTAAATGTTGAATTCAATCGATTTAAAATCACTCAACATCAATCATAATCAATCAAAATCATTCAACATCGATGTTGTGTTTCTTAATCACACTTTTACTAATACTTAAAAACAAAATCAAAAATTGTCTGTTAGTACATGTGTGATTTAGGGGTCAATTCATGATGTTAATTATCGAGGTCCGAACAGACCCCGATAATTAACACACTGACTTTTTGCGGACACCAGAACAATTCATCATTGCACCGGCGCCAAGACAGCTGATCCGAAAATCAGCTGTCCCAGTGAGCGGCTTTTCACTGAATGAAGTGTAAAGTGAATCATTTCACTGCTCATGAGAGCAGTGCGCATGCATGACCTACAGATCACGCATGCACACAAGAGCCCAGACTTCCAGTGGAAGGAGCCGGACAGGGGTGGGGGGATCCAAAAGGATCCCCTCTTCATGACCCGGGGCTACTTCTCATAGGGAAGGAGCATGTAGCGGCAGCAAATGCCATCTGAAGATGGCGAATGCTACCACAATCAAGCTCCGAAAAAATTATATTTTCGGTGCTTGATGAATTCATTCCCCATACTAGTATATGGGGACAGCGGACCATTCCGCAAAAGGCAGGTAAGCAGGAAATATCTATGATCGATTTTAAATAGATTTAAATTGACCATTTGTAAATATACCACTAGGGGTGTCCAGTGGCTTCACAAGGGGGCCTGATTCAGAGATGTACAGCAAGGAGGTGTCTGACACATCCATCTACATTTGCATTAAGATGGACGGAATTGCAAAGCTGCTTTTGTGCGGTTCTGCAATTCCGTCCATCTCTGAATCAGGCCCATGGGAGTAACTACCATAGGTACAAGGGGTGCAGCTGCTATGGGGCCCATCTTCCTTGTCAAAGTCACATGTGTTATATATATTTTTCACCATTGGGATGTACATAAGGGTTCTTACAAACTATTGCTATAGGGCCTTCAAATACCTAGTTACACCTCTGATCAGGCCCTATGTCTTTGTAAGTCTTATTGTGAGGAAAAGCATAAAGTTTGGATGTATGGTAGTGCAGAGTATTCACTATTTACTCAAAGAGAAACCATCACAAACCGAAAATTGAACTCTGTGGATAAACATCAACTTGTATTTTCCTCACACTGACTTAGTTTGATGTACAAGTAGGTTTATGGAACAGACTTATTCCACATTTGACCTAAACTAGAATGCAGTTTGAACCTGGTCTCCTGTGCAAAAGATGATGAAAGTATTAACCAATGAATCTATTTTTTCTTCAATATCCTGGAAGTGAAATAGCCTGGGAGGAAAAGCCCTGTCTGCTCAGCACATAAACCAATTTACCATCCTAACCTAAAGAGAGCAGAAAATTATTTCTCCATTTGTAGAGGCCACAGCACACAATTCAAACAATGCATTTCTTTCCTAAACGATAATAAAAAAAGTCTTCCTTTCATTACTTCTGGTCATGGTTAGATATAATTGTTCAAACTTATTTAGGGGCCTATTTATTAACTGTTGCACTCTGGCTCCGAAAATTGGTCGAATTTTCTCAATATACATTCTAAACTGAGGGATCCATGTAATGTTACCTATTGCTGGCGGCATATTTGGTTTAGTATCACAGTGATACCAATGACAACTTACCTTTTCAGCTACGTCAATCTGCAGATAACGTAAGAGGCACTGTCACTAACTTATATATGGGTCTGCATCTGTTCTCATTCAAAAAATGCCAAAAAATGCAAGATCATGCACTTGGGTCTCAAAAATCCAAAGGCTAAATATATAATTAATGGCACTATACTGGAAACTACTGAAGAGGAAAGGGATCTAGGAGTCACTATTTCAGGTGAAACAAAGGCAAGCAAACATTGTAACAAAGCAATGAGGAAGGCAAGTCAGATGCTTGGTTGCATAGGGAGAGGAATCAGTAGCTGAAAGAAAGAAGTGATAATGTCACTGTATAAGTCATTGGTACGTTCTCATCTCAAATACTGTGTTCAGTTCTGGAGGCCATATCTCCAGAAGGATATTAATACATTAGAGACTGTACATAGAAGGGCAACTAAAATGGTGCAAGGTCTACACCACAAAACGTACCAGGAAAGACTAAAAGATCTTAATATGTATAGTTTGGAGCAGAGAAGGGAAAGGGGGGACATGATAGAAAAGTTCAAATGTATAAAGGGTTTTAACAAGGTAAAAGGAAGGAGACATTCTTCAAAGAAAGAGAAGTATTAGAACAAGAGGACATGTTCTGAAAATGGAGGGTGGTAGGTTCAGGGGAAATTTGAGGAAATATTACTTCACAGGAAGAGTAGTGGACAAGTGGAATAGCCTCCATTCAGAGGTGGTAGAGTCTAAGACAGTAGAACAATTTAAACATGCATGGGATAGACATAAGGATATCCTTCAGAAGAAGTAAGGATCAATAAGGGTTGAGGTAACAATATGTTTAAAAATGAGGCAGACTAGATGGGCCAAGAGGTTCTTTTCTGCCATCAACTGCTATGTTTCTCTGTTTCTAAGTGAATGAGCCCATACTGTACTGAGACTATCTCTGATTTAGGAAAAAGGCAGGAAGCCTAGGGTGGGGTATATTTTGTTGAATATGCAGCCACATCCACGCCAACATTCATCATGTCGACACTGATTAGAATAATGACAAAATGTTCATGGTGGTCTAGAGGTGACTTACCTGGTATGTTGGGTTCAGTGTGTTCCACTCCGGTGGTGACGTCAGAATGACTTCCAGCAGATCCTGCATCACTTATAGTGGTAACTATGACTAACCATGATCCCTAACCCTCCTCCTAGTACCTAACCTCCCCTCCCGTAGCATTACCTTAACCCTCAACCTAGTGCCTAACCCTCCCATCCTGTAATTTAACCCTAATCCTCCGCTGCCAGTCTGTGCAGAATGTCAACATTTCACATATGAAAATTTCATATGTCAATATTCTACAGATGCCAACATGTTCAATGTTGGCATTTTAAAAATGTTGACATCATATGTGTCATTCTAGTGTTGACATTAGGAATGTCGACAAGGGAATAAAAGGCACCTCCCCCAATTACCCCATGGGCCAAGTGCACGACAATCTGGTGGTCTAGGTAGGAATTACTGGTATAGCCTACCTGTCCACAGTCTTCTGCCGCTGGCCCGTTCTGCCACAGGAACTCTTCTGTCTTGAGCCCGGCATCTTCTAACCTCTTCCAGGGCCATCGGAGCTCTTCCTGTGATGTCTGCCTCATCGGCCCACCACCATCGAACTGACTTCTCTGCCAAGAGGCGCCTGTCATCAGATGCCGTTGGCGGAGCCAGCCATGCCGCGGCGAGCCGCAAATAGCTCACTGCGGCTGCTTTCTTTTGGCTGCTGATCTGCAAGCCATAATTGACTCACAGCCGGTGCCAAAATCAAATGGCCACTATTCCGCGAGTTGCACCCAGCTCGCAGCCAGCGCCAAATGTCACCCGCCCCTGGGAACAGTCCGATGAGATGTGTCCCGCCCTGCATCTCAGAATCCAATGTTTGTGTGCTTGTTAGATTAACTTCGCTACAATGGTTGTGTATGCAAGTTGCACACTAGTTCCCCCACAAATAGAGATGGACTATATTTGTTATTATGAGCCAAACAGTCTAGAATCTATTTTGTTGTTTTGAATGTAAAAATTAAGTTAAAAGTACCTGCAGCTTGTTGCATCAGCCTGATGGACTTTTGTCTGATGTACTGGCTGCTGCATTGCAAAGTGCCACCTCCTACACCAGAAGATGGCGTCTACTACCTGTCCTCATGACAATACTAATAAATAATAATAGTAATATTTTAACAATATAATTTATATCTAATAGAATCAGATCTTTTTTTGTGTTGGTACACATGGGTATGCAGTATGAGAACCCTTTACTTGGTCTATTCTTTATTTCTTTTAACTTGTAATTCCAGAAACCGGAAGAAAATAATTTTTAGTTAAAGCATTTCAGAGATAAAATAAGCATCAGAATACCTATCCAGATTATGGCTGCTACTATAAATCTTGTATCAACTTGTTACTCTAGGTGAGTACCAGCATTTTTTTTCATAGGAGTCATACACTATATCAGGTATATTCTAGGGGTGTGCACCAGCCACTTTTCGTGTTTTGTGTTTTGGTTTTGGATCTGGATCTTTCTTCGTGTTTTGGATCTGGATTGGTTTTGCCAAAACCACCCTTCCGTGTTTTGGGTTCTGGGTTTTGTGTTTTGGATCTGGATTTTTTCTTAAAAAATAAAAAAAAACGCTAAAATCACATAAAATGGGCCTTTTTTTGTTCCTATGCTATTAATAACCCCAATAACATTAATTTCCACTCATTTCCATTCTATTCTGAACACCTCACACCTCACGATATTGTTTTTAGGCCAAAAGGTTGTACCGAGGTAGCTGGATGACTGTGCTAAGCGACACAAGTGGGCGGCACAAACACGTGGGCCATCTAGGAGTGGCACTGCAGTGGCAGACAGGAAGCCAATCAGCGTTATGGTGCCCATTTGCATGTAGCACGGACCCGGGAGATCCGTGCTACAAGCATCTGTGTGATTGGCACAGAGCAATGACAGGTCCGTGAGACCCGTCTGTGCTGCTGTGGTAAAAAAAAAAAAAAGCTGTGTAAAAAAAGAAAAAAATGGTGTGCCCCCCCCGAAAAAAAAAGAGCAACCAGCACCAGGCATTAGTGACCCAGTGCTTTTCCCCTGTATTTCCAGAACCAGGACCGGATCAGAGCCCACAGCTGGTTGCGCAGAATACGGGGAACTCCTACGTCGTTTGTCCCCCGTATTTTGGCAACCATCGCTGGTTCTGACTAGCCCGGTGCTGGTTGTGCTTAAGTACAGGGGACCCCTACATCATTTGTCCCCTGTATTTAAGCACACCCAGCACTGGGTCACTAATGCCCGGGGCTGGTTGCTCTTTTTTGGGGGGGTGCACGCCATTTTTTTCTTTTTTTACACAGGTTTTTTTTTTTTTTTACCACAGCAGCACAGACGGGTCTCATGGACCTGTCATTGCTCTGCTTTGTCAATGACACAGATGCAAGTAGCACGGATCTCCTGGTCCGTGCATGCATCTGTGTCATTGAAATACACAGCAGCACAGACGGGTCTCACTGACCCATCTGTGCTCTGTGTCACTGTCAATCACACAGATGCATGTAGCACGGATCTCACGAGTCCTTGCTACATGCAAATGAGCACCATAATGCTGATTGGCTGAGAGCCGTGACAGACGGCTCTGTCAGCCAATGAGCACTTTGCCCATTAAAGGCAAAGGCATTTTTTTTAAATGGCCGCTTGAGGCAAAACCTAGAGATCCGACAGCAGATCTCGAGGTTTTGCCTCGGGAGAGGGATCCGGGGCAGACAGGGAGATCCGAGCTTGGGATCGCCCGGATGCCCGAAGTTCGAGTGGGTTCGGTTCTCAGGGAACCGAACCCGCTCATCCCTAGTATATTCAAGTGTGAGCCAATCTGAAAACTTAGGGAGATTTGTTTTTCCGAATATTTAATAGTTAAGTTTTACTACAAAAGAAAAAGTACTGAAAATAATTATAAATTATATATTAAATTTTAAAATATATGTTATCCCTTTTTTCAGTACTTTTTTACTTTTTTACTGAACAAAACGTATTTAGCTTGATACATTGTGCGCCCTCCTTCCCATTATATATCTTTATAGACTTTGAATTCCTCCCTTTATTAGGTTGTAGATATATTGTGCCTTCCCTTTATATAGTTTGATTTATTTTGATCATCTTCACTCTATCCCCTTAAACTTTCTTCTTAGTGACCTGCACGGCTATTCTCTCTGTGTCTCATCCACAGCCCCTCTTTTCACTTTGGGGATCAGGTGCCATGACTATTCCACTCAAGCATGTGCAATCAATGCACAACAAAAACAAAAAGAAAAAAATACAACAAAACTGCAACCAGCGGCAGAGCAAGATAAAAAGCTATTCTAAAATGATCAAGTCTATTTTTGCTGGATCAAACGCGCACCTTTTCGCACATTTGGACGGTGTGAGTTTGTCCCTAAATTCATAAATGTAATAGGGTGTGAGTTTAAGGGTCCGTGTTTGACTAGCATACAGTATGAGTGCATGCAAGTTAAACTGCGGGTAAACGGGCACCTTGTAATGCGACTTTCATTACAAGGTGCGAGTTAAACAGAAGACTTCACAGACAGTGAGATCCATTAAGGCTTCTGTGTTAGAAAATATAATAAAATGTTAAGAATCAAAACAAAAATAACATGAGGATCCCCTCCCCTAAAGCACACCAAGCACCGGGCTTTTTCAAGCTGGTTCTGGTTGAAATGAAGACGTAGGGATCTCCCCTATTTTCAAAAATCAGCACCAGGCTTAGTGAGCCGGTCCTGGTTGTGGGGATATGAGGGACAAAATGAGTAGGGGTCCCCCATATTAGCCACAACCAGCACTGGACTCTTTCGAGCGGGAATATGGAATGTAATGCCTCAGCCATGGAACCCGCTTCACTGGGTCCTTTGGCCAAAACATTCATCATGCTAGGCAGCCCAGCCTGGGGACCCCTGGGGAGATGGGGATGGTACTTCGCGAATGACGTTACAGCCACTGCATTTCCCATAGTAATGCATTGGCTGAACATTCATTGGCTGACAGAGGTGAGTCTCCACCTCTCTACCAATGAGCGGTTCCCACCATTGACTTCAATGGTGGGAACTGCTAGGTTACTAAAGTGCATTCCCACAATTCAACCAATGCATTTCTATGGGAAATGTGGTTGCTTAACCGGCATTCACAAAGTAGCATCCTTAGAGGACGGAACTATGTCCAATGGGTCTAGGCTTGGCATTTTTTTTATATTAAGAAGACAATGGATGCCTACATGGACCAGAGAGGGCCAAAACCATAGAGCAGGTGAGCATGTTTTTTTGTTTGTTTTTTTTTACAGGTACCAATCTGGATTCTGCTGGACAAGGGGGCATGATCTACACCAGGGTCAAGGTGAGTATGTGTGAGTTTATTGAAGTTTTACAGTCAGTGTGTGAGTCTTTATTTTTATATTTAATGCCCTGCATGCTGGTACATGTGGTTCTCCAAGTAACAGCATGCGGGGAGGCTTAATTGGACCTCTAGTAGTCCTGTAGGTATGCAGTCGGGAAGCCGGCGGACATAGGTCCGACAGCCGGCTTCCCGACTGCTTTATCCTGGCGAGGGTTAAATGACAGGCGTCTAAATCTAGATGCCTGTCATTTTACCGACGCAGGGAGACCGGTGCCTGGCATCCCATTTGAAATGATGCTGGGCGCTGCTGCGGATAGCCGCTTTAGGTTTCGGGCTCTCGGGGGGCACTTAGGGTTAGGCACCCCCCCGGGAGGTTAGGGTTAGGGTAGGAGGAGGGAGGGTTAGGGTTAGGCAACCCCGGGGGGACTTAGGGTTAGGCACCCCCCGGGGGACTTAGGTCTAGGCGGCGGTGAAGGGGGGGTTAGGTTTAGTCACTTAGAGGGGGGATTAGGGTTAGGCACTGGGGAGAAGGTTAGGGTTAGACACCCCTAAGGAGGGTTAGGGTTAGGGGGGTTAGGTTAGGTTAGTTGACACTTACCTAGGGACAATCGGGATTTTCAGCCGTGTCGGCCTGCCGCTGTCGGGATTTGAACCGCCGGACACAAAAATCATACTGATTCCGTCCTGTAAAGGACAATATTATTTATTCTATTTATTACACTATCAACCTGGCATAAACCGCCCAGAGGTACCGGGGATAGCCCTGGGCTATCAGCTCAGGACTGGGGTGCCCTTGAGAGGGAGAATCTCTTTATTGGGGGGGTCCCCACCTCCAAATGGATCCCCGGCCTGGGCTGACTAGCATGGGGTGATGAATGCTTTGTCTCGGGGGACCCCGTGAAGTGGGTCCCACGGCTGTGGCATTACATTTCCGCTAGAAACAGTCCAGTGCTGGTTGTGGCTAATACTCCTTTTGTCCGCATATTTCCACAACTAGGGCCAGCTCACTGAGCCTGGTGATGGTTGTTAAAAATATGGGGGATTCCTGCATCTTCCCACCCCCCCATATTTTCATAGCCAGGACCGACTCAAAAAAACCTGGTGCTGGTTGTGCTTTTAGGGGAGGACCCCAGGTAATTTTTTTAAAATGTAACTATTTAATAGCTTTTACAGAAAGAAGCATTCACGGATCCCACTGATCTGTGCATGCTTCTGTCTAACACGCAATTGCTCAGGCTATACTCGCTACCCTGAAGCAGGTCTATTGTTTTGCACGTTTTAGGTAAGTAATATTGTGTGAGTTAAAAACTAGAACTCTATTACATTGGGCGAGTTGTAAGTTTTCCATGGGAAAATACCTGGATGTAAGTTTGGCCATTGCGAGTTGCAGGAATGTGAGAAACATGCAAGTTTGCATGTTCTCGCACCCTATTACATTGTGCTATTTCTAAAAATGTGCGAGTTTAGCGCTAAATTCATACAATTTCAAAACTCGCACCCTATTCCATTCCGCAGTAAATCATGTTGCAGACCAGATTTGGGCAGTGGGACACCAATTGAATAGGTCTACTCTATATGTTTCAAGGCAAAAACTCATAGAACCCCCCTTGTGTATTTCTCCTGGTCCATCCATCTACAGTACAATCTGTCATTTTCATGGTTACCAATAATTACACTGCTTTTACAAATAAAATTGCTTTTACACCCCTAAGTTCCAGCTGTTTTCTATTATCATGTCTATTTAAATCCACTTGAATGGTTACTTATGTAAATGGTGAAAAAAGTGGATAATAATATAAAATTTCACTTAGTTTTAACTAAAACATTTCGTCCTTGCTGTTACATTGTTACATTAACTTAAGCATTTTACTTGTCAACTAGCCCTGCGCAGACTGAGATCTTGTACTTGTACTGAGACCTTTTACTCCTGCATAGTATGTTATGTCAAACCTGATCTCCGCCTACAGCTTGCTGTTACTCTTACTTTTCATGTGACTTTGATGAAATCCTGCCACATTCACATTTTTTGATACACGACCCACATCTTTCCCATTTTGATTACCTGTAATATCTGAATATGTTTTTTTCCAAATGCCAGTTGCCAGTCTGCAATGAGCCCTGAGGCGATGACCTTTTATAATGTGTATAGCACATATTTCTTTTTATAAATGTAACCATAATGGACTACTTGGACTAATGTCGCTATGTAGAAAATGATTGGCATAGTGCCTGGAATAAACCCAGTTTATTTTAAATGGAAAACTAGAGATGTGCGCAGACCCTATGTGTTTGGTTTTGGTTCTAAAGCATTGTCTGGTTTTGGTTTTGGCAATACCACCCTCACATGTTTTGGTTCAGTCTCGGATTTCTTAAAAAAAATGTATAAAAACAGCTAAAATCACGTAATTCGGACCAGTTTTGTTCCTATAGTATTAACATCAATAATATTATTTTCCAGTCATTATCAGTCAATTTTGTCCACCTCACATCACTTGAAATCAGAAGCGAGGGGCTTAAATGCAATCCAAAGTACGTGATATCCTGTTTTTAGATCCTAAGGTCTGAACTTGGTGAGGAGACATCAGCAGGGACTGGGAACCCGAAAGTTAAAAATAACATTTATATTGCTGCTTATTATAATGATTGATTGATTATATACATATGTATGACCATCTATATATATATATATATATATATATATATATATACAGTATATATAGATATATAGATATTTATAAATGTATATATATGTATATATATATATATATATACACATATATATATATATAAATATATATGTGTGTGAGTATATACTGTATATACATATTATAACAGCAGCTGTGATCCGGCACTCACAATAGTAATAAGAACATACTGCCTCCGGTGCCCTCCTTTACAGGGAGCAGCATCCCCATAACATATATATATCCACAAGAGGCGGCTCTCTGAGTCTGAGTAGAAGGTGAAAGAATGCTGATTTATTCAGACATAAGTGCTATACATCGACGTTTCGGGGCCACATGCACCTTCATCAGGATGACACATTCCTCTTCATCAGGATATTTGAAGACATCTATATATTTAGATGTCTTCAAATAATTCCAGGAATGGAGAACCCATTAAAGTCTCCTGTTACATCTAAGCGCCCTAAAGCAAAACCAATGCATTTTGCGACCATACTTTATTCGGGATGCAGTTCATTTACTGGTGTCTGGAATGCCAGATGTCGGAATTTAAGGGCTGCTGAGCAGTACTTTCTTTGCCAGTGCAACATTTATCCCAGTGCAAGCTGGTTACTAGTACTCTGTGCTCCCTTGCTGTTACCTGTTCCTAGCTGCTATCCTCAGACCCTGCTTGCTCCAGACTCCAGTCACCCTTGTCAGACCTCTGTGTGACAGCAGCGCTACTCCAGGCTACCACCCCTAGGGGGACTTCTGCTGATATCTGAACAGTCTGTGCTTCTCCCCAGTCATCTGGTTACCAGTCGCCTGTACCCTGTGTACCTATCGGGTACTCTTCCATCTGATTCACCACCTGCCAGCTTGTAATGCATGAATAATACCCCTCTGAAGCTTGCATCTTTCCAGTACCAGCAATCTGCCCTGAAAGCTTCTCCTGGTTCCACTCCGGGTCCAAGTCCTCTTTCACCCGTGACAAATGGATTTGGCCAGTGGACAGGATCCCATGACAGATATTCTCCAAGGCATCGTCAGCCGCCTGGAGGGCCTGGAAGCTATGCAGCGACAACTGGCCCAGTTTTTACAGGAGATGTCTCTCTACCAGGATAATTTACAGGCTTCGCTGGTCACCATGAATATGCCGACCTCCACTAGTCAGCCAATTTCCTCGGTCATTCCCGCTCCAGCTGCCCCATCCCATCTACATCTGCCGATGCCTAATAAGTTTGGTGGGAACCCGAAACTGTGCAGAGGATTCCTCAACCAGTGTGACGTACACTTCACACTGCAACAAGCAAACTTTCCTTCAGCTAAGGCCAAGGTGGCCCACATTGTGTCCCTTGTGTCTGGGTCTTCTCTGGACTGGGTATCTCCTCTCTGTGAAAGATCTGACCCAATCTTGGACAGTTATCCTGAATTTCTGGCCTCCTTTAGGAGGATTTTCGATGAGCCAGTGAGAACAACTTCGGCAGCCGCTGAGATTATGCGACTTCGCCAAGGCAACCGTCCCGTGAGCCAGTACGTCATTCAGTTTCAGACACTGGCCTCAGAGTTGGGATGGAACGAAGAGGCTCTGATAGCAGCTTTCTGAAGCGGCCTCTCGGACTAGGTGAAGGATGATCTGGCGACAAGAGACCTTCCTTCTTGCCTGGATGGGGTTATTTCCCTCTGTAACAAGGTGGATCAGAGATATAGGGAATGCCAAGTCGAGAAATCTAAGAGAGACCGCTATCGGTTTCACCCGTCTAATGCTTCTAGTACTTCCATGCCAGAACCTGTTGGTGATGAACCTATGCAGATTAACAGAGCCCATTTATCACCCGAGGAGCGGCAAAGACATCGCAGAGAGAACTTGTGCTTGTATTGCGGTGGAAATAGTCATATGGTGATGTCCTGCCCTCAGCGCCCGGGAAACTTTCGCTCCTAACTGCCATCGGGGACACTAGGTTAGGAGTTATGATGCTGTCTCCATCCAAAAAAGAATCTACTCTGTCTCTCTCTCTCTGAAGATGGGATAGGATAATAAAACTGTGATTTCTCTCCTTGATTCTGGAGAAGCAGAGAATTTCATCACAGCTGAACTTGTCAAGAAATTCCAAATACCCATCAAGAAACTTGACCATGATATCGCCCTGTCTGCAGTTGACCAAAGCCGAATTCATAATGGAACTCTATCTTTTGTTACCTTTCCTAAACAAGTCCTAATAGGGGCTCTTCATACTGAGTCAATACAATTTCTAGTCATCCCCAAGGCCTCACACGGGATTATATCAGGATACCCCTGGTTATGCCGACATAACCCAAAGATTGACTGGGACTCCATGAAAATTTTGTCGTGGGGAGAGGCTTGTCATACATCATGTTTACCCTGTGTCAAGTCTGTGAGGAAAATACACATACCTGAAAATGCAAATTCCTTACCAATATGCTTCCTTTTGTGATGTCTTTTGTATGGCTGGAGCTGACTTGTTACAACCCCATCAGGACTGGGACTGTCCTATTGAACTGATTCCCGGCAAGTCACCACCTCGGGGTCGCACGTAGCCTTTATCCCTGCATGAGACCAAAGCGATGTCTACAACCCTATATTGACTACCAGGGTCTGAATGACATTACTGTAAAAAATCGCTGCCCCTTGCCGCTTATAAGGGCACTACCATTTTTACAAAATTTGATTTAAGAGGGGCCTACAACCTCATCAGAATCCAACCTGGAGATGAATGGAAGACCGTATTCAATACTCAGGGTGGACATTTTGAATATCTGGTGATGTCTTTTGGCCTATGTAATGCCCCCGCAGTCTTCCAAGCATTCATAAATGAGATTTTCAGAGACCTGCTGTATTCCGCTATCGTAGTTTATCTTGACGATATTTAGATTTTTTCTTCCTCTCCGGAGAAGCATCAAGAACAGGTAAAAGAGGTCCTATCTCGCTTACGAAAGAACCATTTGTACTGTAAGCTCGAGAAATGTGTCTTTGGGGTGTCCTCCATCTCTTTCTTGGGGTATATCATCTCCGGCTCAGGATTGAAGATGGATCCCCAAAAGGTACAAGCCATTCTTGACTGGTCCCGTCCTGGCTCCCTTAAGGTGATCCAAAGATTCCTGGGGTTTGCCAATTATTATAGACATTTTATCAAAGGCTTCTCTACCTTAGTAACACCAATATCTGCTCTGACTCGTAAGGGGGCAATTCCCTCTCAATGACCTCCAGAGGCCGAATCTGCTTTTCAATTATTAAAACAAGCATTTGTCTCCGCTCAAATCCTAAGACAACCTGATGTGGATAGACTTTTTCTGTTGGAGGCGGACGCCTCCTCAGAAGCAGTTGGAGCTGTCCTCTCTCAAAAGTTTGAGGATAATTGAGTCCATCCCTGTGCATATTTCTCCAAGACATTTCTGCCAGCCGAGAGAAATTACCCTATCGGGGAGCAAGAACTGTTAGCTGTCAAACTAGCCTTTGAGGAGTGGTGGTATTTGCTTGAAGGAGCCAACCCTATCACCGTCTATATGGATCATAGGAATTTGCTCTTCCTAAAGAACATTCATTGTATCAGTCCTCGTTTAGCCCAGTGGGCGATCTTCTTTTTTCGTTTCGATTTCTCTTTAACCTTCTGCCCAGGAGCTCAAAATCTGAAAGCAGATGCCCTGTCACGATCCTTCTCATCTGAAAGCACTACAGAAGATCTTGGGGAGACACCTGTCCTGAAACTCAGAGTGTTTGCTGCTACTAATATGCAATCTCCTTCGGGGAAGATCTTTGTGGCCCCCGAATCTAAGGAAACAACTTCTAACCTGGGCCCATAGGTCCCGCTTTTCCGGACATACAGGTATTCGCAAAACCCTGGAATTTCTCCAGCAATCTTATTGGTGGCCTGCCATGAAGGCTGATATCTCCGAGTTCATCTCCTCCTGTACCCAGTGCACTGAGCATAAGATTCCCCGGCAAGCATATGCAGGTGAACTGAGACCTCTGTCCATTCCGACTCGGCCTTGGACCCACTTGTCCATGGATTTCATAACCAACCTGCCTGAGTCTAAGGGTTACTCTACCATCTAGGTCATGATAGATCATTTTTCTAAAATGGTGCACTACATACCCCTCAAAAAATTACCGTCCGCTCCTGAACTGGCCCAGATTTTCATCACCCATATATTTGGTCTGCATGGACTCCCAACTGAGATCGTTTCTGACTGGGGAGTTCAGTTTATGGCAAAATTTTGGAGAGTGTTATGTTCTGCTCTACAAGTCAAGTTGAAGTTCTCTACAGCCTATCAACCCCAAAACCAATGGGAGCACAGAAAGAGTGAATCAGGATCTAGAAACGTTCTTAAGGATGTACATGTCTTCCTCACAGTACGATTGGGTGGATTGTTTACCCTGGGCGGAGTTTGCACACAACAGCTCATATCATTCTTCTACCGGGCAGACTCCTTTTCTCATGGTTTATGGTCATCATCCCAGAATTCCAGAGTTCCAAAGTCTTCCAGCATTCGATGTTCCAGCTGTATCCACCTCTATGCAAGATTTCTCCTGAATTTGGGCTCAGGTTCATGCCTCTCTACTGAAAACCTCCCATTGTTACAAATTAGGGGCTGACAGGAAGAGGAGGTTCATTCCTAGTATGAAAGTAGGGGACCAGGTGTGGCTTTCTACCCATAACCTCCAAGTGCCTTCTATGAAGTTTGCTCCCCGCTTCATCTGTCCATTTACTATTACGGAGGTGATCAATCCCGTGGCCTACAGACTATGTCTTCCCGCATATCTTAAAATTCCAAACTACTTCCACATCTCTCTTCTCAAACCATTAGTTTTAAATCGATTTCTTCCAACTCTGCCTACATCTCCCACGATCCATACCAAGAGAGGAGTAGAGTTTGAGATTAAACAAATCCTTGATTCCTGATACCGCTATGGACAACTCCAATATTTGTTGGACTGGAAGGGGTACGCTCCTGAAGAAAGATGTTGGGTTAAAGAAGAGGATGTCAATGCTACCCATCGTCTTCGCAAGTTCCATATAGAAAATCCTGAAAAACCCAAGAGGTGCCCGGAGGTCACCCATAAAGGAGGGGGTACTGTCACAACCAGGGCTGTTTGTGTCATGGGCCAGTCCCTGGTGGGGGCACAGGCATCTGGAGGTCAGTGCTACATACCTCAGGGTCACACAGGCACAGAGTCCTGAATGCAGGTGTCAATTTGGGTCACTTTAGGCAGTGCTGCAGCACAACATGGGTGTCGCCATCTTGGATTTCATCAGGTGACTCATTTCAGCTAATCCAGCCAGAACATTATCAGGAATTCGAGCAACCATGTATTTTCTTTGGTATTTAAGGGCTGCTGAGCAGTCCTTTCCTTGCCAGTGCAACGTTCATCCCAGGGCAAGCTGGGTACTAGTTCTCTGTGCTCCCTTGCTGTTACCTGTAGCTGCTATCCTCAGACCCTGCTCGCTCCAGACTCCAGACACCCTTGTCAGACCTCTGTGTGACAGCAGCGCTACTCCAGGCTACCACCCCTAGGGGGACTTCTGCTGATATCTGAACAGTCTGTGCTTCTCCCCAGTCATCCGGTTACCAGTCGCCTGTACCCTGCATACCTATCAGGTATACTTCCGTCTGGATTACCACCTGCCTTCGGGTAATGCATGAATAATACCCCTCTGAAACCTGCATCCTTCCAGTACCAGCAATCTGCCCTGAAAGCCTCTCCTGGTTCCACTCCGGGTCGAAGTCCTCTTTCACCCGTGACACTGTGTACACACTGACAGATACATTGGCCGATCGATTGATCGGCCAATGTATCTGCTGCCCGTCGGGCAGTGTGTACCCGAGATATGTCGGTGAATGTCGGCATTCACCGATATATCGCATTGGCTGTGCTGCACTGCTGATGGACAGATATGGCAGATGGCAGACCGCCCATACACACAAAGCCGCAGCAGCGATGAGGGGGGCGGGACACATCCCCCGTCCACAGGGACACGCCCCCTGGTCGCCGGGACATGCGGGCAGACACAGATGATGTGTGTACAAACAACCATCATCTGCAGATATATCTGTATAGTGTGTACCCACCATTGAGCTTACACTCACGCTGATTTGGACATGCACCAGTTTGTTTAGCATTAAAAATGTCTATGTCCATATGTGGTTTTTGTAGTTGTTCCCACTATACTTGAAAAGGCAGAATGGCGCAGGGAAGCGGTGTGCAGGGTTGCCATCAGAAATTGTGGGGCCCGGGACTAACCAAATCGGCAGGGCCCCCCTTTCCCCCGCTACATTAATCCTACAAGAAAAACATTTGGCCAAAAAATATGTGCATCCAGCCAGCTGCCCTTCTGTGCGTCCAGCAGACCCACTTATGTGTGTTCAACCATTCCCACCTTATGTGCTTCCAGCCAGTCTCCCATATTTATGTGTGTCCAGCCAGGTCCCTCTTTAGGTGCATCCAGCCAGGCTTCCCACTTTTGTGCATCTAATATATCTATCCAGCCAGGACCCCCCTTTTGAGCAATCAGCCAGCCCCCTCCCTTATGTGCATCCATGCTGGAGCCGGACTGACAGGGGCTGTTAGAGCCGCGGCGGGTCCTAGTGCCCGCCGGCTCAATGTAATCTGACGGAGACAGCTGCTGCTGCTCTCCGTATAAAAAAAAAATGCCACAAACTACAGGGGGGGTGGGGGGTGGTAGGACCAGGCCCCCCCTTTCTGCCAGGTGTCCGGGCCCGGGACTGTAGGCCCAACAGTCCGTCCCTGATGGCGGTCCTGTGGTATGTAAAAGGGTGCGTAGAAGCAAACCCAGTATAGTACAATATCTGCACACAGAGATGCATGCACACCTGTCAGTAGCCATATCATTTGCCTGAGGGCTGCTACAATTAGTACATGATAATGACTAAGGGCCTGATTCAGATATGTACGCATGACGCTTGGGGGCGGGGACAGAGGGATGCAGCCTGTGTTTCCAGGTAATGGACCCCATTTTCTGGGAGTGACGAGCCCGGTGTCTACGTTTTCCGATGCAGATTTCCTGGCCTTGCAGACTGCCAGCTTGAGTGGACTGCGGACTGCAAGCATCTATGGACTGCGCCATCATGACTGATGGTCACGATGATGATCTGAGGCAGCATCTATGGACACTGCACTCAGATTGTTATTGCTGTCAGGAGGCATCTGCTTCCTATACCTGCCTCCTGCAGTATTACATTATTTGCTGGTTGGTATTGCACAGCCACGACCTTGTGGTTGTAGAAACCATCCGAACATGACTCAGGCCCACTATGGGGTAAATGTAGTAGCCTGTGACATGCAGGCATTGGCGAGATCCCAGTGAGTTTGCACAATGGTCAATCATTTAAAAGGCAAAATATGGCAAATGCAACTGAGCATCTTAACATGCCTTTGACGCAGCATATGATAGTAAAGATACTATTTTTACTTGCAGCTTTTTAGATTTTATTATTTGTGTCCTATTCCACATAAGCCCAATTGTTTCCTGTTATCTTATTCCCCAATCATGCATTCCTGACTGATACAATGGAAGGGGGAATAAAACAACAAAACAGAGTAAAAGGAGCAAGAAGAAGACAGATTTGGTTTTTATTAAAAAGAGAGATATTTAAATTGACTTAATATGTAGGTTAGAAGTTTCCGCAGTCTGCTCAGATGTTCAGCATTACTTTGTAATCAGTAATAGTATAGTAGTTTTACAGTAGAATCCGCAATTTATGACTCTGAAACATATGCAGGAAAATGAATATGGGTGAATGGTAACCTTGTAAATCATATTTAAATTTCATCATTCAGATAAGCAGTGACCCTGCAATTCAATTTACACCCCGGGGTGAAGGAGAGTGGAGAAGAAGTTGGAAGTCAGTCATCATACTACTTTTTATTTATTATTAGCCTCAAGAACTAAATAAATGACTACATGGTACATGAGAGGAAAATAATAATTTAAAATTGATACTTTAGAGCATGATTCATTACGGATCGCTATTGCGATCGCAACTGCGATTAGGCACGCAGTCCCACTGCGAAAATATGCTAATGAATGCTATTGCAATGCCGTCGCACCCTAACATAAGGACGCCCACTTTACCTTACACTCACATCAGTAATACTTTGCAAGTCTGCGAAACCATCGGTAACATCGAATCCAATCGGAGCCTCATGCACACTTGCACCTTACTCAGAAATTGCCAGCCTCATTCCACACAGTAAAAACCCAAGCTGCGTATGGCATCGCAGTGGCTAATTTATGCATTCCCCTGTAATGGCGTTCAAACGCATTGGCACGCCTGCATTCCTGCTTTCTTGTCTCTTCGCAGCCTGTGAAGAGATAGTGAAGCAGCTTGGGAGAATCCGGAAAAGTCCAGCATCCCCTCCCTGGCCCGCTCCCTCCCCCGCTTGCTCTGGCACACCTCCCGGCTATCTCCACTGATGGTGTCCCCTGCCCCGCAGCGGCTGCAGCTCTGTGACTCCTACTGAGAGAGTGCAGCCCCGAAGTGCCAGTCCCCCCGCCCTCCACCGCTACTGTTTCCTCTCCCACCCTGGCTCACTGGAGGAGAGCCGGGAGGGAGCTTTGCTAAGGTGGGGGGACAAAGCAGGGAGGGATCTGTGGAAATTATCGGGGGACAATTGTAACCAGGAGATATCAGTGATATCTCCTGCATTACACGAATGATGAATTACCCTGGCACTACTACAAAAATAGGTGAAAATCTTAATTTTATAATGAATAGATCCCTTATGGTGCATACACATGGTCAGATTTAAAGGACGATTTAAACAATAACGATATCGTTTATCTTCTGATCGTTTAAATCGTCCTTTATTTGCCCCGTCAAATGGCCAAACGATGTGCGGGCACGGATGGTCGATATCGATCACCGCCCATGCATGCAGGCCAACCTGGTCGATATCAACCATGTTAGCCTGGTTACTATAGTGACCCTATATTGTTGATCGAGGGTCATTATAGTAGTTGGGGGAATGGTGCATGTGTTGGATGTTCAATACCAATCATCCAGCACATGTAGGACGATCAGACAACGATATCTGATAGTTGTCTGATCTGACCATGTGTACGGGCCATTAGAGTAACTGGCAATGAAAGCATGTGGCTACTTTTGTTTGTTATTCTGTAAATAGTGAGCTGGGACTTATAAGGCCACAAGTCTTTTATAGATCTGGTCTCCCAGTACTTCATACAGTACTATACAACCAGTCTATAACATTGTTCATATTTGTGGCTTACCTAGCTTTCACTGTGGTTGTGTAAGATAAATGTCAGCTAATTATTTGGTGCTAAATTAGTAAGAGCATTTATACAGCAATATTCACTTCTGTGGTCTACTGTACAGTATCTCAGTCCTTTTCACAGTTCCAGGCCCTAGGTTCTTACCTAATGTTATACTGTTTGTTTTGTGTAGTGTGTGAAATACACATACAGTATGCTAGAATCAATAAAGACCATTGTTGCCACATGTGCACCGCCCATATTTTGGAACAGAGGCCCTGATTCAGAGCCGGACGCTCTGACAGTGCTCTCGCTCTGAATCAGGGCGTTTTTGTTTTTTTTTGTGCAGCCTCCTGGCTGCTCGCATAGCTGTGGGTGACCAGGATGATGGTGAGCGGCTAGGATGATGGTTGCGATGGTCAAGACCATCGCGACCAACGCGATTGCGAAGAGACCCTTGTGGTAGGGTCTCGTGGCCGCAAGCCCCAGAGAGATTTCGGCTCTAACAGAGCCGGAATATCTCCACTGACATCACTCGTGATGTCAGTGGGGCCGGCCCAAGGCGTTCTCATGGGAACGCCTCCGTTTGGGCAGCCACCCCCCCGGCCCGCCCACCAAAGGGGGCGAGCTGTCACTCAACATCTACAGCTCTCCCCCTTTGGTGCGAGACCCGGAGTGACGGATTGCCCGTTGCTATCCGGGTCTCTTGCATGCGCACGACGGACCCGGCTCCGTAGTGCGCATGCGCTCTGGGCCATCATCAAACCCAGTTGCGAGCGCTTGCGACCGGGTCTGAATCTGGCCCAGAAAACCCAAACACCCATGTGTCAAAAAATTTATCTTGTCCACAGAAGATACCATATTTCTTTATCCATGCCAAATTCAGTAAAATGTCTGCAGTAAAATGACACAACTAGTTCTATTGATATCATGCAGAAAAACCTATCAGTAATAACTTAACAGGTTAGCTTTAAATAACAATTAGATAGCCCATCTTACATGAAAAAAAACATACAGATGGAGAGGAAAAAAACAGGTGGTGGACAGCAGGCTCTATTGTATCCATGTCATAAAGTATACTCTGCAACAGGATTGCAAACCACCTATTAAACATAATTAAAAATATTATAATAATTGATGCAAGGAAAGTATTATGAAAGAAGACAATTATTGAAACCAGATGTCACAAGAATTTAAGAATGTAATTCAGCTAGTGCTTTCATATAGTACTCATAAATACTGAGTGTCTGTCATAGCCGGATTAAGGCCCCATGGGGCCTGAGGAAAGTTACTGGTTTTGGGCTTTACACACACACACACTCACACATGAGTTGGGGGATAAAAAATCTTAAATGGCTCCTGCTATAAGATCCCCCCGCACACACATGACATAAGTACCCCACATGCCCATCGGAAATCATTGGACCTCCTTACAAACCCATTGAACCTCCCCACTTGCCCCTTAAATACATTCAGACATCTCACACATGTCCCTTACATATTATTCAAATACACCTACATGCCATCAGACAGGGCCGTACCTAGGGTGGTGCAAAAAATGGGGGGAGGGGCGCGCCAGTGCTCTCTGGCACAGGGCACCAAAAAGTCTAGTTACGGCTCTGCCATCAAAGCTCCCCACATTCCAGGCCATCAGACCATTCAATTTGCCCTTCAAATGCTATCAGACATTGTCACATGCCCCTTGCAGTACATGCCAATCAGACCATCCATATGCCATCAGACTCTGAAAATGTACCTGACATGCCCATTAGATGTCTCCCTTATGCCCCTTATATGCTCATCAGATGTCTCCTTAAAGCCTTGTGTGCTCCAAAAAATCTTACACCTCTCTCCTTCACTTGCCTTGTGCTGCTTATGCATAAAAGTGTGGAAGCACAATCTCCTCCTCCCTGTTCTCCAATTGGAGGGATTTTGTGAAAGCTTTGCTGGCACCTACCTAGCTACTGTCTGTGAAAGGCAACATAGTCGCGGATTTATGCCAACCACAGTGCTCCCACCCTTGTGCCCTTCCCCCTCATGCCAGGTGTCGGGGAGGATACGATCAGCGTTGAGAAATTCAGACATCTTCCTGTAAACAAAGATAGCGGCCCATCAATACCTAGATGGATGCATGTTGTGTAAACAGGTTCTGGTGTGTGTGTATATATATATATATATATATATATATATAGGTGTGTGTGATACCCCAATTTTATGGGAGTATCACTAATAAGATGCCCGGTTTATGTGGGATAGATGTGTCTAATATTTATTTGGGTGTGCATGATATGATGCCCCAGGGCTGTGATGTGTATTATTTATGTACTGGACACTGGCATTTGTATGTCTTATATTATGCCCACTGGACTGTCTCTATTTCCCCCCCCCCTGGGATTATAAACTGTCCCCAGCCGTGGACTGTTAATGGTGGGGTAGCGCAGTGTCTGGGCTGCCCCACTGGACTTGAGGGGGAGCCCAGCTTGCCCTCCTACAGTAATATATGACCATTGTGACTGTAATGTAGCACGCGCACCCAGCGGGAACAGAGCCTGCGTGTGTCAAGGACCTGAACAGAGCCTTTAAGAGGAGCTGCCCAGCTGACTGGCAGTCAGTCCTGAGGCAGCGTGATACAGCGCAGGGTCCACGCACTCACCGGACAGCTGTGAGATTGTCAGCGGGAGACACGGGTGCCGCTTCCAGGGTGAGAGGCTGGACTGACCGGAGCGTGGCTGTGAGGAGAAACGGTCATCAGGGCGGGAGCGGTGTCACCCGGAGCTTGTCAGGAAGCTGTTGCTGCCTTGGAGAGGAAGCAGCGAAGACGGGACTGCCCCAAAGCCATCCCCTTCTGCGGTGACTGACAGAGGGGGCTGGATTGGAGTATAGGACGCTATCCCAGATGCTGCAAGCACTGATCAGCTGGACTACAAGGAGCAGGTCTGCACCACATGGAACTGACAGAAACTGCAGGATAGAGCAAAGGGATAATTACCTGTGAGCTCATAGTAGTTTCTGCAACAATAAGAGATTAACTACAATACAGCAATTCAAAGAGGATAGAGCCTGATGGAGTTAATTTATTCCTCATCTACTTTATAGCAGCAGAATAATCTCTTCTCCTATACCAGATACTCATCTTGAATTAACAGTTAATAAGGAACTGTGGGCCTGATTCAGAGCCGGACGCTCTTTGAGAGCGCTCGCTCTGAATCAGGGCGTCCCTTTTTTTTTTAAAAGACGGCCTCCTAGCCGCTCGCATAGCTGTGGGTGACCACCCACAGCTAATGCGAGCAGCCAGGTGATGGTCACGATGGTCAAGACCATCGCGACCATTGAGCTTGCGACGAGACCCTTACGGTAGGGTCTTGTGGCCGCAAGCCCCAGTGGACTTCCTGCTCTAATAGAGCAGGAAGTCCACCTACTGACATCACAAGTGATGTCAGTAGGGCCGCCCACAAACGGCAGGCATTCCTTTTGGATGCGAGTGCGCTGGCCCACCATCAACCCGCTTGCGAGCGGATCTGAATCAGGCCCTGTGTTGTTTCATCCAATCAAACTAACCTTAACCCCAACTAACCTTAACTTATGTTGTATTATACGGAGTTAAACTTTCTCTGTTAACACCCGTGAATAGAACCACCTGAGTTTATTCATTGTAGGCAAAGGCCGCCTTCTTCAGGGACAGCTACAGGCTATCTTAAAGAGGTTCCAAGCCCGGGCTTGCAGCATTCAAGGGCCAGCGACAGTATTACCATCAGTGGCAGTGTAGCATCCACAGATAACTTCAGATATCCTAGCAACATAGCCTTAAGGCCTTAGTTATTGAAAAGTGCACCAAAGCAAGGGGTTGTGGCCAGACATTCAGGGACTGAATGTTCACTAGGTTGCAAATATTGTTTTATACAAACAGTTAATGGTATTATCATATATGGTGTGGGTAAAATAGTGTATTGCTAACCCCTCTACCTTGCAGCACAAGAACTAAGTGTTCCTGTTAAATAAAATTACCCAAGGATCCGAGTGCCTTTCCTGTAGTCTTATGCATGTATACATTGTTGTAATGTGAATTGTTGTTTCAACTGTGTCTTGCACCACTTTGCTCTTTTGTGAAATGGTTATGTGCGAATAAATTCAATTTATTGTTGATATTTGTATTGAATAATTTGGAAGACTAACAAAAGAACCAGGAACTGTACTTGGTAAGAAATCCACACCTTGCTATGCAAATCACTCCTAGTGGTTAGGGTACCACAATTGTATATATATATATATATATATATATATATATACACACACACACACTGGAGTCGGTATGAGATGCCGGCAGCTGAATAACCGCCAGTTCAAATCCCGACATAGGTTAGGACCCTAACCGTCCCCTCTCCCCCCCTATCCCTAACCTTACAGGGGGCACCTAACCCTAACCCCCCTTCCCGCACACTAAACCTAACCCTCGCGAGGGTTGCCTAACCCTAACCTCCCTCCAGTGGTGCCTAACCCTAACCCCCCCTTCCCATAGCCTATCCTTTGCCAGGTAGTGCCTAACCCTAATCTCCCCCCGGTGGTGACTAATCCTAACCCACCCATCCCCAGCTAACTGCGCATACTTACCATCATCAGGACGTTCAGAATTTCAGCGGTCGGGTATCCTGATGTCCTTATGGGTATCGGCATTATGCGGGGTGGTGAGATTACGGCATCTGTATTTCGACTACTGGCATCCCGTCCGCCAGCATATTAACTGCATTCCTATATACTGTGTATGTATATATATATATATATATATATATGATACGTTCAGTATCCCGACACATATGCCATCAGACTCTGAAAATGTACCTGACATGCCCATTAGATGTCTCCCTTATGCCCCTTATATGCTCATCAGATGTCTCCTTAAAGCCTTGTGTGCTTCAAAAAATCTTACACCTCTCTCCTTCACTTGCCTTGTGCTGCTTATGCATAAAAGTGTGGCAGCACAATCTCCTCCTCCCTGTTCTCCAATTGGAGGGATTTTGTGAAAGCTTTGCTGGCACCTACCTAGCTACTGTCTATGAAAGGCAACATAGTCGCGGATTTATGCCAATCACAGTGCTCCCACCCTTGTGCCCTTCCCCCTCATGCCAGGTGTCGGGGAGGATACGATCAGCGTTGAGAAATTCAGACATCTTCCTGTAAACAAAGATAGTGGCCCATCAAGACCTAGATGGATGCATGTTGTGTAAACAGGTTCTGGTGTGTGTGTGTATGTCTATATATATATATATATATATATATATATATGTGTGTGTGTGTATGTGTGATACCCCCATTTTTTGGGAGTATCACTAATAAGATGCCTGGTTTATGTGGGATAGATGTGTCTAATATTTATTTGGGTGTGCATAATATGATGCCCCAGGGCTGTGATGTGTATTATTTATGTACTGGGCACTGGCATTTGTATGCCTTATATTATGCCCACTGGACTGTCTCTATTCCCCCCCCGGGATTATAAACTGTCCCCAGCCGTCCACAGGTAAAGTGTATTAAATCAGGCACGTCGTGTCATGTAACACCAAATTTGTTATTTATCTTATCACATGCCCTTGCTCTTTGTGTTATATCGGGATGACATCAAGGACACTTAAAGAACGCATGGCGTTGCACAGGTCCGCCATACGCATGGCTCTCAATGGTAGAGATATGGTCCAACCTGTTGCTAAACACTTTAAACTAAAAGGACATCAACTTTCCACTCTACGCTATAAAATCATTGACCATGTTCCAGAAATGCGGAGAGGGGGAGATCGTATGGCTGCCTTATCCAGATTGGAAGCACAATGGATTATTAGGATGAACACGGTTCAACCCTGCAGGTTGAACGAAAGGATTGCATGGAATTCTTTTGTATAAATTATCCTATTGAAATAGTTAATTCTCCTGGGGGGGCTGCTTGTTGGCATGTAATTATCATTTAAGCCAATTAGGAGCTTGTTCTGCAAACTGTCTATTTTTCTACACGTTCATATGCACATTGGGTATTATACCATGTGCTCAGCCAATCACTTTAATTCCTCTTGCCCTAATCACTACGGGTTTGGGTATGGGGTATTTTGTCATTGTGTCATTTGTCATCCATATTTGATATGATTACTGTGCCAGATGTTGTTTGTACATATCCCTCATGCATTTAGCATGGATCCATTATATTATGGTATGGTTTTCCATATTGGGGGAGATTATAGATACATTTTCCTATTACCTTTATATCGTTAAATGTATTTTTTCTTTTTTATTATGTTAATTTCGATGTGCACACTGTTTGTATTGCAGAGCATTCTAGCCGGCTGAAGCGTCTTGGGTTGGCATAGCAACGTCACTTTCAGTGCAACCTGCGCCCTCCGGTCACGTGAACGTGGCTGGGATGCGACTGCACACGATTACACAGCGGGTGGGGTATATAGATAAGTGCTTTACATGTTAAGTGTTTGTTATGTATTCCTTACGACAGGGCTGTAAGGGCCTCGAAACGTTGAAATAAATTATCTTCTTTGCTAATCCTGGAGTAACGCTCTGTGCATTGCCACATACAGTGGCCTTTCACCTTGGACTTTATATATATATATATATATATATTGTGACACAGTCAGAATAGGGGTCTCTCTCCTGGGTAGATGGACTCCCTCTTTAAGCACACAGCAGCCAGGTAAGCAGAACACAAGTCTGGGTTGTCATACAAGCTGGTCGGCGCCAGTCTTTATTATCCGGACAGATAAGCTAACATATATAAAAACCTAGCCCTTCTGGGCTCTAATTAGACAGAATGTTCCCTCTCTGTTAGAACACTAAACAAAAAGCACGTCCATATTACTCACAGGTTTTGTATTCAGCAGTGTCTTAGAGCAAGCTAGCCTCTGCCTGCTCTCCCAGGTGTGAGACCCTACACCAAGAGATTACACAGCTCTTATGAGCCAATTCCAGGTGAAACCACTAATTGGCCTGCTCCCAGGCCAAAAAGCCCAAAACCTGGAGTGGCCTATGGATGGAGCCCTCTCTCTCCTCACATCCACACCCCTAGGACCCAAACTGGCTTTTCTCTAAAGCCGACATTTCTAGTCTGTTTTTCCCAAACAGACTTCTCCTGGGGGTTTCAGAACACATGTAACAGGAACCTAGGACATACATAGAAGCCATTCCACACTTTTCCAGTGCTTTTATTACATATCCTCCCCTTTGTTTTGACCTGTGGGGCGGAACAACTGCAGCCCCCAAACAATGGACACGTGACAAAGCATCTGCATTGGCCAGCTGGCTTCCTGGCCTGTGTTCTACCGTAAATTGAAACATTTGTAATTCCAAGAACCATCTTGTTATTCTCGCATTACTGTCCTTGTTTTCTGACATCCACTTCAGAGGGGCATGGTCAGTAATCAATCTGAACTTTCTTCCCACCAAGTAGTACCTGAGAGTCTCTAAAGCCCACTTTATGGCCAATGCTGCTTTCTCGACCATAGCATAGTTTCTTTCATGTACATTTAATTTCCGGCTTAAGAAGCAAATTGGGTGTTCTTCACCCTCTTTGCTTTGGGACAGGACCGCTCCAATGCCTACATCTGATGCATCGGTTTATACAACAAACTCTCTGTCAAAATCAGGGGTCATCAGAACTGGTTAGGTACATAACGCTAATTTTAACTCCTGTAAAGCCTTCTCTGCTTCAGGACCCCATTCCACCATGACTTTCTGTTTGCTTTGGTAAGGTCAATCAGTGGGACTGCAATGGTGGCAAAATTGGGTATAAACCTCCTATAATACCCAGTGATCCCTAAGAAGGCTCTCACCTGCTTTTTATTCAGGGATCGTGGTCAGTTTTGGATTGCCTCAATCTTATTGAGCTGTGGCTTTATCAAACCTCTGCCAATGGTGTACCCAAGATATTTGACTTCTTCCATCCCCAGATAACACTTTTTTGGGTTGGCTGTCAAACCTGCCTTATAGATGGAGTCTAACACTGCTTGTACCTGGGCAAGTGAGTCTGCCAATAAGGACTATGAATGACCACATCATCCAGATAAGCAGCAGCATACTGTGTATGGGGCCTTAGAATCCTATCCATCATTCTTTGAAAGGCAGCAGGTGCCCCATGAAGCCCAAAGGGCAACATTTTGTATTGAAACAACCCCTCTGGTGCAGAAAAAGCTGTCTTTTCTTTGTTGTTCTGAGTTAACGGCACTGGCCAATACCCTTTGGTTAAGTCAAGAGTAGTTAAATACCTGGTTGTCCCCAGCCTTTAAATTAGTTCGTCCACCCTAGGCATAGGGTAGGCATCGAACTTTGACACACTGTTCAATTTCCGGAAGTCATTGCAGAATCGCACACTCCCATCGGGTTTTGGAATGAGCACAATAGGACTTGACCACTCACTATGTGAATCTTCATTTACACCCAACTCTCAAATTTTTTTAATTTCCTTCGACACTGATTCTCTTTGGGCTTCTGTAAACCTATAGGGCTTTAGGTTAACCTTAACCCCTGGGGCAGTGATTATGTCATTTTTGATGACCGTGGTTTTCCCTGGTAGGTTAGAAAATAGCACCCTATTTCTGATCAGAAATTCTTTAACTTCCTGCTGTTGGACTGCTGACAGGGTTTTTGCCGCTGTTACTTCAGGTACCATGGGCCCTGAGTTTACTGGAGGGGCTCAGATGGACGACAGTGCTGCTCTATCCTTCCAGGGTTTTATAAGATTTACATGGTATATCTGTTCTGGCTTTCTTTTCCCCGGCTGGTAAACTTTATAATTGACCTGCCCCACTTTTTCTAAGAATTCAAAGGGTCCTTGCCATTTAGCCAAAAGTTTACTTTCTACTGTGGGAACCAACACCAACACTCTGTCCCCAGGAGCAAAGTTGTGTAAGAGAGCATTGCGGTTTTATACCCTCTGCTATGCCTGCTGGGCCTGTTCCAAGTGCTCTCTTACTATCGGTACCACAGCAGTAATTCTTTCTTGCATTTGAGAAACATGCTCAATGTCACTGTTTTATTGAGACTTGGGACTGGACTGCCCCTCCCAAGTCTCTTTCGCAATGTCAAGTAACCCCCTTGGATGTCTCCTGTACAATAAATCAAAAGGGGAAAACCCTGTGGAGGATTGGGGAACCTCTCTTAAATAAGGTAACAAGTAATCCCAATCTCTACCATCTTTGTCCACTATTTTCCTTAGCATGTGTTTTAAAGTTTTATTAAACCTCTCCACTAACCCATTGGTCTGGGGATGGTACACAGAGGTTCTTAATTGGCCAATTTTAAACAGGCGGTATAACTCCTTCATGATTTTTGACATAAATGGGGTACCTTGGTCAGTCAGGATCTCCTTAGGTATTCCCAACCTGCTAAAGACATGGACTAATTCTCTAGCAATGGTCTTGGTTGACCTATTGCGTAATGGTATCGCTTCCGGGTACCTGGTTGCGTAATCCATTATCACCAGGATATATTGATGGCCCCAGGCAGATTTCATTAATGGCCCAACCAAATCCATAGCTATTCTTTCAAACGGAACCTCAATAATGGGTAACGGAACCAGGGGACTTTTGAAATGTGGCCTTGGAGCATGATACTGACATTCAGGGCAGGAGGCACAATAGTCAGATACCTCTTTATGGACCCTGGGCCAAAAAACCTCTGCACAATTCGCTCAGTAGCTTTCCGGTACACACGTGACACCATAGATTGAGATATTTTGAATGTCCGTACCACTTCGGAAATGGAAAGTCCTATTAGTTTGGCACCCATCATCATGTCCTGTTCAAAATAATTAATTCAAGGTCGCCTTGCCATGAGCATGTTCAAACTGACTCACAAAATTTCACATTACAACTGTTGCAGGTCTGGGCATTTCCAAGATGTCACAGTATGGTGCCACCACCTACCATTACCTTTAAATACTTCTGTCCCATGACTGTCCCTTACTGTACTCTGGCTGCATCTAAGTGCAGCCAAAGTACAGTAAGGGACAGTGCCCTGCCTTTGTCATAAAGAATTGTAAGTGTAACTTGCCTGGAAGAAAAGACGCGCATCACAAAAACACGTGCATGCACAGTACACAGAAAGCATGTTGTGGCTGCAACTTTCATTTACATACATATCTCGATGAGATCCGTTATGTTTGGGATTACACCAATATGCTAAATGTGACAGGTCTTGCAAAATTTGCAGTAAAACCTTACCTTATATGCATCCATATAGAAAGGGAAATACATGCAATCAATATGTTAAACCAAAACCACTTCTGAAACATGGCTGCAGCATTATTTTGATGAATAAACAAACCTTTGCATCTCTTGATAGTTATCAGTGTAACACAGATGCAGGAACCTCCACATAATTGTGGATGTGTAAAAGTATGTAGAGTGTCCAGAGATACTGAATTACAGAATTTAATTGGAAAGGAGATGTTTTGGGGCCCATTTATAGAGTTAGAAAGGATCATGGCTAGTATTGTCACATCAATAAAAAAAGAGATGAAATAAACTATGAATTCCACTAATGTGCTCTATAATTGAAGGAAACATGCCAGAGCCTACATATTGACTTATTTAATTATTGATTTATTTATTAGCTAATCTTAAAGCCCCAATAGTAAAATGTTGAAAGGCCTCACTCTTTTTTTGCTATTCTTGATCTTCATTTCTCCTACCTGCTCTTTCTCAAAATAAAATGTAAAAAATCTAATGCACAGTGTTAGAACACAGTGGCGCAGGAGCAGAGAGCTGCCACCATCCACTTCTGCATCCCTGCCACCTGTCACTTAGTGACCTTGACACTGGTTTTAACATTGCAGCGGTCACATATTACTGCTGCTTGGTTGAACGCTTGAGCAGGTACATGTTCATTGTGTCCTGGGAATTTAAAAGATAAAGAGGGGTTAGTCTCCTGGCTGGTGATAGTATTGCTTTTGTGGTTTCTACCTGTGCTCCCGTTCCATGTTCTGATATTTACTTGACCTTGGACTTCAGTATATATATATACTGTATAAGGGGCACTGCATAGGGTGGACCACTACTGGGGACACTGTATAAGGACCACTACTTGGGGCACTCCATAGGGGGGCTACTACTGGGGCACTGTGTAAGGGCACTGCATAGGGGGGACCACTACTGGGGGCACTGTATAAGGGGCACTACTGGGGGCACTGCATAGGGGGGACCACTACTGGGGGCACTGTATAAGGGGCATTATTGGGGGCACTGCATAGGGGGACCACTACTGGGGGCACTGCAAAAGGGGACCACTGCTAGCGGCACTGTATAAGGGGAATTACTGGGGGCACTGTATAAGTGGTATTACTAGGGGCACTGTATATGGGCACTACTACAAGGGGCACTATATAAGGGGCACTGGTACTGGGGACATTGCATAAAGGGCACTATTACAGTGGTCATTGCAAGAGGGGCACTACTACTTGGGGCATTCAGGTGCATATGGAATGGAAAGGAAAGTTCCCAGAGTGACGAGAAACTGTGGTGTGTCATGTTGCCATGCCCCCATTTTCCAGTGACAATGCCCACTTGCAGCATGTGGACATGCCCACTTTTTCAACGAGCACGTTTGCCACGCGCCCCTTTGCCAGGGCTCCTTTTTTTATCTTGCCCTGGGCTCCAAATACCCTAGTTACACCACTGCCTGTAGGGATCCAGGCGTCGGGATTCTGACCGCCTGGATCCCGACTGTCGGTATTACATACCATTCCCGATAGATACAGTAGATAGATAGATAGATAGATAGATAGATAGATAAATAGATAGATAGATAACAGCTTATTGAACTATGGCCAAACTACTCTGCAATATATTATCTTGGATTGTCCTTTCACATTGTGCATATATTGTGTAATATCGCCTAGTAGTATTTGGGTATTACTAAATACCTGATTCGTGTCCTGTTTATTATCTCAATAATAATATAAAATAGTGGTTGCTCAGATCAACTTAATAGTCTTTCACAGGTGCATGAAAGGGAGGTGTTTAATCTAGACTAGAAAAAAAGAAAAAATATCCCCAGCACACTGCAATAGCCCAGCAATAAGATTTGACTACTTCATGATAATAGAAATTCAGAAATGTATGTTGCATATATTTGCAAAGATATGTTATAATGACCAGGCCGCATCAAGGCTTCTCTGTACCGGTGTCTCTAACACTACATGATATACACATCATATAATTGTATACTGTTATGCCACATGATAATAGCACATACATTAATATACCTAAAGCTGCCCACACACATAGCGATATTTTCCCCGATCTGGCCGATTCTGACACATTGGAATGACAGATCATGTAAAATATGCCCAAATCCTGAGTAAATCGTGAGTCCCCACTCACGATCACGATGAGATGCGCATCCACGCTGGTCGCACATCGCATCGTCACCGTGCAGTAGGGCAGATCTGACAATTTAGGATGCGATGCACTGTGACGGCGTCGGGTGCAGGAGCAGGAGCGGGGATTCAGGTAACTGTTTTTTTGGGGGGGTTTACGTGCTTGTCTTTGTCTGCCACTGCTGGAGGGGGGCTACTACTGGGGGCACTATATAAGGGGCACTACTGGGGGCACTGCAACGGGGGGACCACTACTGGGGGCACTGCATAGGGGGGACTACTACAGGGGGCACTATAAAAGGGGCACTACTGGGGGCACTGCATAGGGGGAACCACTACTTGGAGCACTGCATAGGGGGGCCTACTACTGGGGGCATTATATAAGGGGCACTGCATAGGGGGGATGACTACTGGGGGCACTATATAAGGGGCACTACTGGGAGCACTGCATAGGGGGGACTACTACTGGGGGCAATGTATAGGGAGGACTGCTACTGGGGCACTGTATAAGGGGTACTGCATAGGGAGGACCACTGCTGGGAGCACTATACAAGGGGGATCACTACTCAGGTACTGTATATGGGGCACTACTGGGAGCTTTGCATACAGGGGACCATTACTGGAGGGCACTGTATAAGGGGCACTGCATAGGGTGGACTACTACTGAGGCACTGTATGAGGACCACTACTGGGGGCACTGCATAGGCACGGTCGGATTAGTAATGGGGCTGATGGAGCTTCAGCTCCAGGCCCACCATAAGAATAGGCCCACAGAAGCAGCTGCTGAGAATGCTGCTGTAGACAGGAATTTGTTTTTCCTTCTACAGCAGCCTGTGAGTGGCCGACCGAGGCCCCGCGCGCCGCGAGCGCACCCATCACCCCCGCTTGCACACAGCTAAGAAGAAGAATGCATATCCATGATGGCGGCACATGGAGGGCTTCACTAGCCCTCCCAGCACCGCCAACGTGCAGTTACCCGGCGGCAACGCCGCCTCCGCGCCACAAGACATCACTGACTTCACTGCATGTGACGTTCCATAAGTGCCGCCCGCCTGCTACCACCGCACCCTGAAGTAGCCCAGCCTACCTGGCCCCGGCTATGTCCACCGAGACAGGCACGGCAGGCTCAGCAGCAAAGCAGCTCCGCATGAAGATGGCCTGACAGCAGCAGTCTTGAGTTAAGGTGCTGGACAGTCCTGCTGGCCAGGCTGCCTGGCTGCTGATGTATAGTAGTGTACATTTTATCCATAATGCATAAGTATATACATATATAAATATATATATATATATATTAGGGGTGAGCGGGTTCGGATTTCTGAAATCGGAACCCCCCCGAGCCCCCCCGATCCGAGTCAGATCCGAGTCAGGCTCGACTTTTCCCGCCTGACTCGGATCTGAAATCGAGGCAAAACGTCATCATCCCGCCTTCCGGGTCTCGCGGGTTTTGGATCCTATATAAGGTACCCGCGTTGGCGCCATTTTCTCACTCGGCTGTGGACAGTGAAGAGGGAGGGTGGGAGTTAGGGCTGGCTGGGCTGTGTAGTGTAGTGCAGAGTAGTGTTGTGCTGTGCTGTGCTGTGCTGTGCTGCGCTGTGCTGCTGTTGTCCACTACTTCAAAGTACATAGGGGCTGGCTGTGTTGTGCTGTGCTGCTGTTGTTAATAGGGGCTGTGTCCACTACTTCAAAGTCCATAGGGCTGGCTGGACTGTGTTGTGCAGTCAGTTCTCCATAGGGGCTGTGTCCACTCCAAAGTCCTGTGCAGTGTCCCAGTCCTAAAGGGGTGCTGTAGTGTTGTCCAGGGGGTGCTCTGTCCATCAGGGGTGCTCCCCCCAAGTGCTAAAAAAAAATATTTTTTCTGTGTTTGTGAATTGTGTGCGCAGTAGCCGCACGTGCATCAACAAAGTAGTGCCAAGCGTGCGCCTGTGTCATAAGTAAAGGGCCGGCTGGCTTGACCGTTAAAGGGTGCTGTAACCCCCAAAGTACACTCCAGTCCAAACCAAAAAAATATATATTTTTTCTGTGTTTGTGAATTGTGTGAGCAGTAGCCGCACGTGCATCAATAAAGTAGTGCCAAGCGTGCGCCTGTGTCATAAGTAAAGGGCCGGCTGGCTTGACCGTTAAAGGGTGCTGTAACCCCCAAAGTACACTCCAAACCAAAAAAATATATATTTTCTGTGTTTGTGAATTGTGTGCGCAGTAGCCGCACAAGCATCAACAAAGTAGTGCCAAGCGTGCGCCTGTGTCATAAGTAAAGGGCCGGCTGGCTTGAACGTTAAAGGGTGCTGTAACCCCCAAAGTACACTCCAGTCCAAACCAAAAAAATATATATTTTCTGTGTTTGTGAATTGTGTGTGCAGTAGCCGCACGTGCATCAACAAAGTAGTGCCAGGCGTGCGCCTGTGTCATAAGTAAAGGGCCGGCTGGCTTGACCGTTAAAGGGTGCTGTAACCCCCAAAGTATACTCCAGTCCAAACCAAAAGAAAAAATATTTTCTGTGTTTGTGAATTGTGTGCGCAGTAGCCGCACGTGCATCAACAAAGTAGTGCCAAGCGTGCGCATGTGTCATAAGTAAAGGGCCGGCTGGCTTGACCGTTAAAGGGTGCTGTAATCCCCAACGTACACTCCAAACCAAAAAAATATATATTTTCTGTGTTTGTGAATTGTGTGCGCAGTAGCCGCACGTGCATCAACAAAGTAGTGCCAAGCGTGCGCCTGTGTCATAAGTAAAGGACCGGCTGGCTTGACCGTAAAAGGGTGCTGTAACCCCCAAAGTACACTCCAAACCAAATAACAAAATATATTTTCTGTGTTTGTGAATTGTGTGCGCAGTAGCCGCACGTGCATCAACAAAGTAGTGCCAAGCGTGCGCCTGTGTCATAAGTAAAGGGCCGGCTGGCTTGACCGTTAAAGGGAGCTGTAACCCCCAAAGTACACTCCAAACCAAATAACTAAATATTTTTTCTCTGTTTGTGAATTGTGTGCGCAGTAGCCGCACGTGCATCAACAAAGTAGTGCCAAGCGTGCGCCTGTGTCATAAGTAAAGGGACAGCTGGCTTGACCGTTAAAGGGTGCTGTAACCCCCAAAGTACAGTCCAAACCAAATAACAAAATATTTTTTCTGTGTTTGTGAATTGTGTGCGCAGTAGCCGCACGTGCATCAACAAAGTAGTGCCAAGCGTGCGCCTGTGTCATAAGTAAAGGGCAGGCTGGCTTGACCATTAAAGGGTGCTGTAACCCCCTAAGTACACTCTAGTCCAAACCAAAAAAATATATATTTTCTGTGTTTGTGAATTGTGTGCGCAGTAGCCGCACATGCATCAACAAAGTAGTGCCAAGCGTGCGCCTGTGTCATAAGTAAAGGGCCGGCTGGCTTGACCGTTAAAGGGTGCTGTAACCCCCAAAGTACACTCCAAACCAAAAAGAAAATATTTTCTGTGTTTGTGAATTGTGTGCGCAGTAGCCGCACGTGCATCAACAAAGGAGCAGTGCCAAGCGTGCGCCTGTGTCCCATAAGTAAAGAGCCGGCTGGCTCATTTCTTAAAGGGTGGTGTAAACCACAAAGTGCACTACTCTCCAGCAAAAATAAAAAAATATTTTCTGTGTTTAGCCGCACGTATATATCAAATCGATATAACATAAATGGAGTACCAAACTTTCTCCGATAAAAATAAAATAGAGAAAGATCAAGAACCACTACCTCCTAGTGCTGAAGCTGCTCCCACTAGTCATGACATAGACGATAACATGCCATCAACGTCGTCTGCCAAGGCCAATGCCCAATGTCATAGTAGAAGCCACATACAATCCCAAATGACAAAGTTCAGGAAAATGACCTTAAAAAAAACATTTAAATCATCTGAAGAGAAACGTAAACTTGCCAATATGCCATTTATGACACGGAGTGGCAAGGAACGGCTAAGGTCTTTCCCTATGACTAGTGTGTGTCATACTAGTATGACTAGTATGTTCATGACTAGTGGTTCAGCTTCACATGACGATGGAAGCCCTCCTCCCGCTAAAAAAATCAAACGAGTTAAGCTGGCAAAAGCACAGCAAAGAACTGTGCGTTCTAAGAAGATATCACAAATCCCCAAGGAGAGTCCAAGTGTGGTGGTGGTTGCGATGCCTGACCTTCCCAGCACTGGACGTGAAGAGGTGGCTCTTTCCACCATTTGCATGCCCCCTGCAAGTGCTGAAAGGAGCACCCACAGTCCACTTGCTGATATGCAAATTGAACAGGATGAGGATACTGGTGTAGCTGGCGCTGAGGAGGAAGTTGGCGAAGAGGATTCTGATGGTGATGTGGTTTGTTTAAATCAGGCTCCGGGGGAGACAGTTGTTGTCCGTGGGATGAAAAAGCCCATCACGGTCATGCCTGGGCAGAAGACCAAACATTCCACCTCTTTGGTCTGGCAATATTTCTATCCAAATCCGGACAACAACTGTCTTGCCATATGTACCATATGTAAACGTGGAATAAGTAGGGGTAGGGACGTTAACCACCTAGGAACATCCTCCCTTATACGGCACCTGCAGCGCATTCATAATAAGTTACTGTCAAGATCAGAAACTTTGGCTAAGACCGTAAGCAGTCCAGGGACACCTAAATCCCGTTGTCCTGTTGTATCCAAGCGCCTGCAAACCACACCGTCAACTCCCTCCTCATCAATTTCCTCCTTAGTCAGGATCGGAAGTAGTCCTGCAGGCTATGTCACTGGAATGACTGACTCTCCTATCCGGGATTCCTCCGGAGGATCTTGCATTGCTACGCCTCCTGCTGCGCTGCTGCTGTTGCTGCTGCTGGGAGTCGTTCATCATCCCAGAGAGGAAGTAGGAACACCACTACTTTTACTAAACAATTGACCCTCCAACAGTCCTTTAAGTACGACAGCAGTCATCCTGAAGCAAAACGTATAACTGAGGCCTTGACTGCTATGTTGGTGTTAGACGTGCGTCCGGTATCCGCCATTAGTGCAGTGGGATTTAGACAATTGATGGAGGTAGTGTGTCCCCGGTTCCAAATCCCGTCTGAATTCCACTTCACTAGGCAGGCGATACCGAAACTGTACAGAAACATCAACAAAAGTGTCCTCAGTGTCCTGAAAAATGCCATTGTACCCAATGTCCACTTAACCACGGACATGTGGACAAGTGGAACAGGGCAGACTAAGGACTATATGACTGTGACAGCCCACTGGGTAGATGTATCACCTTACGCAGCAACAGCAGCAGCGTCACTAGTAGCAGCATCTCAGAAACGCCAGCTCGTTCCAAGGCAGGCTACGCTGTGTTTCACCGGTTTCAGTAAGAGGCACACCGCCGATAACCTCTTAGAGAAACTGAGGGAAATCATCGCCCAGTGGCTTACCCCACTTAGACTCTCCTGGGGATTTGTGATATCTGACCACGCCACCACTATTGTGCGGGCATTACATCTGGGCAAATTCCAGCACGTCCCATGTTTTGTTCACACAATAAACTTGGTGATGCAGAATTTTCTGAAAAGCGACAGGGACATGCAGGAGACGCTTTGGGTGGCCTGAAAAATTTCTGGCCACTTTCGCCATTCAGCAACTGCGTGCCGAAGACTTGAGCGCCAGCAAACACTCTTGAACCTGCCCCACCATCATCTGAAGCAAGAGGTTGTGACGCGGTGGAACTCAACCCTCTATATGCTTCAGAGGATGGAGGAGCAGCAAAAGGCCATTCAAGCCTATACATCCACCGATGACATAGGCAAAGGAGGGGGTATGCACCTGACTCAAGCACAGTGGAGAATGATTTCCGTATTGTGCAAGGTTCTCCAGCCCTTCGAACTTGCCACACGTGAAGTCAGTTCAGACACTGCCAGCTTGAGTCAGGTCATTCCCCTCATCAGGCTTTTGCAGAAGCAGCTGGAGAAAGTGAAGGAGGAGCTGAGACAGAGCGATTCCGCTCAGCATGTGGGACTTGTGGATGAAGCCCTTCTTTCGCTTTGCCAGGATTCCAGGGTGGTCAATCTGTTGAAATCAGACCACTACATTTTGGCCACCGTGCTCGATCCTAGGTTTAAAGCCTATGTGATGTCTCTCTTTCCGGCTGACACAAGCCTGCAGAGGTGCAAAGATCTGCTGGTGAAAACACTGTCAGCTGAAGCGGAACGTGACACGTCAACAGCTCCTTCTTCATTTTCTCCCGCAACTGGGGCTGCCAGGAAAAAACTTAGGTATCCTAAGCAACCCGCTGGCGGTGATGCAGGGCAGGCAGGACCAAGTTTGGACATCTGGTCCGGACTGAAGGACCTGGCAACAATTTCTGACATGTCTACTGTCACTGCATATGATACTGTCACCATTACCAGAATGGTGGAGGATTACATCGGTGACAGCATCCAAGTAGGCATGTCAGACAGTCCGTACCTGTACTGGCAGGAAAAAGAGGCAATTTGGAGGCCACTGTACAAACTGGCTCTATTTTACCTGAGTTGCCCCCCCTCCAGTGTGTACTCCGAAAGAGTGTTTAGTGCAGCCGGGAACCTTGTCAGCGAAAGGCGTAGGAGGTTGCTTCCACAAAATGTGGAGAAGATGATGTTCATAAAAATGAATTATCAACTCTTCCAGGGAGACCAGCCTCCAGAACGTACAGAGGGACCTGTGGTGGTGGATTCCAGCGGGGACGAGTTAATACTCTGTGAGGATGAGGATGTACACAACACTGAAGAGGGTGAGGAATCGGTGGATGAGGATGAGGACGACATCTTGCCTCCGTAGAGCCAGTTTGTGCAGGGACAGATTAATTGCCAGCTTGTTTTGTGGGGGCCCAAACGAACCAATCATTTCAGCCACAGTCGTGTGGCAGACCCTGGCGCTGAAATGTTTGGTTTGTTAAAGTGTGCATGTCCTGTTTATACAACATAAGGGTGGGTGGGAGGGCCCAAGGACAATTCCATCTTGCACCTCTTTTTTTTCTTTGAATTATGTACTGTTTGGGGCCTAGTTTTTCAAACTGCCATCCTGTCTGCCACTGCAGTGTCACTCCTAGATGGGCCACGTGTTTGTGCCTCCCACTCGTGTCGCTTAGCATAGTCATCCATCTTCCTCGGTGCAACCTTTTGGACATAAAAACACTATTGTGAGGTGTGAGGTGTTCAGAATAGACTGGAAATGAGTGGAAATTAAGGTTTTTGAGGTTAATAATAGCATAGGAGCAGAAAAATCAACAGATTCTGTGATTTTAGCTGTTTTTATGCTTTTTTGAAAAAAAATACAGATCCAAAACACAAAACCCAGAACCCAAAACACCGAAGGGTGGTTTTGACAAAACCAATCCAGATCCAAAACACAAAGAAAGATCCAGATCCAAAACCAAAACACAAAACACGAAAAGTGGCCGGTGCACACCCCTAATATATATATATATATATATATACACACACACACTGTGTGTGTGTGTATATATATTTATATATATATATATATATACATATATATATATATTAGGGATGTGCAGGCTCGGATAGGTTCGAGTTTGCACGTTGTGTTCAGATTTTTCCCTCCAAAAAAACGGAACTCAGAAAGAGGCAAAACGTCATCTTACATGGACGAACATCATCATTCCTGGACAAAAGTCCAGGAATGATGATGTTCGTCCATGTAAGTGTGACGGATAGTGTAGGACCTGCAGAAAGCGGGGTCCCGTGATGTGGGCTGCGGGCTTAAATGCATTGATCAATCCATGAACTAAATCCCCATTATTTATTTACTTATTTATACATCATTGTGAGTGTTTAAACATGGTGAGTGCTGGGTTTTCTGTTTTTATTTATTTAAGCAATTTGGTCACAGGCCACTTGCTCCCCAGTCCTGGGAATGGCGAGTGCAGGTCTGCACCCCAGATCTAGGAGTGGCGAGTGCAGTGGATTTCTGACTTTGTTTATGCGGTTAATTTTTGTTAACCTTTTGTGATCATAGCTTTCTCATGCACCCCATGTGCATACTCGTTTATATTAACCTGTGTCAGCTGTCTTTTTGGTAGTGTGATAGAAGCTATGTCAGGTGACTGCCTTACCTTTAAAAGCCATTAGCTGGCAGGTGAGCTTTAAACCAGGTAACATTTTTTCAGTCTAAACTATGTGATAGCAGCTAACAGGTTTCCATCAGTGTGACGGATAGTGTAGGACCTGCAGAAAGTGGGGTCCCGTGATGTGGGCTGCGGGCTTAAATGCATTGATCAATCCATGAACTAAATCCCCATTATTTATTTACTTATTTATACATCATTGTGAGTGTTTAAACATGGTGAGTGCTGGGTTTTCTGTTTTTATTTATTTAAGCAATGTGGTCACAGGCCACTTGCACCCCAGTCCTGGGAATGGCGTGTGCAGGTCTGCACCCCACATCTAGGAGTGGCGAGTGCAGTGGATTTCTGACTTTGTTTATGCGGTTAATTTTTATGAACCTTTTGTGATCATAGCTTTCTTATGCACCCCATGTGCATACTCGTTTATATTAACCTGTGTCAGCTGTCTTTTTGGTAGTGTGATAGAAGCTATGTCAGGTGACTGCCTTACCTTTAAAAGCCATTAGCTGGCAGGTGAGCTTTAAACCAGGTAACATTTTTTCAGTCTAAACTATGTGATAGCAGCTAACAGGTTTCCATCAGTGTGACGGATAGTGTAGGACCTGCAGAAAGTGGGGTCCCGTGATGTGGGCTGCGGGCTTAAATGCATTGATCAATCCATGAACTAAAACCCCATTATTTATTTACTTATTTATACATCATTGTGAGCGTTTAAACATGGTGAGTGCTGGGTTTTCTGTTTTTACATATATATATATTATATATACACATACTGTATGTATACATTAAGTGTGAGCGGGTTCGGATTTCTGAAATCCGAACCCCCCCCGAGCCCCCCTGATCCGAGGCCGATCCGAGTCAGGCTTGACTTTTCCCGCCTGACTCGGATCTGAAATCAGGCAAAACGTCATCATCGCGCCTTCCGGGTCTCGCGGGTTTTGGATTCTGTATAAGGTACCCGCGTCGTCGCCATTTTCTCACTCGGCTGTGGACAGTGAAGAGGGAGGGTGGGAGTTAAGGCTGGCTGGGCTGTGTAGTGTAGTGTTGTGCTGTGCTGCTGTTGTCCATAGGGGCTGTGTCCACTCCTCCAAAGTCCGTAGGGGCTGGCTGTGTTGTGCTGTGCTGCTGTTGTCCATAGGGGCTGTGTACACTCCTCCAAAGTCCATGGGGGCTGGCTGGACTGTGTTGTGCTATGCTGCTGTTGTCCATAGGGGCTGTGTCCACTCCAAAGTCCTGTGCAGTGTCCCAGTCCTAAATGGGTACTGTAGTGTTGTCCAGGGGGTGCTCTGTCCATCAGGGGTGCTCCCCCCAAGTGCAAAAAAAATAAATATTTTTTCTGTGTTTGTGAATTGCGTGCGCAGTAGCTGCATGTGCATCAACAAAGTAGTGCCAAGCGTGCGCCTCTATCCCATAAGTAAAGGGTCGGCTGGCTTGTCTGTTAAAGGGTGTTGTAACCCCCAAAGGTCAATACAAACAAAATAAAAAAATATTTTCTGTGTTTGTGAATTGTTTGTGTGCACTGTGGCTGCACGTGCATCAACAAAGGAGCAGCGCCAAGCGTGCGCCTGTGTCATAAGTAAAGGGCCGGCAGGCTTGTCCTTTAAAGGGTGCTGTAACCCCCAAAGGGCACTCCAAACAAAATAAAAAAATATATTTTTTTGTGTTTGTGAATTGTGTGCGCAGTAGCCGCACGTGCATCAACAAAGTAGCGCCAAGCGTGCGCCTGTGTCATAGGTAAAGGGCCGGCTGGCTTGACCGTTAAAGGCTGCTGTAACCCCCAAAGTGCACTCCAAACAAAAGAATAAAATATATTTTTTTGTGTTTGGGAATTGTGTGCGCAGTAGCCACACGTGCATCAACAAAGTACTGCCAAGCGTGTGCCTGTGTCATAAGTAAAGGACAGGCTGGCTTGACCGTTAAAGGGTGCTGTAACACCCAAAGTGCACTCCAATCAAAATAAAAAAATATTTTCTGTGTTTGTGAATTGTGTGCACTGTGGCTGTACGTGCATCCTCAAAGCAGCAGGGCCAAGCGTGCGTCTGTCTGTTAAAGGGTGGTGTAACCCCCAAAGTGCGCTCCACCAAGAATAAAAAATTCTTCTTTTTTTTCTGTGTTTGTGAATTATGTGGGCTGTAGCTGCACGTGCATCAACAAAGGAGCAGTGCCAAGCATCCGCCTGTGTCCCATAAGTAAAGAGTGGTGTAACCCACAAAGTGCACTAGTCTCCAACAAAAATAAAAAATTATTTTCTGTGTTTGTGTGCGCCTTAGCCGCACGTATATATATCAATATAACATAAAAGGAGGACAAAACTTTCTCCGATAAAAATAAAATAGGGAAAGATCAAGAACCACTTCCTCCTAGTGCTGAAGCTGCTGCCACTAGCCATGACATAGACGATAACATGCCATCAACGTCGTCTTCCAAGGCCAATGCCCAATGTCATAGTAGAGGGCACAATCGCAAAAGACAAAGTTCAGGAAAATGACCTTGAAAAAAACATTTAAATCATCTGAAAAGAAACGTAAACTTGCCAATATGCCATTTACGACACGGAGTGGCAAGGAACGGCTAAGGTCTTTCCCTATGTTCATGACTAGTGGTTCAGCTTCACATGACGATGGAAGCCTTCCTCCCGCTAAAAAAATCAAACAAGTTAAGCTGGCAAAAGCACAGCGAAGAACTGTGCATTCTAAGAAGATATCACAAATCCCCAAGGAGAGTCCAAGTGTGGCGGTGGTTGCGATGCCTGACCTTCCCAGCACTGGACGGGAGGAGGTGGCTCTTTCCACCATTTGCACGCCCCCTGCAAGTGGTGAAAGGAGCACCCACAGTCCACTTGCTGATATGCAAATTGAAGATGTCACTGTTGAAGTACAACAGGATGAGGATACTGGTGTAGCTGGTGCTGAGGAGGAAGTTGGCGAGGAGGATTCTGATGGTGATGTGGTTTGTTTAAATCAGGCTCCGGGGGAGACAGTTATTGTCCGTGGGATGAAAAAGCCCATCACGGTCATGCCTGGGCAGAAGACCAAACATTTCACCTCTTTGGTCTGGCAATATTTCTATACAAATCTGGACAACAACTGTCTTGCCATATGTACCATATGTAAAGGTGAAATAAGTAGGGGTAGGGACGTTAACCACCTAGGAACATCCTCCCTTATATGGCACCTGCAGCGCGTTCTAAGACCGTAAGCAGTCCAGGGACACCTAAATCCCGTTGTCCTGTTGTATCCAAGCGTCTGCAAACCACACCGTCAACTCCCTCCTCGTCAATTTCCTCCTTAGTCAGGATCGGAAAGTATCCTGCAGGCCATGTCACTGGCATAACTGACTCTCCTATCCGGGATTCCTCCGGAGGATCCTGCATTGCTACGCTTCCTGCTGCCGCTGCTGCTGTTGCTGCTGCTGGGAGTCGTTCATCATCCCAGAGAGGAAGTAGGAACACCACTACTTTTACTAAACAATTGACCCTCCAACAGTCCCTAGCGATGAGGATGAAGTACGACAGCAGTCATCCTGAAGCAAAACGTATAACTGAGGCCTTGACTGCTATGTTGGTGTTAGACGTGCATCCAGTATCTGCCATTAGTGCAGTGGGATTTAGACAAGTGATGGAGGTAGTGTGTCCCCGGTTCCAAATCCCGTCTAGATTCCAGTTCACTAGGCAGGCGATACCAAGACTGTACAGAAACGTCAGAAAAAGTGTCCTCAGTGTCCTGAAAAATGCGGTTGTACCCAATGTCCACTTAACCACAGACATGTGGACAAGTGGAACAGGGCAGACTAAGGGCTATATGACTGTGACAGCCCACTGGGTAGATGTATCACCTTAAGCAGCAACAACAGCAGCGTCACCAGTAGCAGCATCTCAGAAACGCTAGCTCGTTCCAAGGCAGGCTACGCTCTGCATCACCGGTTTCAGTAAGAGGCACACCGCCGACAACCTCTTAGAGAAACTGAGGGAAATCATCACCCAGTGGCTTACCCCACTTAGACTCTCCTGGGGATTTGTGATATCTGACAACGCCACCAATATTATGCGGGCATTACATCTGGGCAAATTCCAGTACATCCCATGTTTTGCTCACACAATAAACTTGGTGGTGCAGAATTTTCTGAAAGCGACAGGGGCGTGCAGGAGACGCTTTGGGTGGCCTGAAAAATTTCTGTCCCCTTTCACCATTCAGCGACTGCGTGCCGAAGACTGGAGCACCAGCAAACACTCTTGAACCTGCCCCACCATCACCTGAAGTAAGAGTTTGTGACACGGTGGAACTCAACCCTCTATATGCTTCAGAGGATGGAGGAGCAGCAAAAAGCCATTCAAGCCTATACATCCACCTATGACATAGGCAAAGGAGGGGGTATGCACCTGACTCAAGTGCAGTGGAGAATGATTTCCGTGTTGTGCAAGGTTCTCCAGCCCTTCGAACTTGCCACACGTGAAGTCAGTTCAGACACTGCCAGCTTGAGTCAGGTCATTCCCCTCATCAGGCTTTTGCAGAAGCAGCTGGAGAAAGTGAAGGAGGAACTAAGATGGAGCGATTCCGCTCGGCATATGGGACTTGTGGATTAAGCCCTTCATTTGCTTTGCCAGGATTCCAGGGTGGTCAATCAGTTGAAATCAGACCACTACATTTTGGCCACCGTGCTCAATCCTAGGTTTAAAGCCTATGTGGTGTCTCTCTTTCCGGCCGACACAAGCCTGCAGAGGTGCAAAGACCTGCTGGTGAAAACACTGTCAGCTGAAGTGGAACGTGACACGTCAACAGCTCCTTCTTCATTTTCTCCCGCAACTGGGGCTGCCAGGAAAAAACTTAGGTATCCTAAGCAACCTGCTGGCGGTGATGCAGGGCAGGCAGGACCAAGTTTGGACATCTGGTCCGGACTGAAGGACCTGGCAACAATTTCTGACATGTCTACTGTCACTACATATGATACTGTCACCATTGACAGAATGGTGGAGGATTACATCGGTGACAGCATCCAAGTAGGCATGTCAGACAGTCCGTACCTGTACTGGCAGGAAAAAGAGGCAATTTGGAGGCCCCTGTACAAACTGGCTCTATTTTACCTGAGTTGCCCCCCCTCCAGTGTGTACTCCGAAAGAGTGTTTAGTGCAGCCGGGAACCTTGTCAGCGAAAGGCGTAGGAGGTTGCTTCCACAAAATGTGGAGAAGATGATGTTCATAAAAATGAATTATCAACTCTTCCAGGGAGACCAGCCTCCAGAACGTACAGAGGGACCAGAGGCGGTGGATTGCAGTCAGGACGAGTTAATAGTCTGTGAGGATGTGCACAACACTGAAGAGGGTGAGGAATCGGATGAGGAGGATGAGGACGACATCTTGCCTCCGGAGAGCTTGTTTGTGCAGGGACAGATTAATTGCCAGCTTGTTTTGTAGGGGCCCAAACGAAAAAATCATTTCAGCGACAGTCTTGTGGCAGACCCTGGCGCTGAAATGATTGGTTTGTTAAAGTGTGCATGTCCTGTTTATACAACATAAGGGTGGGTGCACCTCTTTTTTTTCTTTGCATTATGTACTGTTTGGGGCCTAGTTTTTCAACTGCCATCCTGTCTGCCACTGCAGTGTCACTCCTAGATGGGCCACGTGTTTGTGCCGCCCACTCGTATCGCTTAGCATAGTCATCCAGCTACCTTGGTGCAAGATTTTGGACATAAAAACAATATTGTGAGGTGTGAGGTGTTCAGATTAGACTGGAAATGAGATGAAATTAATGTTATTGAGGTTAATAATAGCATAGGAGAAGAAAAACCACAAATTCTGTGATTTTAGCTGTTTTTATGCTTTTTTAAAAAAAAATACAGATCCAAAACACAAAACCCAGAACCCAAAACACGGAAGGGTGGTTTTGGCAAAACCATTGCAGATCAAAAACACGAAGAAAGATCCAGATCCAAAACCAAAACACAAAACACGAAAAGTGGCCGGTGCACACCCCTAGTATGGATATATATATATATATATATATATTAGGGGTGAGCGGGTTTGGATTTCTGAAATCCGAACCCCCCCGATCCGAGGCCGATCCGAGTCAGGCTCGACTTTTCCCGCCTGACTCGGATCTGAAATCGAGGCAAAACGTCATCATCCCGCCTTCCGGGTCTCGCGGGTTTTGGATACTATATAAGGTACCCGCGTTGGCGCCATTTTCTCACTCGGCTGTGGACAGTGAAGAGGGAGGGTGGGAGTTAGGGCTGGCTGGGCTGGGCTGGGCTGGGCTGGGCTGGGCTGTGTAGTGTAGTGTAGTGCAGTGTAGTGTTGTGCTGTGCTGTGCTGCGCTGTGCTGCTGTTGTCCATAGGGGCTGTGTCCACTACTTCAAAGTCCATAGGGGCTGGCTGGACTGTGTTCTGCAGTCAGTTGTCCATAGGGGCTGTGTCCACTCCAAAGTCCTGTGCAGTGTCCCAGTCCTAACTGGGTGCTGTAGTGTTGTCCAGGGGGTGCTCTGTCCATCAGGGGTGCTCCCCCCAAGTGCTAAAAAAAAAATATTTTTCTGTGTTTGTGAATTGTGTGCACTGTGGCTGCACGTGCATCAACAAAGGAGCAGCGCCAAGCGTGCGCCTGTGTCCCATAAGTAAAAGGCCGGCTGGCTTGTCCGTTAAAGGGTGCTGTAACCCCCAAAGGGCACTCCAAACAAACTAAAAATATATATTTTTTTGTGTTTGTGAATTGTGTGCGCAGTAGCCGCACGTGCATCAACAAAGTAGTGCCAAGTGTCCGCCTGTGTCCCATAAGTAAAAGGCCAGTTGGCTTGTCCGTTAAAGGGTGCTGTAACCCCCAAAGGGCACTCCAAACAAAATAAAAAAATAAATTTGTTTGTTTGTGAATTGTGTGCGCAGTAGCTGCACGTGCATCAACAAAGTAGTGCCAAGCGTGCGCCTGTGTCATAAGCAAAGGGCCGGCTGGCTTGTCCATTAAAGGGTGCTGTAACCCCCAAAGTACACTCCAAACAAAATAAAAAAATATTTTCTGTGTTTGTGAATTGTGTGCGCACTAGCCGCACGTGCATCAACAAAGTAGTGCCAAGCGTGCGCCTGTGTCATAAGTAAAGGGCCGGCTGGCTTGTCCGTTAAAGGGTGCTGTAACCCCCAAAGGGCACTCCAAACAAAATAAAAATATATATTTTTTTGTTTGTGAATTGTGTGCGCAGTAGCCGCACGTGCATCAACAAAGTAGTGCCAAGCGTGCGCCTGTGTCATAAGTAAAGGGCCAGCTGGCTTGTCCGTTAAATGGAGCTGTAACCCCCAAAATACACTCCAAACAAAATAAAAAAATATTTTCTGTGTTTGTGAATTGTGTGCGCAGTAGCCGCACGTGCATCAACAAAGTAATGCCAAGCGTGCGCCTCTGTCCCATAAATAAAGGGCCGGCTGGATTGACCGCTAAAGGGTGCTGTAACCCCCAAAGTACACTCCAAACAAAATAAAAAAATATTTTCTGTGTTTGTGAATTGTGTGCGCAGTAGCCGCACGTGCATCAACAAAGTAGTGCCAAGCGTGCGCCTGTGTCATAAGTAAAGGGCCAGCTGGCTTGTCCATTAAAGGGTGCTGTAACCCCCAAAATACATTCCAAACAAAATAAAAAAATATTTCTGTGTATGTGAATTGTGTGCGCAGTAGCCGCACGTGCATCAACAAAGGAGCAGCGCCAAGCGTGCGCCTCTGTCCCATAAGTAAAAGGCCAGTTGGCTTGTCCGTTAAAGGGTGCTGTAACCCCCAAAGGGCACTCCAAACAAAATAAAAAAATATTTTCTGTGTTTGTGAATTGTGTGCGCAGTAGCCGCACGTGCATCAACAAAGTAGTGCCAATCGTGCGCCTGTGTCCCATATATAAAGGGCCGGCTGGATTGACCGCTAAAGGGTGCTGTAACCTCCAAAAGGCACTCCAAACAAAATAAAAAAATATATTTTTCTGTGTTTGAGAATTGTGTGCACTGTGGCTGCTCGTGCATCAAGGAAGGAGCAGCGCCAAGCGTGCGCCTGTGTCATAAGCAAAGGGCCAGCTGGCTTGTCCATTAAAGGGTGCTGTAACCCCCAAAGGGCACTCCAAACAAAATAAAAAAATATATATTTTTTTGTTTGTGAATTGCGTGCGCAGTAGCCGCACGTGCATCAACAAAGTAGTGCCAAGCGTGCACCTGTGTCATAATTAAAGGGCCGGCTGGCTTGTCCGTTAAAGGGTGCTGTAACCCCCAAAGTACACTCCAAACAAAATAAAAAAATATTTTCTGTGTTTGTGAATTGTGTGCGCAGTAGCCGCACGTGCATCAACAAAGTAGTGCCAAGCGTGCGCCTGTGTCATAAGTAATGGGCCAGCTGGCTTGTCCGTTAAATGGAGCTGTAACCCCCAAAATACACTCCAAACAAAATTTAAAAATATTTTCTGTGTTTGTGAATTGTGTGCGCAGTAGCCGCACGTGCATCAACAAAGTAATGCCAAGCGTGCGCCTCTGTCCCATAAATAAAGGGCCGGCTGGATTGACCGCTAAAGGGTGCTGTAACCCCCAAAGTACACTCCAAACAAAATAAAAAAATATTTTCTGTGTTTGTGAATTGTGTGCGCAGTAGCCGCACGTGCATCAACAAAGTAGTGCCAAGCGTGCGCCTGTGTCATAAGTAAAGGGCCAGCTGGCTTGTCCATTAAAGGGTGCTGTAACCCCCAAAATACATTCCAAACAAAATAAAAAAATATTTCTGTGTATGTGAATTGTGTGCGCAGTAGCCGCACGTGCATCAACAAATTAGTGCCAATCGTGCGCCTGTGTCCCATATATAAAGGGCCGGCTGGATTGACCGCTAAAGGGTGCTGTAACCTCCAAAAGGCACTCCAAACAAAATAAAAAAATATATTTTTCTGTGTTTGAGAATTGTGTGCACTGTGGCTGCACGTGCATCAACAAAGGAGCAGCGCTAAGCGTGCGCCTCTGTCCCATAAGTAAAAGGCCAGTTGGCTTGTCCGTTAAAGGGTGCTGTAACCCCCAAAGGGCACTCCAAACAAAATAAAAAAATATTTTCTGTGTTTGTGAATTGTGTGCGCAGTAGCCGCACGTGCATCAACAAATTAGTGCCAATCGTGCGCCTGTGTCCCATATATAAAGGGCCGGCTGGATTGACCGCTAAAGGGTGCTGTAACCTCCAAAAGGCACTCCAAACAAAATAAAAAAATATATTTTTCTGTGTTTGAGAATTGTGTGCACTGTGGCTGCACGTGCATCAAGGAAGGAGCAGCGCCAAGCGTGCGCCTGTGTCATAAGCAAAGGGCCAGCTGGCTTGTCCATTAAAGGGTGCTGTAACCCCCAAAGGGCACTCCAAACAAAATAAAAAAATATATATTTTTTTGTTTGTGAATTGCGTGCGCAGTAGCCGCACGTGCATCAACAAAGTAGTGCCAAGCGTGCACCTGTGTCATAATTAAAGGGCCGGCTGGCTTGTCCGTTAAAGGGTGCTGTAACCCCCAAAGTACACTCCAAACAAAATAAAAAAATATTTTCTGTGTTTGTGAATTGTGTGCGCAGTAGCCGCACGTGCATCAACAAAGTAGTGCCAAGCGTGCGCCTGTGTCATAAGTAATGGGCCGGCTGGCTTGTCCGTTAAATGGAGCTGTAACCCCCAAAATACACTCCAAACAAAATTAAAAAATATTTTCTGTGTTTGTGAATTGTGTGCGCAGTAGCCGCACGTGCATCAACAAAGTAATGCCAAGCGTGCGCCTCTGTCCCATAAATAAAGGGCCAGCTGGATTGACCGCTAAAGGGTGCTGTAACCCCCAAAGTACACTCCAAACAAAATAAAAAAATATTTTCTGTGTTTGTGAATTGTGTGCGCAGTAGCCGCACGTGCATCAACAAAGTAGTGCCAAGCGTGCGCCTGTGTCATAAGTAAAGGGCCAGCTGGCTTGTCCATTAAAGGGTGCTGTAACCCCCAAAATACATTCCAAACAAAATAAAAAAATATTTCTGTGTATGTGAATTGTGTGCGCAGTAGCCGCACGTGCATCAACAAAGGAGCAGCGCTAAGCGTGCGCCTCTGTCCCATAAGTAAAAGGCCAGTTGGCTTGTCCGTTAAAGGGTGCTGTAACCCCCAAAGGGCACTCCAAACAAAATAAAAAAATATTTTCTGTGTTTGTGAATTGTGTGCGCAGTAGCCGCACGTGCATCAACAAATTAGTGCCAATCGTGCGCCTGTGTCCCATATATAAAGGGCCGGCTGGATTGACCGCTAAAGGGTGCTGTAACCTCCAAAGGGCACTCCAAACAAAATAAAAAAATATATTTTTCTGTGTTTGAGAATTGTGTGCACTGTGGCTGCACGTGCATCAAGGAAGGAGCAGCGCCAAGCGTGCGCCTGTGTCATAAGCAAAGGGCCAGCTGGCTTGTCCATTAAAGGGTGCTGTAACCCCCAAAGGGCACTCCAAACAAAATAAAAAAATATATATTTTTTTGTTTGTGAATTGCGTGCGCAGTAGCCGCACGTGCATCAACAAAGTAGTGCCAAGCGTGCACCTGTGTCATAATTAAAGGGCCGGCTGGCTTGTCCGTTAAAGGGTGCTGTAACCCCCAAAGTACACTCCAAACAAAATAAAAAAATATTTTCTGTGTTTGTGAATTGTGTGCTCAGTAGCCGCACGTGCATCAACAAAGTAGTGCCAAGCGTGCGCCTATGTCATAAGTAAAGGGCCGGCTGGCTTGTCCGTTAAAGGGTGCAGTAACCCCCAAAATACACTCCAAACAAAATAAAAAAATATTTTCTGTGTTTGTGAATTGTGTGCGCAGTAGCCGCATGTGCATCAACAAAGTAGTGCCAAGCGTGCGCCTCTGTCCCATAAATAAAGGGCCGGCTGGATTGACCGCTAAAGGGTGCTGTAACCCCCAAAGTACACTCCAAACAAAATAAAAAAATATTTTCTGTGTTTGTGAATTGTGTGCGCAGTAGCCGCACGTGCATCAACAAAGTAGTACCAAGCGTGCGCCTGTGTCATAAGTAAAGGGCCGGCTGGCTTGTCCATTAAAGGGTGCTGTAACCCCCAAAGTACACTCCAAACAAAATAAAAAAATATTTCTGTGTTTGTGAATTGTGTGCGCAGTAGCCGCACGTGCATCAACAAAGTAGTGCCAAGCGTGCGCCTATGTCATAAGTAAAGGGCCAGCTGGCTTGTCCGTTAAAGGGTGCTGTAACCCCCAAAGTACACTCCAAACAAAATAAAAAAATATTTTCTGTGTTTGTGAATTGTGTGCGCAGTAGCCGCACGTGCATCAACAAAGTAGTGCCAAGCGTGCGCCTGTGTCCCATAAAGGGCCAGCTGTATTGACCGCTAAAGGGTGCTGTTACCCCCAAAGTACACTCCAAACAAAGTAAAAAAATATTTTCTGTGTTTGTGAATTGTGTGCGCAGTAGCCGCACGTGCATCAACAAAGTAGTGCCAATCGTGCGCCTGTGTCCCATATATAAAGGGCCGGCTGGATTGACCGCTAAAGGGTGCTGTAACCCCCAAAGTACACTCCAAACAAAATAAAGAAATATATTTTTCTGTGTTTGTGAATTGTGTGCACTGTGGCTGCAAGTGCATCAACGAAGGAGCAGCGCCAAGCGTGCGCCTGTGTCCCATAAGTAAAAGGCCGGCTGGCTTGTCCATTAAAGGGTGCTGTAACCCCCAAAGGGCACTCCAAACAAAATAAAAATATATATTTTTCTGTGTTTGTGAATTGTGTGCACTGTGGCTGCATGTGCATCAACGAAGGAGCAACGCCAAGCGTGCGCCTGTGTCCCATAAGTAAAAGGCCAGCTGGCTTGTCCGTTAAAGGGTGCTGTAACCCCCAAAGTACACTCCAAACAAAATAAAAAAATATTTTCTGTGTTTGTGAATTGTGTGCGCAGTAGCCGCACGTGCATCAACAAACTAGTGCCAAGCGTGCGCCTGTGTCATAAGTAAAGGGCCGGCTGGCTTGTCCGTTAAAGGGTGCTGTAACCCCCAAAGGGCACTCCAAACAAAGTAAAAAAAAAATTTCTGTATTTGTGAATTGTGTGTACTGTGGCTGCACGTGCATCAACAAAAGAGCAGCGCCAAGCATGCGCCTGTGTCCCCTAAGTAAAGGGCCGGCTGGCTCATTTCTGAAAGGGTGGTGTAACCCACAAAGTGCACTACTCTCCAACAAAAATAAAAAATTATTTTCTGTGTTTGTGTGCGCCTTAGCCGCACGTATATATCAATATAACATAAATGGAGGACCAAACTTTCTCCGATAAAAATAAAATAGGGAAAGATCAAGAACCACTTCCTCCTAGTGCTGAAGCTGCTGCCACTAGTCATGACATAGACGATAACATGCCATCAACGTCGTCTGCCAAGGCCGATGCCCAATGTCATAGTAGAGGGCACATACAATCCCAAATGACAAAGTTCAGGAAAATGACCTTTAAAAAAATATTTAAATCATCTGAAGAGAAACGTAAACTTGCCAATATGCCATTTACAACACGGAGTGGCAAGGAATGGCTAAGGTCTTTCCCTATGTTCATGACTAGTGGTTCAGCTTCTGCATTCTAAGAAGATATCACAAATCCCCAAGGAGAGTCCAAGTGTGGCGGCGGTTGCGATGCCTGACCTTCCCAGCACTGGACGGGAAGAGGTGGCTCTTTCCACCATTTGCACGCCCCCTGCCAGCGGCGTCACTAGGGGGGTGCGGCCCGCACCTGGTGTCACCCTTCAAGGGGGTGACACCAAGAAGAGCAGCACATCACACCCGCGGGCCGCACACCCCAGGCACCACCGCCGACCATGCTGCTGGAGACACACACTGGGATCCACCGCGTGATGTCCATCCTGGTCTGCCCGCCGCCACCGGGGTGAGCTGCACTGCACATTCACCGCGGCCGGCGTCCAGAGCCACACACAGGCACAGAGGATCTCTCTGTGCCTGTGTGTGCTTCTGGACGCCGGCCGCGATGACGTCATCGCGCACGCCGGCTCTGCTTGTCCTTCTGGGAGCCGCTCAGCCTGCTGGAGAAGGAGGAGGGACCACGGACCTGAGCGTGCTGTGTGTCAAGAAAGAAGAACTTGGAAGCCAGCCAGGAGTCAAGTGCACAGTGCGCTGCGCACCCCAACTGGACACACCCAGAGGTAAGTACACAGGGGGGGGAACAGTATAAGGGGGATTACTGGGGGCCGGGCCACAATTAGAGTTCCATGCTGGGACACCTTATAAGGGCACTACTGGGGGCCATGGGACACAATATAAGGGGGCCATGGGACACAATATAAGGGCACTACTGGGGGCCATGGGACACAATATATGGGCATTACTGGAGGCCTGGCTATGGGACACTGTATAAGGGCACTAATGAGGCTATGGGACACTGTATGAGGGCACTAATGAGGCTATGGGACACTGTATAAGGGCACTACTGAGGCTATGGGACACTGTATAAAGGCACTACTGGAGGCTATGGGACACTGTATAAGGGCACTAATGAGGCTATGGGACACTGTATGAGGGCACTAATGAGGCTATGGGACACTGTATGAGGGCACTACTGGAGGCTATGGGACACTGTATAAGGGCACTAATGAGGCTATGGGACACTGTATAAGGGCACTACTGGAGGCTATGGGACACTGTATAAGGGCACTAATGAGGCTATGGGACACTGTACCAGGGCACTAATGAGGCTATGGGACACTGTATAAGGGCACTACTTAGGCTATGGGACACTGTATAAGGGCACTACTGGAGGCTATGGGACACTGTATAAGGGCACTACTGAGGCTATGGGACACTGTATAAGGGCACTAATGAGGCTATGGGACACTGTATAAGGGCACTAATGAGGCTATGGGACACTGTATAAGGGCACTATGGGGGCAATGGGGCACTGTATAAGGGCACTACTGGAGGCCATGGGGCACTGTATAAGGGCACTACGGGGGGCTATGGGACACTGTATAAGGGCACTACTGGGGGCACAGCTTAAGGGGCATTGCTGGGGCACTGCATAAGAGATGCAATCCTGGGGGCACTGTATAAGGGCACTATGGGGGTCACAGCTCAAGGGGCATTGCTGGGCCACTGCGTAAGGGGTGCTACTGGAGGCACTGTATAAAGCATACTTCTGGGGGTACTGCATAAGGGGCACTACTGGCAATACTGTATAAGAGGCACTACTGGGGGCACAACATAAGGGGCATTGCTGGGCCACTGCGTAAGGGGTGCTACGGGGAGGCACTGTATAAAGCATACTTCTGGGGGTACTGCATAAGGGGCACTACTGGCGATACTGTATAAGAGGCACTACTGGGGGCACAACATAAGGGGCATTACTGGGGCACTGCATACTGGGCACACTGAATAAGGGGCGCTACTGAGGCACTGCATAAGGAGCGATACTGGTGGTAAAGTATAAGGGGCGCTACTGGGGGAACTGTGTAAGGGGCACTACTGGGGGTACAGCATATGGGGCTCTAATAAAATGGGCATTGCATACTGGGCTCTAATACAGGGGGCATTGCATATTGGCCACATCTACAGGGGGCATTGCCTAAAGGGGCACTACTACAGGGGGAACTGCATAATGGGCACAACTATAGGAGATTGCATAAGGGGCACTAATACGGCATTGAATAAAGGGCATTCCATAGAGGTAATGTGAGTGCTTGTCCATCTGCAAATGGAAACTCTTGCTGCCCATTGATTTAACATATATAATAGTGCTTTATAAATTATCCATATATTAGAGTTGCTCATTTATTATAAACATATTTTCAGAGAATAAAGTGAGAGTTTTCATACCAGTCTGGAGGAGACAGCCTAACCCTACTCCTGACGCTATTGGAATCGAGTGCTGCCTAATTTCTGCTTTCACCTTCAAGAAATCTGCACTGTAAGTCTGAGTATGTTTGCACTGATATTGTATAGTATGCTTATTGTTGTGACTTAAAATACATAATACACATTTATATGTTAAAAGCATTGTACTAGTCTAAATTTTTTTGGGTCAGGTTGGTGGTGTGGGGAAGGGGGGGGTTCAAGGAAACTTTTGCCCTGAATAAACACCTGGCTGCAGATAAGGGAGGGAGAGAGGGTCCATTTTATATTACTGCATAATAGATCATATTTCTTTACATGTAATCAAACTTTGATTTATAATATGATCTTACTGTTATGAGTTTAACATGAGGAGGGAATGAGGTAGTAGAAAAAGTCAATGGAGGGTTGGTCATTGGGGACGATTCAAATGTTTTATCGCACCCTATCTCCCGCCTAAAGTGACGGGAGATTGGGGTGCGATATTCAATTGTTTTTGGGCGCCCATGCATGCCGTGCCCAAATCGACAGGGCTAAACCCGTAAAGCGGCTAAGTCCTGCTTTGGGCGCCCAAACTCCCATTTAGGTGCCCAAAGTGCCGACTTATTGAACATTTCTGCTCGCCTGCCCTGAGCCTTCAGCCACGGGTGCAAACAATTCAATCGCCCCCACTGTCTCTACCCTAAGGAGTATATTTAAATGGCTCATTTTAAATTATTAATTGGTATTGGTATTGGTCTGTGTATGCCCTTTATGTTAACATCATTATAGATGTGTACTCCTACATCTATCCTCGATATGCTATACAGCGTGAGATGCCGGACATGAGTGAGCCGCCAGGTCCAGTGCAGCTCTGCTAACGTTGGGCATCTTTGTTTGCTAAAAATGAGTCTCAGTCACAATGCAATGTGACTACTATAGTACGCACAAGGAGACTGTGTTGATTAATTTGATATATGACACTTGTATATTGTGTCAGTATACAGATCAGAGCTTGTATTGGAAGAAAGCTGCAGCTGCTACTACTGCACTTTATATACAGGTTCAGAGATTCAGTTGCACACAGATATACAAGTGTCATAAGAGAGCATTGGTGCCCCCCCCATTTTTTAAATGGGTACATAAAATAGTGCACCTGAAAAAAGGCCATGGCCTCATGGGGAAAGGCGAGGGAAGAGATAGGGGAGGCCAGGAGATGTTGGGGCCAGGGAAGAGATAGTGGAGGCCAGGAGATGCAGGGGATAAAAGAAGAGGAAGCTACAAGTGAGAATGATAATAAACAGGAAAATTGACAGGCCCAAACAGCGCCCCCTGCCCTGCGGTGCCCTGTGCCATGGCACTGGTCACACTACCCTAGTTACCCTGAGTGTCATGCATCAAATTAATCCTCCTTTTACATCCTAGTCACATTACGTTGCAACTAGGATGCATTTTTAGCTAGAAACAAGCAAAGAAGATGCCCGATACTAGAAGATTCTTAAGCGACCTGGCGTATGAGGACACATCTGTATACATATATTAACAGTATTTTATTTTTGTTTTTCAAAATGTTTTGTTTGCCTTTTCTAAATTTTGCATGTTTTTGAACCCTGCATTGATTTCAATATTGAATTATTAGGGGTAAAATACACACCTTTTCTCATTGACTAACAGGGTATATTTAAATTAACTTCCCCATGCAGTGTTCTGCACTTGTAATTAACCTGGCAGGGTAACAGCAGAATCACATGGTCCAAGGTTTTCCTTCCTTTGCCTGTACTATTTACAATAGATTTACATATTTTTATTTAATTTTGCAAAAAAATTCTATTATGCATTTTTACATTGTGCAGTGATATTCAATCATGCTGCATGGTGTACATAAAGCAAAGAGGCCAAGTGGATGCCAGCAAAGGAAGGCAAAAGAAACAAGAAAAAAAGCACTGAAAACGCAAGCTGGATCCATGCTTCAATTTGTCAAAAGACAGGATGATGGCCAGGGTTCATCAAAAGACACAGCTCCTCCGTGTCAGTCTCCAATTGATAATACTAATTCTTCTGATGATCGCATGCATTCTACAGAAGAGCAAGAAGTGGAAATTGCAGAATTTACAGCAGAAAAACAAGGAGTGGAAATGGAAGAATGTCAAGCAGAAGAAAGTGCTGAAAGTGACTCTAGCCTTGATACTGCAACGGAAATGAGTGATGTTATGGAGAAAGATTTGCAAATTTTCCATGATGTTTCTTTCTAGGAAATACCAGTTCCAGATCACTTTCGGGTTGAAATCATCAAAAAGGGAAGTACTTATTTCCAGAACAAAGATGGTCCTTTCAGTGCAGTGTCAGGGCAAGATTCAGATGGAAAAGCAAAGGGTGGTGTACGTCAGCTTTCAAAAGAGTGGTTTTACAAGATGATGCCAAATGGCGAGAAAATTCTACGGTCTTGGATGATTTACTCAGTTGTCAGCAACAAATTATACTGTTTTTGCTGCCGACTGTTTGCAGTTAGTACTACAAGTATGACATCCAAATTTGTGACTGGGTTTCAGATGTGGTGGAAACTAGGGGTGAGCGGGTTCGGATTTCTGAAATCCGAACCCCCCCGAACCCCCCCGATCCGAGTCTGATCCGAGTCAGGCTCGACTTTTCCCGCCTGACTCGGATCTGAAATCGAGGCAAAACGTCATCATCCCGCCTTCCGAGTCTCGCGGGTTTTGGATCCTATATAAGGTACCCGCGTCGGCGCCATTTTCTCACTCGGCTGTGGACAGTGAAGAGGGAGGGTGGGAGTTAGGGCTGTGTAGTGTAGTGTAGTGTAGTGCTGCTGTTGTCCACTACTTCAAAGTCCATAGGGGCTGGCTGTGTTGTGCTGTGCTGCTGTTGTTAATAGGGGCTGTGTCCACTACTTCAAAGTCCATAGGGGCTGGCTGGACTGTGTTGTGCAGTCAGTTCTCCATAGGGGCTGTGTCCACTCCAAAGTCCTGTGCAGTGTCCCAGTCCTAAAGGAGTGCTGTAGTGTTGTCCAGGGGGTGCTCTGTCCATCAGGGGTGCTCCCCCCAAGTGCTAAAAAAATAATATATTTTCTGTGTTTGTGAATTGTGTGCGCAGTAGCCGCACGTGCATCAACAAAGTAGTGCCAAGCGTGCGCCTGTGTCATAAGTAAAGGGCCGGCTGGCTTGACCGTTAAAGGGTGCTGTAACCCCCGAAAGTACACTCCAGTCCAAACCAAAAAAAAATTATTTTCTGTGTTTGTGAATTGTGTGCGCAGTAGCCGCACGTGCATCAACAAAGTAGTGCCAAGCGTGCGCCTGTGTCATAAGTAAAGGGCCGGCTGGCTTGACCGTTAAGGGTGCTGTAACCCCCGAAAGTACACTCCAGTCCAAACCAAAAAAAAATTATTTTCTGTGTTTGTGAATTGTGTGCGCAGTAGCCGCACGTGCATCAACAAAGTAGTGCCAAGCGTGCGCCTGTGTCATAAGTAAAGGGCCGGCTGGCTTGACCGTTAAGGGTGCTGTAACCCCCGAAAGTACACTCCAGTCCAAACAAAAAAAAAAATTATTTTCTGTGTTTGTGAATTGTGTGCGCAGTAGCCGCACGTGCATCAACAAAGTAGTGCCAAGCGTGCGCCTGTGTCATAAGTAAAGGGCCGGCTGGCTTGACCGTTAAAGGGTGCTGTAACCCCCAAAGTACACTCCAGTCCAAACCAAAAAAAAAATTATTTTCTGTGTTTGTGAATTGTGTGCGCAGTAGCCGCACGTGCATCAACAAAGTAGTGCCAAGCGTGCGCCTGTGTCATAAGTAAAGGGCCGGCTGGCTTGACCATTAAAGGGTGCTGTAACCCCCAAAGTACACTCCAGTCCAAACCAAAAAAAAAATTATTTTCTGTGTTTGTGAATTGTGTGCGCAGTAGCCGCACGTGCATCAACAAAGTAGTGCCAAGCGTTCGCCTGTGTCATAAGTAAAGGGCCGGCTGGCTTGACCGTTAAAGGGTGCTGTAACCCCCAAAGTACACTCCAGTCCAAACCAAAAAAAAAATTATTTTCTGTGTTTGTGAATTGTGTGCGCAGTAGCCGCACGTGCATCAACAAAGTAGTGCCAAGCGTGCGCCTGTGTCATAAGTAAAGGGCCGGCTGGCTTGACCGTTAAGGGTGCTGTAACCCCCGAAAGTACACTCCAGTCCAAACCAAAAAAAAAATTATTTTCTGTGTTTGTGAATTGTGTGCGCAGTAGCCGCACGTGCATCAACAAAGTAGTGCCAAGCGTGCGCCTGTGTCATAAGTAAAGGGCCGGCTGGCTTGACCGTTAAAGGGTGCTGTAACCCCCAAAGTACACTCCAGTCCAAACCAAAAAAAAAATTATTTTCTGTGTTTGTGAATTGTGTGCGCAGTAGCCGCACGTGCATCAACAAAGTAGTGCCAAGCGTGCGCCTGTGTCATAAGTAAAGGGCCGGCTGGCTTGACCGTTAAGGGTGCTGTAACCCCCGAAAGTACACTCCAGTCCAAACCAAAAAAAAAATTATTTTCTGTGTTTGTGAATTGTGTGCGCAGTAGCCGCACGTGCATCAACAAAGTAGTGCCAAGCGTGCGCCTGTGTCATAAGTAAAGGGCCGGCTGGCTTGACCATTAAAGGGTGCTGTAACCCCCGAAAGTACACTCCAGTCCAAACCAAAAAAAAAATTATTTTCTGTGTTTGTGAATTGTGTGCGCAGTAGCCGCACGTGCATCAACAAAGTAGTGCCAAGCGTGCGCCTGTGTCATAAGTAAAGGGCCGGCTGGCTTGACCGTTAAGGGTGCTGTAACCCCCGAAAGTACACTCCAGTCCAAACCAAAAAAAAAATTATTTTCTGTGTTTGTGAATTGTGTGCGCAGTAGCCGCACGTGCATCAACAAAGTAGTGCCAAGCGTGCGCCTGTGTCATAAGTAAAGGGCCGGCTGGCTTGACCATTAAAGGGTGCTGTAACCCCCGAAAGTACACTCCAGTCCAAACCAAAAAAAAAATTATTTTCTGTGTTTGTGAATTGTGTGCGCAGTAGCAGCACGTGCATCAACAAAGTAGTGCCAAGAGTGCGCCTGTGTCATAAGTAAAGGGCCGGCTGGCTTGACCGTTAAAGGGTGCTGTAACCCCCAAAGTACACTCCAGTCCAAACCAAAAAAAAAATTATTTTCTGTGTTTGTGAATTGTGTGCGCAGTAGCCGCACGTGCATCAACAAAGTAGTGCCAAGCGTGCGCCTGTGTCATAAGTAAAGGGCCGGCTGGCTTGACCGTTAAAGGGTGCTGTAACCCCTGAAAGTACACTCCAGTCCAAACCAAAAAAAAAATTATTTTCTGTGTTTAGCCGCACGTATATATCAAATCGATATAACATAAATGGAGGACCAAACTTTCTCCGATAAAAATAAAATAGAGAAAGATCAAGAACCACTTCCTCCTAGTGCTGAAGCTGCTGCCACTAGTCATGACATAGACGATAACATGCCATCAACGTCGTCTGCCAAGGCCGATGCCCAATGTCATAGTAGAGGGCACATACAATCCCAAATGGCAAAGTTCAGGAAAATGACCTTGAAAAAGACATTTAAATCAGCTGAAGAGAAACGTAAACTTGCCAATATGCCATTTACGACACGGAGTGGCAAGGAACGGTTAAGGTCGATCCCTAGTATGTTCATGACTAGTGGTTCAGCTTCACATGACGATGGAAGCCCTCCTCCCACTAAAAAAATCAAAAGAGTTAAGCTGGCAAAAGCACAGCGAAGAACTGTGCTTTCTAAGAAGATATCACAAATCCCCAAGGAGAGTCCAAGTGTGGTGGTGGTTGCGATGCCTGACCTTCCCAGCACTGGACGGGAAGAGGTGGCTCTTTCCACCATTTGCACGCCCCCTGCAAGTGCTGAAAGGAGCACCCACAGTCCACTTGCTGATATGCAAATTGAAGATGTCACTGTTGAAGTACAACAGGATGAGGATACTGGTGTAGCTGGCGCTGAGGAGGAAGTTGGCGAGGAGGATTCTGATGGTGATGTGGTTTGTTTAAATCAGGCTCCGGGGGAGACAGTTGTTGTCCGTGGGATGAAAAAGCCCATCACGGTCATGCCTGGGCAGAAGACCAAACATTCCACCTCTTTGGTCTGGCAATATTTCTATCCAAATCCGGACAACAACTGTCTTGCCATATGTACCATATGTAAAGGTGAAATAAGTAGGGGTAGGGACGTCAACCACCTAGGAACATCCTCCCTTATACGGCACCTGCAGCGCGTTCATAAAAAGTTACTGTCAAGTTCAGAAACTTTGGCTAAGACCGTAAGCAGTCCAGGGACACCTAAATCCCGTTGTCCTGTTGTATCCAAGCGCCTGCAAACCACACCGTCAACTCCCTCCTCGTCAATTTCCTCCTTAGTCAGGATCGGAAGTAGTCCTGCAGGCCATGTCACTGGCATGACTGACTCTCCTATCCGGGATTCCTCTGGAGGATCCTGCATTGCTACGCCTACTGCTGCCGCTGCTGCTGTTGCTGCTGCTGGGAGTCGTTCATCATCCCAGAGAGGAAGTAGGAACACCACTACTTTTACTAAACAATTGACCCTCCAACAGTCCTTAGCGAGGAGGATGAAGTACGACAGCAGTCATCCTGAAGCAAAACGTATAACTGAGGCCTTGACTGCTATGTTGGTGTTAGACGTGCGTCCGGTATCCGCCATTAGTGCAGTGGGATTTAGACAATTGATGGAGGTAGTGTGTCCCCGGTTCCAAATCCCGTCTAGATTCCACTTCACTAGGCAGGCGATACCGAGACTGTACAGAAACGTCAGAAAAAGTGTCCTCAGTGTCCTGAAAAATGCCGTTGTACACAATGTCCACTTAACCACGGACATGTGGACAAGTGGAACAGGGCAGACTAAGGACTATATGACTGTGACAGCCCACTGGGTAGATGTATCACCTTACGCAGCAACAGCAGCAGCGTCACCAGTAGCAGCATCTCAGAAACGCCAGCTCGTTACAAGGCAGGCTACGCTGTGTATCACCGGTTTCAGTAAGAGGCACACCGCCGACAACCTCTTAGAGAAACTGAGGGAAATCATCGCCCAGTGGCTTACCCCACTTAGACTCTCCTGGGGATTTGTGATATCTGACAACGCCACCAATATTGTGCGGGCATTACATCTGGGCAAATTCCAGCACGTCCCATGTTTTGCTCACACAATAAACTTGGTGGTGCAGAATTTTCTGAAAAGCGACAGGGGCGTGCAGGAGACGCTTTGGGTGGCCCGAAAAATTCTGGCCACTTTCGCCATTCAGCGACTGCGTGCCGAAGACTGGAGCGCCAGCAAACACTCTTGAACCTACCCCGCCATCACCTGAAGCAAGAGGTTGTGACGCGGTGGAACTCAACCCTCTATATGCTTCAGAGGATGGAGGAGCAGCAAAAGGCCATACAAGCCTATACATCCACCTATGACATAGGCAAAGGAGGGGGTATGCACCTGACTCAAGCACAGTGGAGAATGATTTCCGTGTTGTGCAAGGTTCTCCAGCCCTTCGAACTTGCCACACGTGAAGTCAGTTCAGACACAGCCAGCTTGAGTCAGGTCATTCCCCTCATCAGGCTTTTGCAGAAGCAGCTGGAGAAAGTGAAGGAGGAGCTAAGACAGAGCGATTCCGCTCGGCATGTGGGACTTGTGGATGAAGCCCTTCATTCGCTTTGCCAGGATTCCAGGGTGGTCAATCTGTTGAAATCAGACCACTACATTTTGGCCACCGTGCTTGATCCTAGGTTTAAAGCCTATGTGGTGTCTCTCTTTCCGGCCGACACAAGCCTGCAGAGGTGCAAAGACCTGCTGGTGAACACACTGTCAGCTGAAGCGGAACGTGACACGTCAACGGCTCCTTCTTCATTTTCTCCCGCAACTGGGGCTGCCAGGAAAAAACTTAGGTATCCTAAGCAACCCGCTGGCGGTGATGCAGGGCAGGCAGGACCAAGTTTGGACATCTGGTCCGGACTGAAGGACCTGGCAACAATTTCTGACATGTCTACTGTCACTGCATATGATACTGTCACCATTGACAGAATGGTGGAGGATTACATCGGTGACAGCATCCAAGTAGGCATGTCAGACAGTCCATACCTGTACTGGCAGGAAAAAGAGGCAATTTGGAGGCCCCTGTACAAGCTGGCTCTATTTTACCTGAGTTGCCCCCCCTCCAGTGTGTATTCCGAAAGAGTGTTTAGTGCAGCCGGGAACCTTGTCAGCGAAAGGCGTAGGAGGTTGCTTCCACAGAATGTGGAGAAGATGATGTTCATCAAAATGAATTATCAGCTCTTCCAGGGAGACCAGCCTCCAGAAGGTACAGAGGGACCTGTGGTGGTGGATTCAAGTGGGGACGAGTTAATACTTTGTGAGGATGAGGATGTACACACTGAAGAGGGTGAGGAATCGGTGGATGAGGAGGATGAGGATGACATCTTGCCTCCGTAGAGCCAGTTTGTGCAGGGACACATTAATTGCCAGCTTGTTTTGTGGGGGCCCAAACGAACCAATCATTTCAGCCACAGTTGTGTGGCAGACCCTGGCGCTGAAATGATTGATTTGTTAAAGTGTGCATGTCCTGTTTATACAACATAAGGGTGGGTGGGAGGGCCCAAGGACAATTCCATCTTGCACTTCTTTTTTTTCTTTGCATTATGTACAGTTTGGGGCCTAGTTTTTCTAACTGCCATCCTGTCTGCCACTGCAGTGTCACTCCTAGATGGGTCACGTGTTTGTGCCGCCCACTCGTGTCGCTTAGCATAGTCATCCAGCTACCTCGGTGCAACCTTTTGGACATGAAAACACTATTGTGAGGTGTGAGGTGTTCAGAATAGACTGGAAATGAGTGGAAATTAAGGTTATTGAGGTTAATAATAGCATAGGAGCAGAGAAACCAACAAATTCTGTGATTTTAGCTGTTTTTATGCTTTTTTTAAAAAAAATACAGATCCAAAACACAAAACCCAGAACCCAAAACACGGAAGGGTGGTTTTGGCAAAACCAATCCAGATCCAAAACACGAAGAAAGATCCAGATCCAAAACCAAAACACAAAACACGAAAAGTGGCCGGTGCACACCCCTAGTGGAAACTGAACCCTAAAGTATATAACCATGAGACATCCGAAGAGCACCTATGTTGCCTTGAATAGTGGAAAACATTAGCATTAACCATTGATGCCAAAAGTATTTCTTTAATGGAAATGGAGAAGAAAAAGTGGAGGGACATCTTGTACAGATTGCTTAATATAATATTGTTTCTTGCCAAGCAGAATCTAGCATTCCGTGGCCACAAGGAAGATGAAACTTCATTAAATAAAGGGAACTTTCTTGAGATGGTTGAGATGCTGTCAAAATATGATCCAGTGCTGAAAGAGCACCTTATGAGATTAAAACAGAGCACATGTAAACTTAAAGTGTCAGTCTCTTATCTAGCACCAAACACTCAGAATGAGTTTATAAGTGCCTTGGCAAACCATGTGAAGGAGAAGCTTGTCATTGACATAAAGTCTGCAAACTGTTTTGGGATCATGTTTGACAGCACACCTGACATATCACATACTGACCAGATGTCCGAAGTGATCAGATATGTAAAAATCAACAATATGAAAGTTGAAGTAAAAGAGGTATTTCTTGGATTTTTTCCTTTAAAGGGGAAAACCGCTGCTGACCTCAGTTCTGACATTCTTAAAACACTGGAAAATGATGGACTGGACATAATGATGTGCCGCTCTCAAGGCTATGATAATGCTGCCACTATGGCTGGAATCCATGGAGGTGTGCAAGGCATTCTTAAAAAAAAGAACAGGAAGGCTATTTTTAGTGGATGTGTGGACCATTCACTTAATTTGTGTGGTCAGCACTCTTTTGCTGAAAATGCATCATGTGTGACATTTTTTGGGACTCTTGAAAGAATGTTTTCTTTCTTTGCTGCTTCCACCCATCGATGGGATGTGTTAATGGAACATACTAGAGTCTCAGTGAAAAGGCTGTCAACAACACGCTGGAGTGCTCATCATGCTGCTGTTACACCAGTTAAGGAGAAGTTTGATAAGTTTGTGGAGGCGATCGAAGCTCTTTATGATCTACATGAAAATTTGGATACAAGGGGAGCAGCACAAACTCTTTTGCCTGCTGTCTGTGATTTCACTTTTCTGTGCTACCTATACTTCTGGTGTAATGTACTTCAGGAAGTTAATCTAACACAGCAGTACCTGCAGACAAAGGGCTTAACTCTTGACAAGGTGGTGACAAAGTTAGAGGCGCTTAAACTTTTTTTACATGATGAATGCAGTCAACTAGTGGAGCATGCAATTGAACAGGCACTTTCAAAGTCAGAAGAATATGGAATTGCAGTACAGAGAAGAGCCAGGGTCAAGAAGAGGTTGGCAGGGGAACAAGCATGTGATGCTGGACTCTCTCTTCAAGAAGAAAATAGGAGGGTGATGCCTGAGTGCATTGATCGCTTTCATTCTGAGCTTCAGATCAGATCAAGAGCCATCCAGAAAATAGCAGCCATGTTTGAAGCTGTTCAAGCGAAGAGTCTTATATCTGCCACTGATGAACAGTTAAAGGTGTCTATTCCAAAATTGACCACTTTCTATGATGAATTATCTGAAAGTGCTCTTTTAATAGAAATACCAAGGCTAAGAAGGCACCTGAAAGCAGCAAAGATTGATCTGGAAAAAGCCAAAGATTGGGTAGTATTAGATATTTTGAAATTCATAGCAGAATGGGACTTTGTAGAATCTCTACCAAACCTTTCACAAAGTCTAAAATTATTTTTGACGATCTGTGTGTCTGTGGCTTCATGTGAGAGGAGCTTTTCAAAGCTGAAACTTATAAAGAACTATTTGCGATCTACCATGGGACAGTCAAGGCTTTCAGACCTTGCAATTCTATCAGTTGAAAGTGAGATGGCAAAAGGCATTGACTTTGATGAAGTGATTCAAAAGTTTGCAGCTGTGAAGACCAGAAAAGGAAAGTTTTGATTTTTTTTGTGGAGATGTTCATTAAGTGCTAAAATGCTTTTGTATTTGTTACTGTTTATGTTTTTTATGGTATTACTTATTAAATTATCGAGGTGTGCAAATTAATACTTTGTGTGATATACTTTGCTGAATATAATAAATTTAATATGATTTGGCGTGCTGTTCATGAGAGTTTCTCTTAATGTCTTCATCCCTATGTTGCCCTTCCGAATCTTGGCTAACACATGAAAAACCTCATTGCAATGCAAAACCGTTTTACAGTCTAAGTTTGTGTCCAGTAAGTCATGAAACTGTTGAGTCAAATAATTTAGGCATTGAGTTTAGTTTGCATAACACTTATGTAAATGTTATAATGTTTTACCTGTGATATTGTATTTTAAAGATATAACGTTAGTTTTGTTAGCTGTTTATTTTATTACTATTGCCATTGCATTTAGTGAGTACAAAAACAGTACTAAGGATGGGGGGGTGACACCATGAGCTACCACACCGGGTGACACCAACCCTAGTGACGCCTCTGCCCCCTGCAAGTGCTGAAAGGAGCACCAACAGTCCACTTGCTGATATGCAAATTGAAGATGTCACTGTTGAAGTACAACAGGATGAGGATACTGGTGTAGCTGGCGCTGAGAAGGAAGTTGGCGAGGAGGATTCTGATGGTGAATTTGTTTAAATCAGGCTCCGGGGGAGACAGTTGTTGTCCGTGGGATGAAAAAACCCATCACGGTCATGCCTGGGCAGAAGACCAAACATTCCACCTCTTTGGTCTGGCAATATTTCTATCCAAATCCGGACAACTGTCTTGCCATATGTACCATATGTAAAGGTGGAATAAGTAGGGGTAGGGACGTTAACCACCTAGGAACATCCTCCCTTATATGGCACCTGCAGCGCGTTCATAAAAAGTTACTGTCAAGTTCAGAAACTGTGGCAAAGACCGTAAGCAGTCCAGGGACACCTAAATCCCGTTGTCCTGTTGTATCCAAGCGCCTGCAAACCACACCGTCAACTCCCTCCTCGTCAATTTCCTCCTTAGTCAGGATCGGAAGTAGTCCTGCAGGCCATGTCACTGGCATGACTGACTCTCCTATCCGGGATTCCTCCGGAGGATCCTGCATTGCTACACCTCCTGCTGCCACTGCCGCTGCTGCTGTTGCTGCTGAGAGTCGTTCATCATCCCAGAGAGGAAGTAGGAACACCACTACTTTTCTAAACAATTGACCCTCCAACAGTCCTTAGCGAGGAGGATGAAGTACGACAGCAGTCATCCTGAAGCAAAACGTATAACTAAGGCCTTGACTGCTATGTTGGTGTTAGACGTGCGTCCGGTATCCGCCATTAGTGCAGTGCGATTTAGACAATTGATGGAGGTAGTGTGTCCCCGGTTCCAAATCCCATCTAGATTCCACTTCACTAGGCAGGCGATACCGAGACTGTACAAAAACGTCAGAAAAAGTGTCCTCAGTGTCCTGAAAAATGCCGTTGTACCCAATGTCCACTTAACCACGGACATGTGGACAAGTGGAACAGGGCAGACTAAGGACTATATGACTGTGACAGCCCACTGGGTAGATGTATCACCTTACGCAGCAACAGTAGCAGCATCTCAGAAACGCCAGCTCGTTCCAAGGCAGGCTACGCTGTGTATCACTGGTTTCAGTAAGAGGCACACCGCCGACAACCTCTTAGAGAAACTGAGGGAAATCATCGCCCAGTGGCTTACCCCACTTAGACTCTCCTGGGGATTTGTGATATCTGACAACGCCACCAATATTGTGCGGGCATTACATCTGGGCAAATTCCAGCATGTCCCATGTTTTGCTCACACAATAAACTTGGTGGTGCAGAATTTTCTGAAAAGCGACAGGGGCGTGCAGGAGACGCTTTGGGTGGCCCGAAAAATTTCTGGCCATTTTCGCCATTCAGCGACTGCGTGCCGAAGACTGGAGTGCCAGCAAACACTCTTGAACCTGCCCCGCCATCACCTGAAGCAAGAGGTTGTAACACTGTGGAACTCAACCCTCTATATGCTTCAGAGGATGGAGGAGCAGCAAAAGGCCATTCAAGCCTATACATCCACCGATGACATAGGCAAAGGAGGGGGTATGCACCTGACTCAAGCGCAGTGGAGAATGAGTTCCATGTTTTGCAAGGTTCTCCAGCACTTCGAACTTGCCACACGTGAAGTCAGTTCAGACACTGCCAGCTTGAGTCAGGTCATTCCCCTCATCAGGCTTTTGCAGAAGCAGCTGGAGAAAGTGAAGGAGGAGCTAAGATGGAGCGATTCCGCTCGGCATTTGGGACTTGTGGATGAAGCCCTTCATTCACTTTGCCAGGATTCCAGGGTGGTCAATCTGTTGAAATCAGACCACTACATTTTGGCCACCGTGCTCGATCCTAGTTTAAAGCCTATGTGGTGTCTCTCTTTCCGGCCGACACAAGCCTGCAGAGGTGCAAAGACCTGCTGGTGAACACACTGTCAGCTGAAGCGGAACGTGACACGTCAACAGCTCCTTCTTCATTTTCTCCCGCAACTGGGGCTGCCAGGAAAAAACTTAGCTATCCTAAGCAACCTGCTGGCGGTGATGCAGGGCAGGCAGGACCAAGTTTGGACATCTGGTCCGGACTGAAGGACCTGGCAACAATTTCTGACATGTCTACTGTCACTACATATGATACTGTCACCACTGACAGAATGGTGGAGGATTACATCGGTGACAGCATCCAAGTAGGCATGTCAGACAGTCCATACCTGTACTGGCAGGAAAAAGAGGCAATTTGGAGGCCCCTGTACAAACTGGCTCTATTTTACCTGAGTTGCCCCCCCTCCAGTGTGTACTCCGAAAGAGTGTTTAGTGCAGCCGGGAACCTTGTCAGCGAAAGGCGTAGGAGGTTGCTTCCACAAAATGTGGAGAAGATGATGTTCATAAAAATGAATTATCAACTCTTCCAGGGAGACCAGCCTCCAGAACGTACAGAGGGACCTGTGGTGGTGGATTCCAGTGGGGACGAGTTAATACTCTGTGAGGATGAGGATGTACACAACACTGAAGAGGGTGAGGAATCGGTGGATGAGGAGGATGAGGACGACATCTTGCCTCCGTAGAGCCAGTTTGTGCAGGACAGATTAATTGCCAGCTTGTTTTGTGGGGGCCCAAACGAACCAATCATTTCAGCCACAGTTGTGTGGCAGACCCTGGCGCTGAAATGATTGCTTTGTTAAAGTGTGCATGTCCTGTTTATACAACATAAGGGTGGGTGGGAGGGCCCAAGGACAATTCCATCTTGCACCTCTTTTTTTTCTTTGCATTATGTACAGTTTGGGGCCTAGTTTTTCAAACTGCCATCCTGTCTGCCACTGCAGTATCACTCCTAGATGGGTCACGTGTTTGTGCCGCCCACTCGTGTTGCTTAGCATAGTCATCCATCTTCCTCGGTGCAACCTTTTGGACATAAAAACACTATTGTGAGGTGTGAGGTGTTCAGAATAGACTGGAAATTAGTGGAAATTAAGGTTATTGAGGTTAATAATAGCATAGGAGCAGAAAAACCAACACATTATGTGATTTTAGCTGTTTTTATGCTTTTTTTAAAAAAAATACAGATCCAAAACACAAAACCCAGAACCCAAAACACGGAAGGGTGGTTTTGGCAAAACCAATCCAGACCCAAAACACGAAGACAGATCCAGATCCCAAACCAAAACACGAAAAGTGGCCGGTGCACACCCCTAATATATATATATATATATATATATATATATATATATATATATATATTTGTTTACTGTATATATACACACACATATATCTATATATATATATATATATATATATTTAATGTGTGCATGTATATATATATATATAATATATATTTATTTATGGTGAGTGTGTGTGTGTATATATATCACACACTATACATACAATATTTATTTACTGTGTGTATAAATATATATATATATATATATATATATATATATATATGTGTTCATATGTATGTATGTATATATAAATATGAATGCATATCTACATGTAATAAATATAACAAATATGGGTTATATATATTTTATAGTTACACATGCTGTGTGTATGTATGTGTGTGTATATGTATGTAGATATATATATATATATATATATAAAATATATATATATAAGAGGTGGAAACAAGCGCCTAATAGTGTAATAACGTTTAAGGAAATTTGTATCACGCAACACACATATATATTGAGCGTACCGTGCTGCCCTTTAACACAGGCTTATAGTATGTGGTCTTTTTACGGATGTCGCTTCTAGTCCCCCATATAGGTCAGTGTAATTTAGATCACAGATTCTCACAGGGCCCAACACGTAGAGGGAGAGAAAAAACACTTTCATAGTGTAACAGCAAACACAGTTTTATTACACACACACAGGAACACATATATAGAGACAATTACATTAAAAAAGATTTCAGAGGGCTTATCTGATAACTGGCCAAAGTCAGTAAGCGCAGGTTACTCTGTCCTCAACGAGTTTCGTCTTTTGTGCTCATCTAGCTGGACTTCGTCAGGACCTATGTGGGGGACCAGAAGCGACATCCCTAAAAAGACCACATACTATAAGCCTGTGTTAAAGGGCAGAACGGCTCAATATACATAGATGTGTGTTGCGTGATACAAATTTCCTTAAACGTTTATTACACTAGTAGGCGCTTGTTTCCACCTCTTACATATTTTTTAAGGATCACTGAGGACCATACAACAAAGGTCACATATGGGAAACTTCGAGCAGCCACTTTCTGAATTGGGAACATAGTGTTGTAAAGTTGAGTTGTTTATTCAGAGATAAACCTCTGGGACTGTATACCTGACTTTTATATAGTGCTGTGATCAGTACCTATAATATATATATGTATATATATATATATATATATATATATATGTATATATATATATATATATATAAAATATAAATTTTCCATCCACTGCTTGTTAGTCACAAGGTAGAAAAATTTAGCCTGCACACCATCAGATACAGATACTCAGCATAAGGTGATCAATAGTCATACTGGGGATTAAAACTCTGAACCCAGTGAATTTCACTGGGTTCAGAGTTTTGACTCCCCAGTATGACTATTGACTACCTCATGCTGAGTATCTGATTTATTTTCTCTATCAGTGTTTTTTATGATGGCTTTTCACCTTGATATGGGACATAGTTAAATGTTTTTGCTATGTTTCTAAATGGTGTGCTGGCTAAATATTTCTACCTTGTGACTAACAAGCAGTGGATGGAGGATTTGCATTATATACATGGCCTGGCCCCCGCTAAAATGGAACTGATGTAATGTGTGCATTACATCAGTCCATAAATATTGGGACCTTGACAGAATTTTCAGATTTTGGCCTCTATTCACCACCACAATGGTTTTGAAATGAAACAAACAAGATGTGCTTTAATTGCAGACTTTCAGATTTAATTTGAGGGTAATTACATCCAAATCGGGTGAACGGTGTAGGAATTACAACAGTTTCAATATGTGCCTCCCAGTTTTTAAGGGGCCAAAAGTAATGGGACTATCAACTCAAAAGCTATTTCATGGACAGGTGTGGGCTATTCCCTCGTTATTTCATTATCAATTAAGCAGGTAAAAGGTCTGGAGTTGATTCTAGGTGTGACATTTGCATTTGGAATCAGTTGCTGTCAACTCTCAATATGAGATCCAAAGAGCTGTCACTATCAGTGAAGCAAGCCATCATTAGGCTGAAAAATCAAAACAAACCCATCAGAGAGATAGCAAAAGCATTAGGTGTGGCCAAATCAACTGTTTATAACATTCTTAAAAAGAAAGAACGCGCCGGAGAGCTCAGCAACACCAAAAGACCCGGAAAACCACGGAAAACAACTGTGGTGGATGACAAAAGAATTATTTCCGAGGTGAAGAAAAACCCCTTCACAACAGTTGGCCAAATCAAGAACACTCTCCAGGAAGTAGATGTATATGTGTCAAAGTCAACAATCAAGAGAAGACTTCACAAGAGTGAATATAGAGGGTTCACCACAAGATGCAAACCATTGGTGAGCCACAAAAACAGGAAGACCAGATTAGAGTTTGCCAAACAACATCTAAAAAAGCCATTACAGTTCTGGAACAACATCCTATGGACAGATGAGACAAAGATCAACTTGTACCAGAGTGATGGGAAGAGAAGAGAAGAGAAGGAAAGGAACTGCTCATGATCCAAAACATACCACCTCATCAGTGAAGCATGGTGGTGGTAGTGTCATGGCGTGGCCATGTATGGCTGCCAATGGAACTGGTTCCCTTGTATTTATTGATGATGTGACTGCTGACAAAAGCAGCAGAATGAATTCTGAAGTGTTTCGGGCAATATTATATGCTCATATTCAGTCAAATGCTTCAGAACTCATTGGACGGTGCTTCACAGTGCAGATTGACAATGACCCGAAGCATACAGCAAAAGCAACCAAAGAGTTTTTTAAGGCTAAAAAGTGGAATGTTATGCAGTGGCCAATTCAATGCCCTGACCTGAATCCGATTGAGTATGCATTTCACTTGATGAAGACAAAACTGAAGGGAAAATGCCCCAAGAACAAGCAGGAACTGAAGACATTTGCAGTAGAGGCCTGGCAGAGCATCACCAGGGATGAAACCCAGCGTCTGGTGATGTCTATGCGTTCCAGACTTCAGGCTGTAATTGCCTGCAAAGGATTTGCAACAAAGTATTAAAAAGTGAAAGTTAGATTTAGGATTGTTTAGTTTGTTCCATTACTTTTGGCCCCTTAAAAAGTGGGAGGCACATACAGAAACCGTTGTAATTCCTACACCGTTCACCTGATTTGGATGTAATTACCCTCAAATTAAATCTGAAAGTCTGCAGTTAAATCACATCTTGCTTGTTTCATTTCAGAGCCATTGTGGTGGTGAATAGAGGCCAAAATATGAAAATTCTGTCAATGTCCCAATATTTATGGACCTGACTGTATATATATATACACACACACACTACCGTTCAAAAGTTTGGTGTCACCCAGACTATTTCGTGTTGTGCATGAAAACTGACTTTTATTTATCAAATGTGTAGCAAAATGAATAGAACATATAGTGAAGCCATTGGCAAGGTTAGAAATAATGATTTTTATTTGAAATAATAATTTTGTCCTTCAAACTTTGCTTTCGTCAAAGAAGGCTCCTTTTGCAGCAATTACAGCATTGCAGACCTTTGGCATTCTAGCTGTTAATTTGTTGAGGTAAACTGAAGTAATTTCACCCCACGCTCCCTGAAGCACCTCCCACAAATTGGATTGGTTTGATGGGCACTTCTTACGTACTATACGTTCAAACTGCTCCAACAACAGCTCAATGGGGTTGAGATCTGGTGACTGCGCTGGCCACTCCATTACAGACAGAATACCAGCTGCCTGCTTCTTCCCTAAATACTTCTTGCATAATTTGGAGGTGTGCTTTGGGTCACTGTCCTGTTGGAAGAGGAAATTGGCTCCAATCAAGCGCTGTCCACAGGGTATGGCATGACGTTGCAAAATGGAGTGATAGCCTTCCTTATTCAAAATCCCTTTGACCATGTACAAATCTACCACTTTACCAGCACCAAAGCAGGCCAAGACCATCACATTACCTCCACCATGCTTCACAGATGGCGTCAGGCACTATACCAACATCTTTTCACTTGTTCTGCGTCTTACAAATGTTCTTCTGTGTGATCCAAACACCTCAAACTTCGATTCATCTGTCCATAACACTTTTTTCCAATCTTCCTCTGTCCAATGTCTGTGTTCTTTTGCCCATATTAATCTTTTCCTTTTTATTGACCCGTCTCAGATATGGCTTTTTCTTTGCCACTTTGCCTAGAAGGCCAGCATCCCCTTCACTGTAGATGTTGACACTGGTATTTTGTAGGTACCATTTAATGAAGCAGCTGTTTGAGGACTTGTGAGGCGTCTATTTCTCAAACTAGAGACTCTAATGTACTTGTCTTCTTGCACAGTTGTGCACCGGGGCCTCCCACTTCTCTTTCTTCTCTGGTTAGAGCCTGTTTGTGCTGTTCTATGAAGGGAGTAGTACACACCGTTGTAGGAAATGTTCAGTTTCTTGGCAATTTCTCGCATGGAATCGCCTTCATTTCTAAGAACAAGAATAGACTGTCGAGTTTCGCATGAAAGTTCTCTTTTTCTGGCCATTTGGAGAGTATAATTGAACCCACAAATGTGATGCTCCAAATACCATACTAGCTGAAAGGAATGCCAGTTTTATAGCTTCTCTAACGATATTCCTATAAAAATCAGACGTTTGCAGCTACTCTAGTCATTTACCACATTAACAATGTATAGAGTATATTTCTGATTAAGTTAATGTTATCTTCATTGAAAAAAACAGTGCTTTTCTTTCAAAAATAAGGAAATTTCTAAGTGACTCCAAACTTTTGAACGGTAGTGTGTGTGTGTATATATATATATATTAGGGGTGAGCGGGTTCGGATTTCTGAAATCCGAACCCCCCCCGAGCACCCCTGATCCGAGGCCAATCCGAGTCAGGCTCGACTTTTCCCGCCTGACTCGGATCTGAAATCGAGGCAAAACGTCATCATCCCGCCTTCCGGGTCTCGCAGGTTTTGGATCCTATGTAAGGTACCCACGTCGGCGCCATTTTCTCACTCGGCTGTGGACAGTGAAGAGGGAGGGTGGGAGTTAGGGCTGGCTGGGCTGTGTAGTGTAGTGTAGTGTAGTGCAGAGTAGTCTTGTGCTGTGCTGTGCTGTGCTGCGCTGTGCTGCTGTTGTCCATAGGGGCTGTGTCCACTACTTCAAAGTCCATAGGGGCTGGCTGTGTTGTGCTGTGCTGCTGTTGTCCATTGGGGCTGTGTCCACTACTTCAAAGTCCATAGGGGCTGGCTGGACTGTGTTGTGCAGTCAGTTGTCCATAGGGGCTGTGTCCACTCCAAAGTCCTGTGCAGTGTCCCAGTCCTAAAGGCGTGCTGTAGTGTTGTCCAGGGGATGCTCTGTCCATCAGGGGTGCTCCCCCCAAGTGCTAAAAAAATATATATTTTTTCTGTGTTTGTGAATTGTGAGCACTGTGGCTGCATGTGCATCAACAAAGGAGCAGCACCAAGCGTGCGCCTCTGTCCCATTAGTAAAGGGCCGGCTGGCTTGTCTGCTAAAGGGTGCTGTAACCCTTACAGTACACTCCAAACAAAAAATATATATATTTTCTGTGTTTGTGAATTGTGTGCGCAGTAGCCGCATGTGCATCAACAAAGTAGTGCCAAGCGTGCGCCTGTGTCATAAGTAAAGGGCCGGCTGGCTTGACCGTTAAAGGGTGCTGTAACCCCCAAAGGGCACTCCAAACCAAATAAAAAAATATTTTCTGTGTTTGTGAATTGTGTGCGCAGTAGCCGCACGTGCATCAACAAAGTAGTGCAAAGCGTGCACCTGTGTCATAAGTAAAGGGCCGGCTGGCTTGACCGTTAAAGGGTGCTGTAACCCCCAAAGTACACTCCAAACCAAATAAAAAAATATTTTCTGTGTTTGTGAATTGTGTGCACTGTGGCTGCACGTGCATCAACAAAGGAGCAGCGCCAAGCGTGCGCCTGTGTCCCATAAGTAAAGAGCCGGCTGGCTCATTTCTTAAAGGGTGGTGTAACCCACAAAGTGCACTACTCTCCAGCAAAAATAAAAAAATATTTTCTGTGTTTGTGTGTGCCTTAGCCGCACGTATATATCAATATAACATAAATGGAGGACCAAACTTTCTCCGATAAAAATAAAATAGGGAAAGATCAAGAACCACTTCCTCCTAGTGCTGTTGCTGCTGCTGGGAGTTGTTCATCATCCCAGAGAGGAAGTAGGAACACCACTACTTTTACTAAACAATTGACCCTCCAACAGTCCCTAGCGATGAGAATGAAGTACGACAGCAGTCATCCTGAAGCAAAACGTATAACTGAGACCTTGACTGCTATGTTGGTGTTAGACATGCGTCCGGTATCCGCTATTAGTGCAGTGGGATTTAGACAATTGATGGAGTTAGTGTGTCCCCGGTTCCAAATCCCGTCTAGATTCCACCTGCATCCTCAAAGCAGCAGCGACAAGCGTGCGCCTGTCTGTTAAAGGGTGGTGTAACCCTCAAAGTGCGCTCCACAAACAATAAAAAAATTCTTCTTTTTTTTCTGTCTTTGTGAAATGTGTGGGCTGTAGCCGCACCTGCATCCTTAAAGCAGCAGCGACAAGCATGCGTCTGTCTGTTAAAGGGTGGTGTAACCCTCAAAGTGCGCTCCACAAACAATAAAAAAATTCTTCTTTTTTTTCCTGTCTTTGTGAATTGTGTGGGCTGTAGCTGTACCTGCATCCTCAAAGCAGCAGCGACAAGCGTGCGTCTGTCTGTTAAAGGATTACATCGGTGACAGCATCCAAGTAGGCATGTCAGACAGTCCGTACATGTACTGGCAGGAAAAAGAGGCAATTTGGAGGCCCCTGTACAAACTGGCTCTATTTTACCTGAGTTGCCCCCCCTCCAGTGTGCACTCCGAAAGAGTGTTTAGTGCAGCCGGGAACCTTGTCAGCAAAAGGCGTAGGAGGTTGCTTCCACAAAATGTGGAGAAGATGATGTTCATAAAAATGAATTATCAACTTTTCCAGTGAGACCAGCCTCCAGAACGTACAGAGGGACCTGTGGTGGTGGATTCCAGCGGGGACGAATTAATACTCTGTGAGGATGAGGATGTACACAACACGGAAGAGGGTGAGGAATCGGTGAATGAGGAGGATGAGGACGACATCTTGCCTCCGTAGAGCCAGTTTGTGCAGGGACAGATTAATTGCCAGCTTGTTTTGTGGGGGCCCAAACGAACCAATCATTTCAGCCACAGTCGTGTGGCAGACCCTGGCGCTGAAATGATTGGTTTGTTAAAGTGTGCATGTCCTGTTTATACAACATAAGGGTGGGTGGGAGGGCCCAAGGACAATTCCATCTTGCACCTCTTTTTTTTCTTTGCATTATGTACAGTTTGGGGCCTAGTTTTTCAAACTGCCATCCTGTCTGCCACTGCAGTGTCACTCCTAGATGGGCCACGTGTTTGTGCCGCCCACTCGTGTCGCTTAGCATAGTCATCCATCTACCTCAGTGCAACCTTTTGGACATAAAAACACTATTGCGAGGTGTGAGGTGTTCAGAATAAACTGGAAATTAGTGGAAATTAAGTTTTTTGAGGTTAATAATAGCATAGGAGCAGAAAAATCAACACATTCTGTGATTTTAGCTGTTTTTATGCTTTTTTTAATAAAAAATACAGATCCAAAACACAAAACCCAAAACCCAAAACACCGAAGGGTGGTTTTGGCAAAACCAATCCAGATCCAAAACACGAAGAAAGATCCAGATCCAAAACCAAAACACAAAACACGAAAAGTGGCCGGTGCACACCCCTAATATATATATATATATATATATATATATATATATACTAACACAGTCTGCCGGCACTCTGTAAATAACAGAACAACTTGCTCCGGTGCACATGAACGATCACTATCCAAAATCCAGAAAAAATGGCACTCAGGAGACAGCTTCAATGGCAAATAATTCGTGTATTCACATCAAACGTTTTCAGGGTCTCAGCCCCGTCATCAGGACAATACACACATACAAACACAAAACACTTACCACACCTCTATATACCCCACAAAAAGCCATCAGCTGTGCACCTGTTGCTTTGGACGCTAGGGCCTCCCACCGGAGCCGGCTACTGACGCACTTCCGGAACCTGCTTCAGCCGTCACTATGGGAACGACCCGCTTGCGTTCCACCAGCCGACCATCTGCATTCCATCACCCTGCAGCCAATCTCCTGAAACCGGGGGTCGCCATAGTCGAGGCCAGCAACAGATCCACTGTCACTTCACTCGCCAGGGCCTCCCTCCGGAGCCGGCTATTGACGCACTTCCAGAAACTGCTACAGCCATCACTACGGGAACAACAAGCTTGCGTTCCACCAGTCGGCCATCTGCGTTCCAGCGGCATGCGATCACTACCCTGGGACCGAGGCTCACCACAGACAGCCCAAACATCAGAGCACCTAGAGGCCAAAAAAATACAATTTTATACACCAATAAATACATAAATAAAAAACAAAAATAAAAAACAAAAAACAAACAAACAATGTACACATGTCTATGAATAAACATCAAGCATCTAACATATAATAAATATAATTGCTGTATTCTATATAGAAGTCCCTAAGAAAAAACAGAGTACGGACTCGAGATGATATAATAGAGAGGCACAGATACAGAAGACATAAATATATCCTATAAAATTAAACCATTAGAAAACTGGGTTACAGAATGGCTACAGAAGGCTGTTCCAGTTAATTTTGTCGTTGAGTCCACAAGGTTTAGTGGTACCCAAGCGAATGATCCACCTAGATTCTTTAAATAAGAGACACTTAGCCCGGTCCCCCCCACGTAAAGATGGCGGGACATGATCGATAATTAAATATTTAAGCGAATCAAGTGGATGACCAGCTTCACCAAAATGTTTAGCCACCGGTTGATCTATATATTTACCATTCAAAAACAAACGAATGGCTGAATGATGAGCAGACATCCTTTCTCTGAATTTCCTTGTGGTCTGACCCACATAGTACAGTCCACATGGACATATAATAACATATACCACGTAGGCCGTCAGACACGTAAGCACAAACCTGATGTCATATACGGTATTATTATGTGGGTGTTTAAACGTCTTGCAAGGTGTTAAAAATTTGCAAGTTGTGCACCCACTACATTTATAGCATCCTGGTTGTTTGTAACTCACATTAGGTAAAGGTCTAGTATTAAAATTAGAGATATCAGAGTGGACCAATCTGTCCCTTAAATTGCGGCCCCTTTGGAAAGCTGCTAAAGGTCTCTTATTACTGAACATGGGCAAATCTTTGTCAGTGCTGACAATAGGCCACAACGCCTTAGTTGCTCTCCTAATAATAGGGCTTGCCACGGAGAATTCACTGGTCCAGGGAATAATATTACTAGAGTCCCGCTTTGTTGGATTCAACAATGCGCCTCTCTGCATTTTAAGAACCTCTCTTTTCTGCTCATTAAGCAAATCGATGTTATATCCTCTAGAAACAAATTTATTGATCAATAAATCCAGCTCATATTCTACCCCAGCAGCGTTACTAGTGATGCGGGCAACCCGCATCATCTGAGACCGTGGCAACCCTTTCTTAAGGGCCGGAGGGTGATGGCTTGATGCCATCAAAAACGTGTTCCTATCGGTGGACTTACGATGTACAGCTGTATGAATCTTACCATCCACCACAGATATATTAACATCCAAAAAATTGGCGCTATGGGCACTGTAGGAGAATGTAAATTTAACAGGTGAGTTTGACTGATTGATGTTTTGCATGAGTGTTTCAAAACGTTGTTCACCTCCCAACCAGATAAGAAACACATCATCTATATATCTGGTGTACATCAATATATATTTGCTAATATCTGAATCCTGGAAAAACATACGTGCCTCTTGGGAAAACATATATACATTAGCATACGAGGGGGCCACGGCTGAACCCATGGCACACCCTCGTAGCTGCAGAAAGAAAAACCCATCAAATAAGAAATAATTACGGCGCAATGTTAACTCCAAAAGATTCAGAAAAAGTTGATGGTCAAACACTGAAGTAGATAAATTATCTGTGAGGAATTTTTGCATAGCTTCCATACCCCCATCATGGGGTATGCAGGTATACAAACTGCATACATCTAGGCAGCACAGTAGTGCCCCATCTGGTAGTATATCAATATCAATTAATTTTTTAAGGAACATCGTGGTGTCTTTTAAAAAAGTCGACTGTTGGTATAGGAGTGGTTGCAAGATGCAGTCCAATAACTGAGACACCGGCTGTAGCAAGGATCCACGGGCAGATATTATTGGCCTGCCCGGAGGGCAAACTGGGTCCTTGTGTAATTTTGGCAGGGTATATAGAACAGGGACTTTCGGGTATTGAACTTCCAGAGTTTTATACACTCTTAGATTGATTAAATTATTCTCTTTAGCTGTTGATAGAACTCCCGACAGTTCTTTCTGGAATTTCGTAGTAGGATCACCTTGTAGTTTAGAATAAACTGCCACATCTGCTAATTGACCGTAGATCTCCTTTCTGTAATCATCGATTCCCTGAATTACAATCGCCCCACCCTTATCGGCTGGCCTGATAGTAATATCCTTATAGGATTCCAGATCTTTCAATGCCCGGAATTCCATTTTAGAGAGATTAGGTTGTGTTTTACAGGGAGTAGATACATATCTACTGACAGAATTATCCAATAACCTACTAAAGGTTTTTAACGATGCATTAGATGATGCCGGATCAAAGTTAGACCTGGCGGCTTTTCTCAGGAAGGTGTCTTGAACAGATACATTGTCCGATAAATTAGTATCACGATAATGTTCCTTCAGTATAAGCTTTCTGGAGAATTTGTGTAAATTAAACTTCCAGCTAAATTCATCATGCCTGTTGGTAGGTATAAAACTCAGACCCTTATTTAACACACTGTATTCATACGATGTAAGGATACGGTCTGATAAATTAAAGATAGCTATTTCTTCCTGCTGGTCACTTTTCTTCCCCCTCTTCCCCTGCCCCCCCCCGGCGGGTGGGAGATCGTCTCTGGGGTCTAGGGTATTTGTAGGTGCCACATCTAAAGGGACTACTGTTGTCCCAGCCTCCTCCGTCTCAGACATCCTGAAATCGCTGTCGCTACTAGATTTATAATAGTCACTCTGAGAGCCCGGGCCCTTTTTCTGCCATGGTCGTCTTCTCCTAGTTGTAGTTTTATTAGAGTGATACATGTCACCACCATATAGCCATTTGTACACCTTATTTTCGTCATAGTCTGCATCAACTGCCATCTTTTTCCGTCGCTTGAATTTAAGTAATTCTTTGCGATACTGTTCACATTGTGATTCCAGTTTAGTTAACCAGTTCTGTCTGGTATCCCCTCCAAGCGTAGTAGCGTAATCCTTTTCAAATAACGCAATTTTTGTCCTTGTAACAGCTAGTTCTTTATTAGCTTCTTCAATCACAAGGATCATAAGATCAAAGGCACATTTGTTTAAAATCGCAATCCATTTGCGTACAAAATCAGGGTTATTACGTCCGATCGTAGGGACATTATGTATATATATACACATATACACAGTATATAATTAAAAAATATTATATATATAGTCAGCATGTTTAATTTTTGGATGTCTGAAACAATGGCAAATACTAGCATACTATTTTAATGGGATAGGAAGGGCAGGTGCAAGATTCACATTTTTGCTAAATACCCACACTGGGCCAACAATGGCACAGCAGGATCCAATTCACATTCTTTGTTTAGAGCTCACTTGTGGTGTGTATGCTCCATGTCGCCGAATCTGGTGAGACCTTTGACGTCATCACGTATGATGTAGCAGCGCCATGGTAGATCCAGTGTGGGTATTAAGTATTATGCCTGTATGCATTCTGCCGAATCTTGCACCTGTATATTATCTATTTATCTATCTTATGAGACCGCAGTCCTCTTTATTCCTATGGAACAAATTTTTGCAGTCAAGGTTCATATATATTGTCTTTATTTAAAAGTTAGTAATATGCATATTAAGTAATATGCAGATCACATATTAGTTTTATTTTTTATTTTTTTATATTACATATTTTTTGGTTTTCATGTTCTACATTTTTTACTTTACTTACTTCTTCAGGTTTGCTTCTGTTAAAGCACTTTATTAATAAAAATTGTTGCATTCTATTACTAAACCATAGTCTGTGGGGGTTTTTTTTTTTTTTTTTTATAGAACAGGTGGTGTATGCTTCATATAATTTAATAGGGGAGGGAGAATGATATGGTTGAATATGGGTGGGTAGCAATACTACATGATGCTGGCCACACCCCATGGCACAGACCACACACCCATATCAGTAGTCACACCCCCTGCGGCAGCACACCATAGGCCCTTCATAAATTTCAGCTCCAGGCCCATGATGACCTTAATCTGGCACTGTGCATAGGGGGGACTACTACTGGGACACTGTGTAAGGGGCACTGCATAGGGGGGACCACTACTGGGGGCACTGTATAAGGGGCACTACTGGGGCACTGCATAGTGGGGACCACTAGTGGGGACACTGCAAAGGGGGACCACTGCTAGCGGCACTGTATAGGGGGAATTACTGGGGGCACTGTATAGGGGCACTACTACAGGGGGCACTGTATAAGGTGCATATGGAATGGAAATGAATGTTCCCAGAGTGACGAGAACCTGTGGTGTGTCATGTTGCCATGCTCCCATTTTCCAGTGACCACGCCCACTTGCGGCATGTGGACACGCTCACTTTTTCAAATCACGCCTTTGCCACGTGCCCCTTTGCCAGGGTTCCTTTTTTAACTTGCCCTGGGCTCCAAATTCCCTGGTTACACCACTGCCTGTAGGGATCCAGGCATTGGGATTCTGACCGCCTGGATCCCGACTGGCGGTACTACATACCATTCCCGATAGATACAGTAGATAGATAGATAGATAGATAGATAGATAGATAGATTAGAGATGATTCTAATAGATAGATTAGAGATGATAGATTAGATTCTGCGGAATCCAAACCACTCTGAACATAGGGGATCCGAGTCCACCCGAACCCTGTTCGGGTGTTCCCCGCCTGATTCGGATCCCCGTTCAGGGCCGAACGGCGGCCGCCTGATGTCGGATTCTAGATAGAGAATCCAACATCAGGGCTCCTCGAGTGTAGGGCAGACTGCTGTGATAGCGGTCTGCCCTGCACAGAACAAACATACAGCTGCCAGTGGCAGCTGTGTGTTTGTTACAGCAACCAATGAGAGTCACACAGACTCTCATTGGCTGCTGTACGGAGGGAGTCGGCTGGAGCTCACTCAGGAGCTCCGTCTTCCGGCTCCCTCCTCGTCGCGTGGCAGCAGAGCGGATGGCGGCTGGAGCGGGGATGCAGGTAAGGTTTTTTTTATGTGTGTATGGGGGCCTGCTAATGGAGGGGCCTGCTACTGGGGGGGCCTACTACTGAGGGGCATACTACTGGGGGCCTGCTACTGGGGGCCTGCTTATGGGGGGCATACTACTGGGGGGGCTGCTAATGGGGGACATACTACTGGGGGGGCATACTACTGGGGGCCTGCTTATGGTGGCATACTACTGGAGGGGCCTGCTAATTGGGGGCATACTACTGGGGGGCATACTACTGAGGGCCTGCTTATGGGGGGCATACTACTGGGGGGCCTGCTAATGGGGGGCATACTACTAGGGGGCATACTACTGGGGGCCTGCTTATGGGGGCATACTACTGGGGGGGCAAACTACGGGGGCCTGCTAATGGGGGGCATACTACTGGGGGGCATACTATTGGGGGGCCTGCTAATGGGGGCTTACTACTGGGGGGGCATACTACTGGGGGGCATACTACTGGGGGGCATACTACTACTGGGGGGAATACTACTACTGGGGGCACTGCATAGGGGGCCCTACTACTAAGGGGACTGCATAGGGGGCACCACTACTGGGGGCATTGTGTAAGGGACACCACTGCTGTGGGCATTGTATAAGTGGCACTACTACTGTGGGCATTGTATAAGGGGCATTACTACTGAGGGCATTGTGTAAAAGGGTCACTACTGTGGGCATTGTGTAAAAGGGGCACTACTGTGGGCATTGTGTAAAAGGGGCACTACTGTGTATCGTAACATAAATAAGAGACACTACTTTATGGTGTAATGTGAATCAGGGACACTGTGTGGTGTAATGTGAATAAGATTGTGCACTGTGACTCCTTGGGCCGTAGCCCACTTTGTTAACAAGTACTGTGATTCTGCTGGCCGTACCCCACTGGGTGGGTGCACTACTTTTCATTTCTGCCACTGCTGTATGGCAATGTGTCATAGATGTGCTTTATACTGTGGTGTCTGTGTCGTTGTGCCGCTGCGTTGTCGCTTAGTAACCAGTCAGCTCACTGCAACCTTTGGCCAATAATGTTGAAAACAATATTATAAGCTGTGAGGTGTTCTAAATTGACTGGAAATTAATATTAGTGAGGTTAATAATACTCTAGGAAGAAAAAAGAGCCCAATTTATGTGATTTTAGCTTTTTTTGTCAATTTTTGTAAAAAAATCCAAATCCAAATCCAGAGTCAGTCACCTCAGTTTGGCAAATCCAAATCCAAAGCCGGACGACGAATTAGAACCAAATCCAAATCCGGCAAAAATGGTCCGGCGCACATCCCTAAGATAGATAGATAGATAGATAGATAGATAGATAGATAGATAGATAGATAGATAGATAGATAGATAGATAATAGCATATACATTAATATATCTAAGTTGAGAGTCAACTCACCTGTAGGTACCCCAGAATCCTCCAAATAGCACCACAGGAACCAGCACACCCTCCTAATGCTGATCTCATCCATGCCTCTCAGAACAATAATATAAAATCGAAGCTTCTCAGATAAACTTAATAGGGCTATTTCACACAAGCCAGTTTTCACCGGCCGTCAAAAATCCAGGGGCTTTTTTTCCAGTGGATATTTTCCTATCACACACAACGGTTAATGCCATGTGTGACGCTTTTGCCATGTGCATTTTTTTTCCCAATCTTTAACACTGAAGCCGTGGATGGCAGCCATCCATTTCAGTGGGTATTTCTGGCTGTAACACGGCGACCGTGCCGTCTGAAAGGACCTATTTATTTTTTATTTATATACTTATTTAAAAAATAGTACACAGCAAAAAAAGCCCAGTTTTTTGCCGGCCGGTTAAAACCGACATGTGTGAAATAGCCCATAGTCTTTCACAGGTGCATGAAAGGGAGGGGTTTACTCTAGACTAGAAAAAAAATTTCCCCCCAGCACACTGCAATAGACCAGCAATAAGACTTGAATACTACAGTACATGATAATAGAAATTCAGTGATCTTTGTTTAGGGATGATATATTTAAAAAAAAAAAGTGGCACACTGGGGGCATGGCCAAGTCAGAGAGGTGTGGTCAAATCAGGAAGGTGTGTCAAATTGCCTCCCCCACAAAAACGTTACAAAAAATACAATGTGCAGCACTGCAAGTTCACACAGTAGTAGTATGCCACACAGTAGTAGTGCCCTTCATACACAGTATGCCACATAGTAGTAGTGCCCTTCATACACAATATGCCACACAATAGTAGTGCCCTTCATACACAGTATGCCACATAGTAGTAGTGCCCATTCTGCACAGTATGCCACACAGTAGTATTGACCATTATACATAGTATGTCACACATTAGTAGTGCCCATTATACACAGTATGCCACACAGTAGTAGTGCCCTTTATACGCAGTATGCCACACAGTAGATGTGCCTATTATACACAGTATGCCACACAGTAAAGCTCCTTATTCCAATTAAAGTGCCACCTATCTGCCAATAGAGCAGACCAGGCCTAATGCCCATCCTCTCAACAGATGCTCAGGCTATTGTCTTCCCGCCATGCTACCTTCCTGATCTACTGCCAATCTTCCTTCTTTATCCGCCACCAATTTACCTTTTCCATCCATCGCTAGTCTTCCTTCTTCATCCGCTGTCTTCTTAACTTGACCGCCACCGCAGACCTGAAGGCTCCTCTCAGTGGCTTCTGATGCCAAGAGCGTGCAGAGCTAGTATATGACGCGGCAAGCTGCAATTGGCTCATCACATCTGCTTCTCATCGGCTGCCGGATCGAGACAGGTGCCAAAATTAAATTGATGCCACTGCCTGCTGCCGTCTGACCAGCTGCCCCCTGGTTCCTCGTGAAACAAGGATAATTTGATTCGCCGAAGAATGTCTTCAGGACGCCAGTACATGGAGTTCAATTCTGGTACTTCCCCAGGAAAACCGGGACATACAGCAACCCTATCTTTGTTGCATATGTTTGCAAAGATATGTTTAAGCAACAGGCCGCGTCAAGATATGTTTAAGCACACGGCCACGTCGGGAAATTGAATGCCTCCTTTGAGTCATATTTGGAGAAAAGTGCTATATAAATATTCCATTTATTATTATTTTTATTACTACTACTAGTAGTGCCCCCAGTAATACCACTTATACAGTGTCCCCAGTAATTCCCCTTATGCAGTGCAGCTAGCAGTGGTCCCCCTATGCAGTTCCCCCAGTTGTGGTCCACCCTATGCAGTGCCCCCAGTAGTGATCCCTCCTATGTGGTGCTCCCAGTAGTGCCCCTTGTGCAGTGCCCCCAGTAGTGATCCCCACTATGCAGTGCCCCTTACACAGTGCCTCAGTAGAAGTCTCCCCTATGCAGTGCCCCCAGTAGTGGTCCTTATACAGTGCCCCCAGTAGTGGTCCACCCTATGCAGTGCCCCTTATACAGTGCCCCCAGTAATGGTCCCCCTATGCAAAGCTCCCAGTAGTACTCCTTATACAGTGACCCCAGTAGTGGTCCCCCTAATACAGTGCCCCCAGTAGTGGTCCCACCTATGCAGTGCCCCTTATACAGTGCCCCAGTAGTAGTCCCCCATATGCAGTGCCCCCAGTAGTGGTCCCCCCTATGCAGTGCTCTCAGTAGTGCCTCTTTTACAGTGCCCCAGTAGTAGTCCCCACTATGCAGTGCTCCCAGTAGTGTCCCTTGTATAGTGCCCCCAGTAGTGGTCCGTCCTATGCAGTACCCCTTATATAAGTGCCACCAGTAGTGGCCCCCCTATGCAGTGCTCCCAGTAGTAGTTCCCCCCATGCAGTGCCCCCAGTAGTGGTCCCCCCGATGCAGTGCTCCCAGTAGTGCCCCTTATATAGTGCCCCCAGTAGTAGCCCTCCCTCCAGCAGTGCCAGACAAAGACAAGCACGTAAAAAGAATAAAAAACACTTACCTGAATCCCCGCTCCTGCGCCCGACGCCGTCTTCCACTTCTCCATCCTCCCAGGCTGGCCTGCTCTGCATTATGGGAGAGACATCAGCGCTACTTAAGTTGCAAACACACAGCCGCTGGCTCTGGCAGCTGTGTGTTTGTTTTGATCAGCAGCCAATGAGAGTCTTTCAGACTCTCATTAGCTGCTGCTGCACCCACTGCGGGAGCCGCTCGCTGCACCCGTTGCGGGAGCCGCTCCATCTTCCGGCTCCCGCAGTGGGTAATGGGAGAGGCGAAATGACGTCATATGACGTCTCTCCCATAATGCAGAGCAGCCTGGCCCGGGAAGGACAGACGGAGGAGCGGATGGCAATGGCGGGAGCGAGGATTGAGGTAAGTGTTTTTTAATTTTTTTTATTACGTGTGTCTACTGGGGGAGGGGCGGGCACTACAAGGGTGGGGACTACTACTACTGGGGGCACTACAAGGGGGGACTACTACTACTGGGGGCCTACTACTACTGGGGGCAATACAAGGGGAGGACTACTACTACTGGGAGCACTACAAGGGGGGGACTACTACTACTGGGGGCACTACAAGGGGGGAACCACTACTGGAGGCACTACAAGGGGGGACTACTACTACTGGGGGCCTACTACTACTGGGGGCAATACAAGGGGAGGACTACTACTACTGGGAGCACTACAAGGGGGGGACTACTACTACTGGGGGCACTACAAGGGGGGAACCACTACTGGAGGCACTACAAGGGGGGACTACTACTACTGGGGGCACTACAAGTGGTGGAACCACTACTGGAGACACTACAAGGGGAGGACTACTACTAGTGGGGGCACTACAAAGGGGGAACCAGTACTGGGGGCACTACAAGAGGGAGGGACTACCACTGGGAGCACTACAAGAGGGAGACCACTACTGGGGGCACTACAAGGGGGATATCACTACTGGGGGCACTACAAGGGGGGGCGACTACAGGGGGGGTGGGCACTACAAGGGGGAACCACTACTGGTGGCACTGCAAGGTGGAGACCACTACTGGGGATTGTTACTGGGGGCACTTCAAGGTGGGGACTACAACTGGGGGGACTACTACTGGGGGCACTACAAGGGGGGGACTACTACTACAAGGGGGGACTACTACTGGGGGCACTACAAGGGGGGGACTACTACTACTAGGGGCACTACAAGGGGGGACTACTACTACTAGGGGCACTACAAGGGGAGGGGACAACTACTAGGGGCACTGCATGGGGGGAGGGGACTACTACTAGGGGCACTACATAGGGGGAAGGGGACTACCACTGGGGGCACTGCATCGGGGGACCACTGCTGGGGGCTCTATAAAAAGGGCAATACTGGGGGTACTGCATGGGGGAGACTACAACTGCTGCCACTATATAAGGGCACCAGTTGCATAGGGGTACCACTACTGGGGGCACTATATAAGGGGCTTACTACTGGGGGCACAAGGGCATTGCACAGGGGGGACCACTACTGGGGGCACTGTATAAGGGGCACTGCATAGGGGGGATCACTACTTGGGACACTACTGGAGGCCTGCATAAGGGGGTCCTCTCGCGCACGCACGTTCTTCGGGCACCCTGGCTACACACTACTCCTCTGCCAGGGCCGCCTGCATGCATTTGCCCCCCAGGCTAAAAGTTGCAAGCCAGCCATTGATGGGAGGGTACCGGCACAGAGAACACTGAAGCTCTGTGTGCAAGGACTGAGACACAGACTTTGAGCATCATCTGATGCTCAAATACTGCTTGGTGCATCTTTAGATGCAACCATCGGTCTCACAAGCTCATGCTAGGTGAAGACTGTCCGTCAGAGTGTGGCCTCCAATGTGAACGATCATATGTCTGAGTTCGCAACCACTTTAGGGACACGCCTGCAACACATCTCATAACACACCCATAAGCCAGACCCTCTCTATGCGCTCACTTTCCAGTTACCTCCCAAAAACTCACAATATATATTCAAGATATTTCGTACATCTCAATCGCAACTGTAATTCTTTGTGCACTGACTCTGAACGTATGCAGTATGCACAGTGTGACTTAGACACACGCATAGAAGACAGAACAGTCTCAACTGCATCTGACATGGACATTGCACCCGACACAGAATCTAGTCCTGTATCACATTTATCCTGGATAGCCTCTACGTTTCTCAGGCCACAGGTAAAATAGCTCCCAGGCACATCAGGTCAATGGGGCTCTATTTATTGTTTCTTTTTTTCAGTGACACATACAAATATTGCTAGAGCCGCATGAAGAAAAAAATCAATGTGGGGAATATATGCCTCTCATTAAGACATCACAGCAAAAGATGTGCCAGTGGCTCCTACAATGGTGAACAAAGAAGATTAAATGGATGATTTGTATTACATTACACAACTAGAAAGACATTAAAGGACAATATCTATTTTTCATGATCATCACCAAAAAAAAAAAAAATGCAGCATTCTCAAGTTGATATGTGATTGGAAACAGATAACACAGAGATATGAAACATTTATGTGCATTATGAATATTTCAGAAGAGGTCACATGACATTTCCTGAACCCTCATTTATTTTGTCATCTTTGCTGAGTTTCCTTTTAGAAGGAATACAGACCTTAAGAAATATTATACAACTGCCACTGCCTCCCATATATGACCTTTGAGATATTATCATACGGCTGGGATCTGCCATTCCCCTCTATAAATAAGTATCTGGTTTCCACAATGACAACAGATCTATTCTCAAAAGAGACATATTGAAGGTCATTTACAAAGCCCGAAACAGCAGCTGCAGTGTAAAACCACCTTTCCGCCAGTGTACACACGTCTACGGAGTAAGATGGCATTTGTGGAGGAGCTGGTGAAAGAGTTGGGCAGAGTAGGCCACCAATGAGCCTAGATTTGATTGAAGCTGTAAAGCACAGAAAAGACGACTGGAGCTTCTACTTCTGTCGATTAGTGCAGAAACTGGATACCCTGAAATGAAAAAAAGCGTTGAAGATCACCCCTAACCCTCTATAACCCCCCCCCCCCCCCCCTCCGGTGCCTTCCACTCTTCATCTGCACCGCAACCAATTTTCCGCTCTGCACATTGGTCCAGGCAGCAATTTCTTCATGGATGGGTGTCTTGGGATTTAGGTGGGTGTATAAGTGTTGTCTGGGAGGATGTGTGGGTATACTGTTGTTATCAATTATCAATGGGATTATGATGTTAATAAAGAATGTCATGTGAGAGTTAATTGGGTGATTCATCAATGCTATGTGAGGCATAATGTGAGCATGTGGCAAGTATATTAGTGATAAATGGTGCATTTTTGCCTCCTTTTTTTTTTTTTTTTACTTTCCAGAGGGAGGTTCCTACTCCCACATGCGGGAGGTGTGATGAAGGAAATCAATGTCATTGTGTTTCTGACACCCAGGGGGCTTTTGTAATAAGGTGCGATCTGCAGCTACTGTGGGAACTCCTACGAGTTGTAAGTTCAAATCCTGATTGCTTTTCTGGTTAAATGGTAAAGTTCCTTGACACATCCTCTTGAAATTTCAAGTATAACAGTAGTAATATTTTGTTACATGAAAGTTATAAACATTGTAATTTTCAAACATGTAACAAACGTGTAACATGTTGTTCTTGATAAAGGTATTGAGCAATTGTTAGATCAGTTGAAATAGATGTGAACATATGTTTAGTCTGAGGTGACTAAAGCATAACAAGAGTTAACGCAACTTACCTTTTTATTGTGGGGATGTCCCTTTCACTATCCAGAGGTATTGTTAGTAGTGAGCGGCCACCATTCTAATCCAGTAGGTATATTAAAGGGTGATGTTTTAAGTTGCTGTATTATGCCTCTGGAGTGTTAGGCAGCTCCCATTAATGCTGTAGTGATCACCGGGGATGACAGATTGAAGGTGCCAGAGGTTGCAACACTAGTTCTTCTATTGTAGTAGTGAGTAGACTGGTCTCTTCCAAGGGACTGGTGTAACTGGGCGCTCGCCGTAAATGGGGTTTGGCTGTGTCCAGGTCCTCTGTTTTTATGCTGGCTGAGCTCAGGACCAACAGGAAGATCTTCCAGTAAATGAGTAAGGGAGCGTGGACCACCACGTTTCATATGGCCAATCAGGTCAGACTTCATCAGGGACAGTGTATATTTCTACATAAGGGTTGTTCTTGTTGTGCCTGCGACACCAGAACTTTCTCTACAATGTAGATTTAAATTGTTAGTGATACTGCACCCAATCATCTACCTTCTCTAACTGTGTGCCACACTGACATTTTTCACCACATCTTTTATATGGTCTTTGTTTTCTTATAATATTTCTTCTGTATATCATATGCACAAAACACTTCTCCAAAACACTTCTCCATATTACATCCAGAACCCTCCCCACCACCATATCAATGTGGGTGTAAGTGGTGCTGGAATTAATACCACATGAGTTAGAGAAGAAGAGCGCTGTCTCCTTTGTGTACATCCCGGGCAATGCCGGTATCTCCTCACTGCCGTCACTTCCGACCCCAGAACAAGTGCATTACTGCACACATCTTCCTCCTGAAACCTCTGGAGGATATGGAAGTGTTTAGGATTCGTCCCCAGCATCTCCTCTATAATGGAGCCTGCATATAGAATAAGACCCTGTTGATTAGCCTTATATCCACCACTGGCTATACTGTTTTGTATTAACCCTGCATACGCCTGTGTGTACCAATGTTCCTGTACATCTGTTATCCTACACCTGTTCCTGATGGATTATAAATTACAAACCCTGGTTTAGTTGTACTGCATGTGGACTGACATCCATTGCATACTACTGACACCTATAGTATCATCCATAGGTTCTGTCAATAACATGTAAACACATTCTGTTTTGGATAGAACATTTTAAGAGATTGGTCAAGGTCCAGAAGCTTTAGGAAGTTTAAAAGTGTGAAATACATTTTAGATGCTTTTTAGCATTCCTGCCACCAGCTGAGACACAAATGTTATGTCACTTATAAAGATTTATGTATTTTATGCCATCATTGTTACTCTTAGTTATATTTCTGTTACCCCACTGATTTTTTTTATGAGGTCTCTTCAAACAAGTCTTTCTCACTCAGGTGCCCCATAATTTTTTGCAACTCCTATGTATCCCCTGGGATTGAGGGCCTGATTTAGAGGTAGACGCTAATCCTGTTGTGACTGTGACTTTTACACAGCAATACTGAGAATTCATGCCAATGCTGCAGCCACTGTCATTTGTACAGAGACATCCACCAACTGTGTCTCTAAGTGAAATTGCGTACAAAGTTGCAGTCACTGGCTGTGACATGCCCGCGTATGACTAGCCACCCCTTGTTACCTCCCATAACTGCACACTGTCAATCACTCTGTATCCAAATACTCACTGCCTATAATCCGGCTCTGCTCACTGCGCAGTACAAAACAAATCTACCAACTTTGCAAACATCTGCATAGTGTCCACGTCTGAATCAGGTCCTGAGGGTCTTTTCTTACCTAAATGGTGGATCTCTGCAATGGGGAACCTCTGAAGAAATTTAGCCTCCATGGCCAGACAGTGTCTTGAGACGGTATTCACTATGCATATAGGTGATCACATGGTATGGATGCAGCCTGTTTGTAACCAATGACAGCCCTGTGTAATATTATTATTGATGTGACCCCTGCTAATGGTGTATAATATAGTTGAGATAGATTTACTAATAGTTGAGGTAGACTTACTAATGTATGTTTTCCTGAATATACTGTGTATATATATATATATATATATATATATATATATATACAAAAAAAACATTATTGTCATATTAGACTTTGTAAATATGGTTAAAATATATATGTTTAAAGGTATTGTCACTTTATTGTACCCTTTGGAATGGAGGTTTGCTGAGGTGAAATACAGTACTTGAAGGGGTTGTAGGCAGGACTAACTGACAGGTGGCAAACTGTCTTGAGCCACAGAACTGTCCAGTAGGTACTGGCTGCCTCAAACTGGTTCTGGCTCACGCTGTGTCTAGATGCACAGCGTGAGGGGTATAAAAAGCTGGGCGGGAGACCCAGTGAAGACTTGTGAGGAAACAGACAGCTGAGGAGAGGGGCTACAGTCCTATTACCTCAGGAGGATTGAAGCGCTGTTTAGCTGGTGAATGGTTTGGTGGTGGTAAGCTGATGTGAGAGAGAGCCCCACCCCTTAGGAGTTTGCTCAGCCATGGTCAGATATGAGTCTCTCTCTCTCCACTGTCTTTATTGTGGACAGCAAATAAGTGGGGATAGGTCCAGTGAACAAAGGAGGAGGATCTAGGTTGGGACAAAGATCTGTAAGGTAACTTAGGGGTATATGTTCCAATGGCACAAGGTCCCATATTGCAGCTGGGATGGAAGAACACTGAGTTAATATCTACCCACCTCAAAGTAAAATAGGTCATACCACAAATAATATGCTGCAGGCTGCCTAAGAAAAGGGCCCACTGTGCATTATATCAACCTATGGGAATCTCTTCAAGCAGTCATAAGTACTAGTACGTCTATAATTCATGTCCTTCAAAGTGTTAAAGTAATGAGCTTAATCAACCCTCAATTAAACAGGCTAAAGGAGACAGCAAATTGCTTAACCACTAACTGAGGGACTGTATGCAAAACCGGCAGATACCAATATAGGTTCAACTGTTCAGAACCCACTCGTCAGGATCGTTGTCAATCTAATTTCAATTCCCTACATTTGAAGGGAAGTGAAGTGTAACTAGGTTGTTTAATTAAGTGGCAGTTACCAGCATTATTGTTACAAGTTGGAGTAACCCAGTCAGGACGGGGTTACTCCAGTTACTCCTGTCACTAGGCGATCGGCACACCTCAGGAAGTGACGTGTCATCCACAGTGCAGCGTGATTGGTGCTTCCCTCTATTTGTACACACTGGATTTTTGCCGCTTAGCTGACTATAGCATATCTGTGAGTTCCAATTGGCTTGGCTGCATGGTCAGTGTTCTGTTCCACCTCGTGGTGCAGATTTTGACCTTCCAGAAGTGGCTTCCGTGCCACCTCCAGCTCTCCAGCTTCCCTACGGCTTCTTTGCCACACCTACACCACCATGCTGCCATCGGCTCTCCAAGCCGCAGCACCAACTACTTACTCCTCTACCATCAGCACCTTCGGCACATTTACCGCACCAACAGCTTCCGTGCTGTTACCAGCTCTCCAGCTTCTTCTACGGCTTCCAAGACACACCTACACCTCCGTGCTGCCATCGGCTCTCCAAGCCGCAGCATTTACTTTGAACTACCTACCCACGGCTATTGCCGCATCATCGGCACATTTTCTGCATCATCGGCACATTTGCCACACCATTGGCTCTCAAAGCCACAACATTATCATTTGACTGTCTACTAATGGCTATTGATGCACCATCGGCACACAAACCGCACCACTGGCACATTTCCGCATCATTTGCACATTTACCGCACCATCGACTCTCAAAGCCACTACATTACCATTTGACTGTCTACTATCTACTAACAGCTATTGCCGTATCAGCACACAAGCCAGACCATCAGCATATTTGCAGCATCATCGGCACACTTGCCACACCATCGGCTTCCAAAGCCACAGCATAACCATTGACTGTCTACCAACAGCTATTGCCGCACCATCGGCTCACAAGCCGCCTCATCGACACCTTTGCCGCGCCATTGGCACAGTAGCTGCGCCATTAGCACACCGCACCATCGGCTCCCAAGCCGCATCTCTCCAACTGTATAAACTTCTCCTTTTATAAAACTCCTTCTTATCACCTCAGGATTCCAGTTGACACTCCTGTAAGCTGCTACTACTCCAAGCAGTAAGTCCGGGTGGCCACCTAAGTACCGGTGAGTGAATTATCTCTAAGTGAACAACGGGCAGTTGTTAGTGGCGTAAGACCTCGTAGCCTGAAGTTCTAGATGGCTTACTAGGAGTGCTACTGGTAATCATAACAATTATACTCTACTGTCAACCTGATTGCCCTTACTCCGAGAGATAGCCTTAAGAAAGGATACTCGAGAAGTAATTACTCCCTCTCCTAAATACATCTGAATGCAGATATATATGGGCAAAATTGTAATTAGTGGAAACGTCATGCTAGTATGAACTGTAAAGAGCACAATACCTTAAGATCTTGGTCTTGCAACTGATAATACAAGTCATAAATATATACACCACCATGTTGGCCAAAGGGTTGTATACATAGAAACTTGGGAGTTTTACAGGTTAATTTTAATACATTTTTCTGTGGCTAAACTACACATTTACTAAAACTTAAAAAAAAAAATTCAAAAATGTTCTGCTAGTAAATGTGTGATTTAGCCCCAGAAACACAACATCAATGATAATCTATTTTTATTGATTTTCATTGATTTTCAATCGAACATAATCGACCTTTAGTAAATATTCGCCTAGGTTCAGGGAGACACTATTCTTCAATAGCTCATTATTGCTGTCATTGTATACCTACAGGATTGCTGAAATAGTCCTGTATTTATGTGAGTATATAATATATTTTTATGAATTGTGTTAGTTAATTTATATACTGTATGTGTGCAAATTTTTATGAATTGGGGCTAAGATTATAGATTTATGAATATATGTTTATATTGATTAAATGTATTTTTGATACATTTATTCTGTATAGGCAAATAGTGTCACATATATAGGATTAAGGGCCTGATTCAGAAATTTATGCTAATGCAATCACAACTGCATTCTGTTTCTAGGGATGGGGGCTGCCAGTGTGAACAGTCAAAATGTGCCCCCCCCCCCAAAAAAAAGACAAACAAACAGAAAATAGTAAGTTTGTGCACGCCCCAGAAAGGGGTGCTGTCTCAGAGTAAGAGGCATGGTCTCACAAAAAGGGGCCTTGTCTCAAATTAAAAGTCTACCTTTTGAATAAATGATGTTAACATAACCATAGGATTAGGGACAGCAGAACCACTGCTGTTTTCCAGTTAAAATTTCCGAGGCACACCATCAGTCCCCACCCCCCCCCCCCCCAAAGGAAAAAACACATTTCTCCCCATAGAAGAAATAACATTGCTCCCAATAAAAGAAACAACTTTGCCCCCCACAGAAGAAACAACTTTGCTCCCCTCAAAAGACACAACTTTTCTCCCCACAGAAAAAAGCACATTGCTCCCCAGAGAGGAAATAACATTTCTCCCCACAGAGGAAATAACATTGCTCCCCAGAGAGGAAATAACATTGCTCCCCAGAGAGGAAATAACATTGCTCCCCAGAGAGGAAATAACATTTCTCCCCATGGAAGAAATAACATTGTTCCCCACAGAATAAAGCATATTGCTACCCACAGAGATAAATAACATTGCTCCCCACAGATAAATAACATTGCTCCTCACAGAGATAAATAACATTGCTCTTCACAGAAGAAATAACATTGCTCTCAACAGAAAAAAGCATATTGCTCCCCACAGAGATAAATACCATTGCTCCCCACAGAGGTAAATAACATTGCTCCCCACAGAGATAATTACCATTGCTCCCCACAGAGATAAATAACATTGCTCCCCACAGAGATAAATAACTCTGCTCCCCACAGAAGAAAATAAAACTACCTACCTGCTGTCGATAGCTCTGCTGAGTTGTCCCACCCTGGCAGTCAGCACCCTCAGGCCCAGTGCAGTGCCTAGGTCACAGCCAGGTGCGCTGCTGAGCCTCCAAGAAAAGCCCAGCGCTGTCCGGCCCTAGGTCTACAGTAGCACAGACTAGCCACAGCACACTAGTGTGGGGTTGTGAGCCATGCAATCACAGGGGTTGTGCGCCCTGTGTAATTACATGGCTTGCCCACCCCTAGAAATGGCCCTACTCACAGATTGAAGTTGCTAAAATATGCTAATGCCTTACAAAGCATAGCCAAGCATAGGGACATCCACTGCTGCCTTCTCATATCTGTCCGACGATGTGCAACAGCGTAAACATCAGTACCATCGATGCACATCGGCTGGTCACACAGTATGTAAGTCAAGTCTGACCAGCAGCAAACACTGCAGCTCTCCTGACACGCAAATAGCTCTCATGTTGTGAAGGTGATTGCAATGGCTAATTTATGCATGCCCATGAAATGCCAATTAAACAGTACGACACACCTGCATTTTTCTAACCTCAACTCCCCCGTTATCACCCCAAAATTCTGACTACCTGTCACTCACTTTGTCAGTGGTTTCTATGTATGAGTTATCACAATGCAATTGCTGCGAGTGCACAATGTGGCTTTCAAGCTATCGCTCCATCTGTGAAATATCAGCTATGCTTAAATCTCTGAATCAGGCCCTAACTACGTTAGTACTAGTTTGGGGAGTGATTATATTTTTTAAAAGGTAATTTGGATGGTATAGTTTATTAAGTGGATATAAGTCTATGGGGGTAATTCAGACCCGGTCGCAAGTGCTGACCACTTGCAACCAGGTCGATGTTCCCCCACTGGGCATGCGCACATCGGAGCCGGCTCCGACGTGCGCATGCGCGAGACCCGGCTAGCGACGGGCGCTCCGTCGCTAGGGGTCTCGCACCAGAGGGGGCGAGCTGTCGATGGTGAGTGACAGCTTGCCCCATTTGGGAGGTGGGCAGGGGGCATGGCCGGCCAAACAGAGGCGTTCCCGGAGGAACGCTTGCCATTTGGGGCGCGGCCCCACTGACATCAGCAGTGATGTCAGTGGGGAGCTTCCTGCATCGAGCAGGAAGCTCCCTGGGGTTTTGCGAGTGCCGAGACCCAATTTTAGGGTCTCGTCGCAAGCCCCTGGTCGTTTGCTAGAGCTGTGGGTGGTACAGAGGACCTCATTCAGAGGTGGTCGTTAAATGCAAGCGGTCACTCTGAATGAGGGCGGCCGCTTGCATCTTGTAGTGCCGCCTCTTGGTCGATAGCTAAGCTAAGCTGAAAGAGCCATCTGTCACAGTTCTCATCCAATAAGCGCTGTTGTACCTGCACTGAGAACACCACCAGCACCCCTGCACTTCTGCCCCCACACTGAGGACACCATCAGCACCCCCACACTGCTAACACTGCCTGCACCCTCTCACTGAAGACACCCCACTCTACCAATTTCGCCGCCTCCAGCACGCTGCTGTCACCGCCGGCACCACCACTCCAACACCACCGGTACACACACACCGTAGAAAGTAAACTTTATTAAAACATACATGCACACACACTATCTCACATACTCACCTATGTTCCCTGTAGCCAATTACGTCCTCTTCTCCATGTAGAATCCGCATGTAAAAATTATATTTATACTCACCTTCTCCTATGCGAAGTTTGGGTCCTATTCATTCCATGTAGGTAATCTCCAGACTTGGCAAAAAAAAAATAAATGAACTTTGCAAGCCACCGGACAATAGTACCGTCCTCTAAGAATGGTACTTCCCGAATGAGAGCTCAGCAGCGGGATTTCACTATGGAAACACCGGTGCTGAGAGTTCATTGGCTGAAATAGGTGAACCTTCAGCCCCTTAGCCAATGAATGGTGCCCACCTCTAACTTCAGACTGCATATGCCATCCAACCACTCATCTGACACGGTAAGAAGCAGAGGGAGTGGAGTCACCAATTAAAAGTCACTCAGAGCTTTCCTCGGCCCTCCACTTCCTTGGCTACTAGTGAATAATACAAGATGCTTTTCCATATTGAACCAAATTGTATTATAGATTTAATGGCTCTTTAAACATAAAAGAGAAAACAAAGTCATATGACTGTTTAAAGTTTTGGCTTGTTGCAAAAAAATATATATTTTTGTCATATAAGTGTTTCATCAGAAATCTACACAATACAACTGTAATAAAACTTGAAGTTCAAAGAACCAAGCACAAGCAGCAACAGCATTTGTCGTGTCCCATTTTGTAGTGAGCATTTAGAGCCTTTGAAGTAACTGCACCTTGCCATTCCCAGCATTAGGAAACTAAATGAAGATGACTATATCTTAAGCTCCCTCATCATTATCCTACACAGATAAACAGAGAGATATAAACATGCTATTCTTATAACAGAAAACAATTATGCTCTGAGTATATTTACTTGTGCCTTAGATTCTCTCTCTTTTTACTTCAATTAATGGATAGGTAAGAGGTTCATTTCAAAACCAATAATAATTTCATGCTGGTCTTGCATTGCATTTACTAAAACAGTAATATCAGAGTTACTGTGCAAACAATGTATAGGCATAAATGCCTTTATCATAAAGTATGTTTGTATAGTATAAATTAGGGGTGAGCGGGTTCGGATTTCTGAAATCCGAACCCCCCCGAGCCCCCCCGATCCGAGTCCGATCCGAGTCAGGCTCGACTTTTCCCGCCTGACTCGGATCTGACATCGAGGCAAAACGTCATCATCCCGCCTTCCGAGTCTCGCGGGTTTTGGATCCTATATAAGGTACCCGCGTCGGCGCCATTTTCTCACTCGGCTGTGGACAGTGAAGAGGGAGGGTGGGAGTTAGTGCTGTGTAGTGTAGTGTAGTGTAGTGCTGCTGTTGTCCACTACTTCAAAGTCCATAGGGGCTGGCTGTGTTGTGCTGTGCTGCTGTTGTTAATAGGGGCTGTGTCCACTACTTCAAAGTCCATAGGGGCTGGCTGGACTGTGTTGTGCAGTCAGTTCCAAAGTCCTGTGCAGTGTCCCAGTCCTAAAGGGGTGCTGTAGTGTTGTCCAGGGGGTGCTCTGTCCATCAGGGGTGCTCCCCCCAAGTGCTAAAAAAATAATATATTTTCTGTGTTTGTGAATTGTGTGCGCAGTAGCCGCACGTGCATCAACAAAGTAGTGCCAAGCGTGCGCCTGTGTCATAAGTAAAGGGCCGGCTGGCTTGACCGTTAAGGGTGCTGTAACCCCCGAAAGTACACTCCAGTCCAAACCAAAAAAAAAATTATTTTCTGTGTTTGTGAATTGTGTGCGCAGTAGCCGCACGTGCATCAACAAAGTAGTGCCAAGCGTGCGCCTGTGTCATAAGTAAAGGGCCGGCTGGCTTGACCGTTAAGGGTGCTGTAACCCCCGAAAGTACACTCCAGTCCAAACCAAAAAAAAAATTATTTTCTGTGTTTGTGAATTGTGTGCGCAGTAGCCGCACGTGCATCAACAAAGTAGTGCCAAGCGTGCGCCTGTGTCATAAGTAAAGGGCCGGCTGGCTTGACCGTTAAGGGTGCTGTAACCCCCGAAAGTACACTCCAGTCCAAACCGAAAAAAAAATTATTTTCTGTGTTTGTGAATTGTGTGCGCAGTAGCCGCACGTGCATCAACAAAGTAGTGCCAAGCGTGCGCCTGTGTCATAAGTAAAGGGCCGGCTGGCTTGACCGTTAAGGGTGCTGTAACCCCCGAAAGTACACTCCAGTCCAAACCAAAAAAAAAATTATTTTCTGTGTTTGTGAATTGTGTGCGCAGTAGCCGCACGTGCATCAACAAAGTAGTGCCAAGCGTGCGCCTGTGTCATAAGTAAAGGGCCGGCTGGCTTGACCGTTAAGGGTGCTGTAACCCCCGAAAGTACACTCCAGTCCAAACCAAAAAAAAAATTATTTTCTGTGTTTGTGAATTGTGTGCGCAGTAGCCGCACGTGCATCAACAAAGTAGTGCCAAGCGTGCGCCTGTGTCATAAGTAAAGGGCCGGCTGGCTTGACCGTTAAGGGTGCTGTAACCCCCGAAAGTACACTCCAGTCCAAACCAAAAAAAAAATTATTTTCTGTGTTTGTGAATTGTGTGCGCAGTAGCCGCACGTGCATCAACAAAGTAGTGCCAAGCGTGCGCCTGTGTCATAAGTAAAGGGCCGGCTGGCTTGACCGTTAAGGGTGCTGTAACCCCCGAAAGTACACTCCAGTCCAAACCAAAAAAAAAATTATTTTCTGTGTTTGTGAATTGTGTGCGCAGTAGCCACACGTGCATCAACAAAGTAGTGCCAAGCGTGCGCCTGTGTCATAAGTAAAGGGCCGGCTGGCTTGACCGTTAAGGGTGCTGTAACCCCCGAAAGTACACTCCAGTCCAAACCAAAAAAAAAATTATTTTCTGTGTTTGTGAATTGTGTGCGCAGTAGCCGCACGTGCATCAACAAAGTAGTGCCAAGCGTGCGCCTGTGTCATAAGTAAAGGGCCGGCTGGCTTGACCGTTAAAGGGTGCTGTAACCCCCGAAAGTACACTCCAGTCCAAACCAAAAAAAAATTATTTTCTGTGTTTGTGAATTGTGTGCGCAGTAGCCGCACGTGCATCAACAAAGTAGTGCCAAGCGTGCACCTGTGTCATAAGTAAAGGGCCGGCTGGCTTGACCGTTAAGGGTGCTGTAACCCCCGAAAGTACACTCCAGTCCAAACCAAAAAAAAAATTATTTTCTGTGTTTGTGAATTGTGTGCACTGTGGCTGCACGTGCATCAACAAAGGAGCAGCGCCAAGCGTGCGCCTGTGTCCCATAAGTAAAGAGCCGGCTGGCTCATTTCTTAAAGGGTGGTGTAACCCACAAAGTGCACTACTCTCCAGCAAAAATAAAATAATATTTTCTGTGTTTGTGTGCGCTTTAGCCGCACGTATATATATCAATATAACATAAATGGAGGACCAAACTTTCTCCGATAAAAATAAAATAGGGAAAGATCAAGAACCACTTCCTCCTAGTGCTGTTGCTGCTGCTGGGAGTTGTTCATCATCCCAGAGAGGAAGTAGGAACATCACTACTTTTACTAAACAATTGACCCTCCAACAGTCCCTAGCGATGAGGATGAAGTACGACAGCAGTCATCCTGAAGCAAAACGTATAACTGAGGCCTTGACTGCTATGTTGGTGTTAGACGTGCGTCCGGTATCCGACATTAGTGCAGTGGGATTTAGACAATTGATGGAGGTAGTGTGTCCTCGGTTCCAAATCCCGTCTAGATTCCACCTGCATCCTCAAAGCAGCAGCGACAAGCGTGCGTCTGTCTGTTAAAGGGTGGTGACACCCTCAAAGTGTGCTACACAAACAATTAAAATATTGTTCTTTTTTTTTCTGTCTTTGTGAATTGTGTGGGCTGTAGCCGCACCTGCATCCTTAAAGCAGCAGCGACAAGCGTGCATCTGTCTGTTAAAGGGTGGTGACACCCTCAAAGTGTGCTACACAAACAATTAAAATATTGTTCTTTTTTTTTCTGTCTTTGTGAATTGTGTGGGCTGTAGCCGCACCTGCATCCTTAAAGCAGCAGCGACAAGCGTGCGTCTGTCTGTTAAAGGGTGGTGACACCCTCAAAGTGTGCTACACAAACAATTAAAATATTGTTCTTTTTTTTTTGGTCTTTGTGAAATGTGTGGGCTGTAGCCGCACCTGCATCCTTAAAGCAGCAGCGACAAGCGTGCGTCTGTCTGTTAAAGGGTGGTGACACCCTCAAAGTGTGCTACACAAACAATTAAAATATTGTTCTTTTTTTTTCTGTCTTTGTGAATTGTGTGGGCTGTAGCCGCACCTGCATCCTTAAAGCAGCAGCGACAAGCGTGCGTCTGTCTGTTAAAGGGTGGTGACACCCTCAAAGTGTGCTACACAAACAATTAAAATATTGTTCTTTTTTTTTTGGTCTTTGTGAAATGTGTGGGCTGTAGCCGCACCTGCATCCTCAAAGCAGCAGCGACAAGCGTGCGTCTGTCTGTTAAAGGGTGGTGACACCCTCAAAGTGTTCTACACAAACAATTAAAATATTGTTCTTTTTTTTTCGGTCTTTGTGAAATGTGTGGGCTGTAGCCGCACCTGCATCCTTAAAGCAGCAGCGACAAGCGTGCGTCTGTCTGTTAAAGGGTGGTGTAACTCTCAAAGTGTTCCAAAAAATAAAAAACTATTTTTTTAATGTGTTTGTGACTTGTGTGCGATGTAGCCACACTTGCATCCTCAAAGCAGCAGCGACAAGCGTGCGTCTGTCTGTTAAAGGGTGGTGACACCCTCAAAGTGTGCTACACAAACAATTAAAATATTGTTCTTTTTTTTTTGGTCTTTGTGAAATGTGTGGGCTGTAGCCGCACCTGCATCCTTAAAGCAGCAGCGACAAGCGTGCGTCTGTCTGTTAAAGGGTGGTGACACCCTCAAAGTGTGCTACACAAACAATTAAAATATTGTTCTTTTTTTTTTGGTCTTTGTGAAATGTGTGGGCTGTAGCCGCACCTGCATCCTTAAAGCAGCAGCGACAAGCGTGCGTCTGTCTGTTAAAGGGTGGTGACACCCTCAAAGTGTGCTACACAAACAATTAAAATATTGTTCTTTTTTTTTTGGTCTTTGTGAAATGTGTGGGCTGTAGCCGCACCTGCATCCTTAAAGCAGCAGCGACAAGCGTGCGTCTGTCTGTTAAAGGGTGGTGACACCTCAAAGTGTTCTACACAAACAATTAAAATATTCTTCTTCTTTTTTCTGTCTTTGTGAATTGTGTGGGCTGTAGCCGCACTTGCATCCTCAAAGCAGCAGCGACAAGCGTGCGTCTGTCTGTTAAAGGGTGGTGTAACCCTCAAAGTGTGCTCCACAAACAATAAAAATATTCTTTTTTTTTTCTGTCTTTGTGAATTGTGTGGGCTGTAGCCGCACTTGAATCCTCAAAGCAGCAGCGACAAGCGTGCGTCTGTCTGTTAAAGGATTACATCGGTGACAGCATCCAAGTAGGCATGTCAGACAGTCCGTACCTGTACTGGCAGGAAAAAGAAGCAATTTGGAGGTCCCTGTACAAACTGGCTCTATTTTACCTGAGTTGCCCCCCCCTCCAGTGTGTACTCCGAAAGAGTGTTTAGTGCAGCCGGGAACCTTGTCAGCGAAAGGCGTAGGAGGTTGCTTCCACAAAATGTGGAGAAGATGATGTTCATAAAATGAATTATCAACTCTTCCAGGGAGACCAGCCTCCAGAACGTACAGAGGGACCTGTGGTTCCAGCAGGGACGAATTAATACTCTGTGAGGATGAGGATGTACACACTGAAGAGGGTGAGGAATCGGTGGATGAGGAGGATGAGGATGACATCTTGCCTCCGTAGAGCCAGTTTGTGCAGGGACAGATAAATTGCCAGCTTGTTTTATGAGGGCCCAAACGAACCAATCATTTCAGCCACAGTTGTGTGGCAGACCCTGGCGCTGAAATGATTGGTTTGTTAAAGTGTGCATGTCCTGTTTATACAACATAAGGGTGGGTGGGAGGGCCCAAGGACAATTCCATCTTGCACCTCTTTTTTTTCTTTGCATTATGTACAGTTTGGGGCCTAGTTTTTCAATGCCATCCTGTCTGCCACTGCAGTTTCACGCCTAGATGGGTCACGTGTTTGTGCCGCCCACTTGTGTCGCTTAGCATAGTCATCCAGCTACCTCGGTGCAACCTTTTGGACATAAAAACACTATTGTGAGGTGTGAGGTATTCAGAATAGACTGGAAATGAGTGGAAATTAAGGTTATTGAGGTTAATAATAGCATAGGAGCAGAAAAACCTACAAATTCTGTGATTTTAGCTGTTTTTATGCTTTTTTTCAAAAAAATACAGATCCAAAACACAAAACCCAGAACCCAAAACACGCAAGGGTGGTTTTGGCAAAACCAATCCAGATCCAAAACACGAAGAAAGATCCAGATCCAAAACCAAAACACAAAACACGAAAAGTGGCCGGTGCACACCCCTAGTATAAATACAGTTTAGTTTCATTCACGGATTAAAACCAACTGTAAGTGTAAAAGTGTATGTACAACATATTATTGCTCATGATTTGTTAATGCTTATTGTACCCTGTGGGTCATATATTATTGAGGGGATATATCAAAAGAAACGTGAGATTCTGAGTGGAGAGATTTCGTGTTCCATCTTTGTGTTTAAGGTTGTTTTCTCACCCTTACTGCTGGCTGCAGTACACACTGTTCTTAAGATTATTTTTATCAGTTGAAAAACTGTTGTGGCTTTTTTATAAATATAAACCTAACCAGATGCTTCAGTCTGGTCATTTGAAATAGCAGCTGGACCTTTGGTCTATTTATTCATACATATGAAGTTAAAATTAGACAAATTCATTCTTTGACCTGGTTAATAAAAAGCCGGATTGTTCCAATTTGCTAAAGGCAAAAAGGTTTCCTAGGTCCCAATAATCACACACCTAGGTTAATATGATGAGATTGCTTGTCATACAGTCAGATTTTGATGTAGAATGGAAAAATAAAATAAAATTGAAACGTGTTAGACTGGAGCTGGACAATACTAGCGATATATGTTACGTAATACATTGCATCAGATATATTTCCTATAACCAAAAGGTTGATATGGGACCAGTTATTGTGTGACAGTCTAGCAAAGTTGCAGATTGTACAGTATACACTCACGGTTAAGGTGCCTATCCATTAGGCGACCTGAAAGTCTGAACGTCTAGCGTTCAGACCTTCAGGTCGCCGAGGTGCGTTGCCGGTACTAAACGGCGTTCACTGAACGTCATTCAGTGAAGGAGCCCGACCTCCTATCCCTGAACATGCCGAACCTGACGAGCGTCATCAGGTTGACGGGCATGTTCAGTAGACAGTCGGGGACGGCAAGGCCCCAGCGTGCACGCACATCGCTGGTCCTTGCAGGCTATCCATTACCCGACTTTGTGAACAATGCAACCTTATTAACATTATTCAAGAGCAGAAAAAGTTGTATGTGACATACTGAAAGATATTTTTATTCTTTGACCCAGTCTCAAACACGTCCACTTTTTGCCCACCTAATATATATTTCTGCAACATAACCTCATACCTTGATCATTTTCTTGTCATCTGACAGTACCTCACAGTAGCTGTGATAACTAAGTGCCTAAATCGTTTTAAATGAACCATTGTCATGACAATGCTTTATTTACAGGAATACACTGGATTCAAGGATCCAGTCCAAATAGCTGTGAATTCTAAAATGAATGCTGGGTCCTTTCTTTTTTTTATCCAATGCTTTGGGAGTTAGAAACAGGCTATAAATAAAGGAAACGTAGAGGGCAGAACATTTTAGAAAAACAAAAAATTTAAATATTGTGGATCATATGTGGCAAACTATATATTATTTTGTTGAGAGTATAACCACGTAACAAACAACAATAGCGTAAATCATATACTGGGCCAAATGTAATAGCCTGTGTTTTGAGGGCACTGGCACATTTTCATTTAACAGCTAGATTTAAATCAGTAACCATGTTAGTTTTATCTTAATACAAATTGCAGCACTAAATCTAGCTGCTATGTAATTTCACCAGTGCCCCCACATCGCAGGTTATATTACATTTGGGTCTTCATCTTAAAACTAGTGATTTGTACAATGCTCCATTAAACTGGCCAAGAAGATTGCATAAATTTATCTAAATTACATATTGGAGTCCTAATTTGCTAATTATTAGACAGGAGCTCCACTAACCTAAGGAGCATGTTTGTGTACTAGACTCCCAGTACATTAAGATAATATGTTGTGTGTCATGAACTGATTTTTTCTTTTCTCTGGTGTTAAATCATGCACATGTTGTCATGATAGACCAATCAATGAACTCATAACAATTGTGAAACTATTAAAAGGACATTGATTGTGTCCCATCGGATCTACCAGACAGACAGTGAATAAATAGCAAAAATGTCAAATTGTAAATCTTTATTGATTTCTTATCTTATTGTGTAACGTACAATGCAAAGCCTGGTCTTTTTTTCCTCACTTTAGATCATATGGAAAATGGGAAAGGCAAAATTATCTGGAGGGGTGATACAGGGGTAATATTTATGTTAGGTAATTTATGAATATTCTACTGTAAATGTTATGTTCAGGATGTTAGTGTACTTTATTTTCTCTTATGATTGAATGCATTGAGATCAAATGGAGATTGTTCTATTGATACTGTACATAGGGCCTGATTCGCTACGGAACGCAACTGCGAATGCAATAGCGATTAGATTACACACGCAGTTCAATTGCGGTAGTATGCTAATCCACTGCAATCGCTATGCCACCGCTGCACTACACAAGGGCGCCCACTTTACCTTACACACATCCGTAATGTTTAGCAAGACTGCAAAACCATCGGTACAATCGAGTACCATCGCAGCCTCACGCACACTTGTACAAGCCCTGACCTTTCTCAGAAATTGCTAACTTCCACGTACGCTATCATGCCTCATGCTGCGTAGGGCAATGTAGTGGACAATTTATACACGCCCATGCCACAGCGTTGAAACGCACTGGCACGCCTGCGTTTGGCCATCCACCCTCCCGTTAATACCCACAAATGACACTTCCTGACAATCACTCTGCGATGGGTCTGCGTAGCTGCTGCGATCGCAGTTCCGATCACGGTGGCCGGTTCGCGCAGGTGCCTGCAATGCAAGCGCAGTATACAACGATCAGCCAATTGCGTGCGTATTAGCAACTGCATTCCTTGCTGAATCAGGCCTATAGTAATTACTATACTACATAATAACTAAGGCATTAAAGGATGAAAATATTAACAATGAACTCACATTTTCCTGTAGTTAGTTAGTAGTGTCTGGTTAAACCCCACTTATTTATAATACCTAATTAAGCTTGGGATGCACATGTAGTTTATGCTAAGGATAATTCTAAGGTGAGAGTTATAACTAAGGGTTCATATAAAAAGAAATATAATGATAAGGTTAGAAGACTAAGGGGTCTATGTACTAAGCAGTGATAAGTGACAGAGTGAAAAGTTATAAGAAAGTGATAAGGTGCCAGCCAATCAGCTCCCAACTGTCATTTTTCAAACACAGCCTGTGAGATGACAGTTGGAAGCTGGTTGGCTGGCACTTATCACAGACATCACTTTTCACTCTGTCACTTATCACTGCTTAGTACATAGACCCTAAACATATTGGAGATAATGAGGCGGAGGAATTCATTTGAGGAGAGAAGCATGGAGTCTTGTAATCATGCAATAGTTGAATCCAGTTACACAATGACGGTCAGAAGTGATGGAGATATAGGAGATAAGTTGTGGTTGCTTCCTTAGCTTTGTAAGAGAGTAAATGAAGGAGGGTACTGCGCTCGAATGAAGGGGTATTTTGTGAGTGTTCCCAAAAAATGAGGTTAACAATCTGTCTGTTTTAGACTATTTATTAGGAGTCACACTGCTCCTTTATTAAATCAATGGATATATGTCCATAGGTATATGTATATTAAGGGTACAGTTTGTGGATGAATGTCTGTAACGTTGGTGCTTACCGCTAAATGGTCTGACTGTCCCAATCTTAGGGTAGTTCCTTAGATAAATACAGTGTTTCAGTATATAGCATGCAGTGTGGTACGTGCTGTTTGCTCATAAAAGGGTGAATCTGGCTCCAAAAGTTGAAGTTCTCTACGCGAGGTATGTAAGCAGTGTCTGGTGGGGCGGCGTCCCGTGTCCCCCAGGTGCACTTACTTACCCTCTGCGTCCTTGTTGTACACCTCCAGGTGTACTTGGTCTCTTCCGCTGTGTCCTCCTGGTCTCCGATGTTCCGCACCTGTGTCGTGCAGTACACACTGTGCCCTGCGAGACTTCCGGGTGTCACGTGTCGCGAGATCTCGCGGCACCCAGGCTCAGCGGGGGTAACAGCGGCTCCACTCGCTCCGTCGCGAGGAGACTTCGGATTCCTTATTAGGTGTCTGGCGGTCTCTATGTTAGATAGGGGGTCTGTGGATATGAAACTCTGACGCGTATCGGCCTCAGGTGCCCACAGAAGAGAGAGGGCGGGCTCTGCCAACGTCACGCACTGAGTGACACCTCCGCCGCCCAATCACAGTGCCGGAAGGCGGGAGGAGGCGTTGTCACTCAAAGCACAATAACAAGATGCGCCGTCTAACGCGACCGCTCACCGGGGCGCGTTGTAAGAGAGTAGAAGTGCAGAGAAGAACCAGGGACAGGAGTCTCTGGGCATGACTCAGTAAGGAATGCACGCTTGCAGACGCTCCGCTGTGAGAATATGCTAATCAATGCATAAGCACGGAGACAGCAGCACAGTATGCAGATGCCGAGCCCCATATTAAGCCGCCCATCTCCCCTTACTCACAGCCTGATCAGTACACAAGATAGCGTAAACATCAGTAACATCTAGAACCATCGGCCCCATACGCACAATAGTGGTTGACCTGACCTGCCGCAGCTTACAGCTGGTACAGCTAACGGTATGGCTGCATATGCCGCCGTACTGCCTTAATTATGCACGCCCCTATAACGATGTTAAAAACGCTTGCGTTCGCCTGCTCCGGTTATTATATACCCACCATTGCAACTCACTGCAAATTGGATACCTAATTATCGGGGCCGGATGGCCCCTGATGTTGAATTGGCTCCTTTGTTTGGAACATTTTAACATATATAGAACAGAAAGGAAAGTGGGTAGTTGCTCCACTCCTTTGAGAAGGGATCCAGTCACATTGTCGACAGTTAAATTCACAATGTCGACACTCAGAATGCCAATGGTTAGATTTAGGTGCCGCGAATAGGGTTAAGGTTAGGCACTAGGGGGAGGTTAGTCTCAAGCACCGGAGCAATTTAACATTGCACTAGCAAGGAGACAGCAGATCTGACACGGCAGTGCAATTGCGTCTGCGTGAACTGTTCCTGCAGTCAAGCTCTGAAATTATTGTAGTTTTTTGGAGCTTGATGAATCTAGGGACCTGATTCAGACCTGCTCGGTAGATGCAGTTGATCGCTCGATGCGTATACAAAGTCAGCAAAGCAGGCGATCGCACGGCAAGGCATTAGCATGCCCATTATGTCTTGGCGTGTGATCGCTTTGTGTATGCCGACGTCCACCAGCCAGTCTTAAGGCGCCCACTTGCGCACGTCATCTCCAGGAAGTGTATGCAACCATCGGTAACATCAAGTACCATCAGATGCGATCGCAGCACTTGTGCTTCACCATACCCTACCCTGTCGCAAGCATTGGAAGCACTTCAGTCTAAAATCCATCCAGTTTACGTGTACTATGATGCTGCCTCTTAATTATGCACGTCTCTGAAATGGCATTAAGACACTCAGGCACGCCTGCGTTCGCACCTCCACTCCTCTGTTTTTAATGGCCAGCCCAAGTCACCACCCACAAACGGCTGTCTGTGCACAGCGAGTGAACGCTTCCCGATCTCTCGCTGCGGTTCACGTACGCGCACTGTGATGCGTATGCAATTGCACAAGCGAACCATCGGCAGCTACGAGCAAATGCATCTTAACGAGCAGGTCTGAATCAGGTCCTAGGTCCCCATACAAGTGTATGGGGATAACGGGCCAGATCAATGCTGAAAAGTAATGCAGAAGATATCAGTGATATAGGAGATATCATGAATATGTATGATGAATAGCCCTGACACTTAATTTATACAAAAGTAGGTGAAAATGTTCATGATGAATAGACCCCTTAGAGGTTTATGTAATTGGGTGCGAGCTGCTGCCACTGCAGGAATTCAAGCGAGTGTTCATTTATTTTTAAAGCAGCAATCATTTTAAAGGCAAAACCAGCTTGACATACTGATATGGGTGGCCCTCTCATAGAGATCCATACTAGTTTGCATATGGGCGAACATTTGCGTCTAGTTTCGTGCACGCAATGCAGGAGCAAATGCGGCTGACTGCTTCAACTTGCATCAGCCATCAGAGTGGTTCAAGCCATGAAAGGCTGCAGAAAGGGCAAAGAGAGATACGACCTTAAGGCTACTGTGTATGAAAATACATTTGTTTTGTTTGACTTTGTCTTTGGCCTTCTTTGGAGCACTGTGTACAGGCAGGGGCAGAATGGCAGTTATATTCTGCGGGAAATATCCCGGTGGGCCAACAGTGAAGATCCTGACAGGTAAGGATTTTAACTATTTACTAACCTAACCCCCCTCTAACCCTAACCCTCCCTTAGGGGTGTCTAACCCTAGCCTCCCCCCAAGTGCCTAACCCTAACCCATCCGCTGTAAGTGTCTAAACCTAACCCCCCCTTCCCCTAGCCTAACCCTCCCGGGGGGTTGCCTAAACCTAAATCCCCCCCGGGAGCCACTAACCTAACCCTCCCCCCCGCGCGCTCACCACCTAGGCTTACCTTCGTTTGGTATGCCGGGCGTCGGGCTCCCAGCGTAGGTAAAATGACAGGCGGTCGGCATTTCGACCGTCGGTTTCTTGACTGCATCCCGCCTGTGGGGGAGGGGGGTCTGATATACTAGGGGCAGGGCAGATGAATCATAATGATCTGTCTGTGGTGGAGTGGAGTTTGCTATACTAGGGGCAGGGGAGATGATGATCTGTCTGTGGGGGGGGTCTGCTATACTAGGTGCGGGGGAGATGATCTGTCTGGCAGAGGGGGGGTCTGATAAACTAAGCGTGGGGGAGATGATCTGTCTATGTGGTCAGGGGTCTGCTATATTAGGGGCCGGGGACATGATGATCTGTCTGGGGGAGAGGGGGTCTGCTATACTACAGCCTGGGGAGATGATGATCTGTCTGGAAGAGAGGGGGGTCTGCTATACTACGGGTGGGGAGATGATGATCTGTCTGTGGGAACGGGAGGTCTGCTATACTAGGGGCGGGGGAGATGACGATCTGTTAGAGTTGAGGGGGATATTTTGTGCTAAGGGGAGATGATCTGTGTGTGAGAAAGAAGGGCTATTCTGTTCTAGGGCAGGAGGATGCCACTGAGGAGGCGCAGGATGATGGCACTCGGGAGACGCAGGAGAATGGCACTGTGGGGAGACACAGGTGGATGGTGTGGGAGAGAATTGGAGGTGGCACTGAAGAGGTGCAGGGGGATAGCGCTGAAGAAACACATGAGAGGGGATAGGATGGTAGGAACACTGATACTATTAGAAGAAAATCTTCAGTAAGATAACAATTCTAATGAAACCATATTCTGATGCAAATGGTACCAAATGAGCAAATAAATTTTATTAATATTAATATAAAATTGTTTGATATAGGAAACTCCCATTTTGTCCTGCCCCAAAACTTTCTGTCACTATGTATTATATGGTTGAACCCAGGCTCGGACTGGCCGCCGGGGAATCGGGTATTTCCCCGGTGGGCCACCTCACTGCGTTGTGACCACACCCCTTTCAGAAAGGGGGCGGGGCTTAGCGAGTCACGCGACCAGAGGTGGGGTACGCTGCATGGGTGGATTGTGCAGCTGGGACTTTGACTCCCGCCCCCTCTCTCAGGGAAAAGCTTCTGTTGCCCCAGTCAAAGTCCCAGCTGCACAATCCACCTATGCAGCGTACCCCCTTTCTGTCGGCAGGAGCATGATGTCTGAACTGAGGGGGCGGAGACGCTGAGGAGCTGGTCCAACAGGTGACTGTCATTCATGTTATATGGGGGCTGTGTGTCTGTTTATAGAGGCTGTGCAAATTTACAGTGGGCCGTGTCATTGTATATAGGGGCTGTTAGTTGGGAATGTGTTACACAATAGGGTGTTGTGTGTGTCTGTATATAGAGGCTGTATTTCCTTATAGGGGGCTGTATCTTGTGCCTGTAAAGAGAGGCTGTGTTTCCTTATAGGGGGTGGTGTCTTGTGCCTGTATATAGAGGCTGTGGTACCTTATAGGGGCTGTGTGTCTGTACATAGGGGCTCTCTTACCCTATGGAGGCTGTGTGTCTCTATAAAACTTAGGGATGAGCGGGTTCGGATTTCTGAAATCCGAACCCCCCAGAGCCCCCCTGATCCGAGGCAGATCCGAGTCAGGCTCGACTTTTCCCGCCTGTCTCAGATCTGAAATCGAGGCAAAACGTCATCATCCCGCCTTCCGGGTCTCGCGGGTTTTGGATGCTATATAAGGTACCCGCGATGGCGCCATTTTCTCACTCGGCTGTGGACAGTGAAGAGGGAGGGTGGGAGTTAGGGCTGGCTGGGCTGTGCAGTGTAGTGTAGTGTAGTGTTGTGCTGTTCTGCACTGTGCTGCTGTTGTCCATAGGGGCTGTGTCCACTCCTCCAAAGTCCATAGGGGCTGGCTGTGTTGTGCTGTGCTGCTGTTGTCCATATGGGCTGTGTCCACTCCTCCAAAGTCCATAGGGGCTGCCTGGACTGTGTTGTGCAGTCAGTTGTTCATAGGGGCTGTGTCCACTCCAAAGTACTGTGCAGTGTCCCAGTCCTAAGGGGGTGCTGTAGTGTTGTCCAGGTGGTGCTCTGTCCATCAGGAGTGCTACCCCCAAGTGCAAAAAAAATAAATATTTTTTCTGTGTTTCTGAATTGTGTGTGCAGTAGCCGCACGTGCATCAACAAAGTAGCGCCAAGCGTGCGCCTGTGTCATAAGTAAAGGGCCAGTTGGCTTGACCGTTAAAGGGTGCTGTAACCCCCAAAGTGCACTTCAAACCAAATAAAAAAATATTTTCTGTGTTTGTGAATTGTGTGCACAGTGGCTGCACGTGCATCAACAAAGGAGCAGCGCAAAGCATGCGCCTGTGTCCCATAAGTAAAGGGCCGGCTGGCTTCTCCGTTAAAGGGTGCTGTAACCCCCAAAGTGCACTCCAAAAAAAAAAATATATTTTTTTTGTGTTTGTGAATTGTGTGCGCAGTAGCCGCACGTGTATCAACAAAGTAGTGCCAAGCGTGCGCCTGTGTCATAAGTAAAGGGCCGGCTGGCTTGACCATTAAAGGGTGCTGTAACCCCCAAAGTGCACTTCAAACCAAATAAAAAAATATTTTGTGTGTTTGTGAATTGTGTGCACAGTGGCTGCACGTGCATCAACAAAGGAGCAGCGCAAAGCATGCGCCTGTGTCCCATAAGTAAAGGGCCGGCTGGCTTCTCCGTTAAAGGGTGCTGTAACCCCCAAAGTGCACTCCAAAAAAAAATATATATTTTTTTTTGTGTTTGTGAATTGTGTGCGCAGTAGCCGCACGTGCATCAACAAAGTAGTGCCAAGCGTGCGCCTGTGTCATAAGTAAAGGGCCGGCTGGCTTGACCATTAAAGGGTGCTGTAACCCCCAAAGTGCACTCCAAACCAAATAAAAAAATATTTTCTATGTCTGTGAATTGTGAGCACTGTTGCATGCACGTGCATCAACAAAGGAGCAGCGCCAAGCGTGCGCCTGTGTCCCATAAGTAAAGGGCCGGCTGGCTTGTCCATTAAAGGGTGCTGTAACCCCCAAAGTGCACTCCAAAAAAAATTAAAAAAAATATTTTTTTGTGTTTGTGAATTGTGTGCGCAGCAGCCGCACGTGCATCAACAAAGTAGAGCCAAGCGTGCGCCTGTGTCATAGGTAAAGGGCCGGCTGGCTTGACCGTTAAAGGGTGCTGTAACCCCCAAAGTGCACTTCAAACCAAATAAAAAAATATTTTCTGTGTTTGTGAATTGTGTGCACAGTGGCTGCACGTGCATCAACAAAGGAGCAGCGCAAAGCGTGCGCCTGTGTCCCATAAGTAAAGGGCCGGCTGGCTTCTCCGTTAAAGGGTGCTGTAACCCCCAAAGTGCACTCCACAAAAAATATATATATATATATTTTTTGTGTTTGTGAATTGTGTGCGCAGTAGCCGCACGTGCATCAACAAAGTAGTGCCAAGCATGCGCCTGTGTCATAAGTAAAGGGCCGGCTGGCTTGACCATTAAAGGGTGCTGTAACCCCCAAAGTGCACTCCAAACCAAATAAAAAAATATTTTCTGTGTTTGTGAATTGTGTGCACAGTGGTTGCACGTGCATCAACAAAGAAGCAGCGCAAAGCGTGCGCCTGTGTCCCATAAGTAAAGGGCCGGCTGGCTTGCTGTAACCCCCAAAATGCACTCCAAAAAAATATATATATATTTTTTTGTGTTTGTGAATTGTGTGCACAGTAGACGAACGTGCATCAACAAATGCCTGTGTCATAAGTAAAGGGTTGGCTGGCTTGACCGTTAAAGGGTGCTGTAACCCCCAAAGTGCACTCCAAACCAAATAAAAAAATATTTTCTGTGTTTGTGAATTGTGTGCACTGTGGCTGCACGTGCATCAACAAAGGAGCAGTGCCAAGCATGCGCCTGTGTCCCATAAGAAAGGGCTGGCTGGCTTGTCCGTTAAAGGGTGCTGTAACCCCCAAAGTGCACTCCAAAAAAAATAAAAATATATATTTTTTTGTGTTTGTGAATTGTGTGCGCAGTAGCCGCACGTGCATCAACAAAGTAGCACCAAGCGTGCGCCTGTGTCATAGGTAAAGGGCCGGCTGGCTTGACTGTTAAAGGGTGCTGTAACCCCCAAAGTGCACTCCAAACCAAATAAAAAAATATTTTCTGTGTTTGTGAATTGTGTGCACTGTGGCTGCACGTGCATCAACAAAGGAGCAGCGCCAAGCGTGCGCCTGTGTCCCATAAGTAAAGGGAAGGCTGGCTTGTCCGTTAAAGGGTGCTGTAACCCTCAAAGTACGCTCCACAAAAAATTTTAAATTCTCCTTTTTTTTCTGTCTTTGTGAATTGTGTGGGCTGTAGCTGCACCTGCATCCTCAAAGCAGCAGCGACAAGCATGCGTCTGTCTGTTAAAGGGTGGTGTAACCGCCAAAGTGCACTCCAACAAAAATAAAATATTTTCTTCTGTGTTTGTGAATTGTCTGCACTGTACGTGGATCCTCAAAGCAGCAGCGCCAAGCATGCGTCTGTCTGTTAAAGGGTGGTGTAACCCTCAAAGTGCACTCCAACAAAAATTAAACATTTTCTTCTGTGTTTGTGAATTGTCTGCACTGTACGTGCATCCTCAAAGCAGCAGCGCCAAGCATGCGTCTGTCTGTTAAAGGGTGGTGTAACCCCCAAAGTGCACTCCAACAAAAATAAAACATTTTCTTCCATGTTTGTGAATTGTCTGCACTGTACGTGCATCCTCAAAGCAGCAGGGCCAAGCGTGCATCTGTCTGTTAAATGGTGGTGTAACCCTCAAAGTGCGCTCCACAAAATATAAAAAATTATTTTTTTTCTGTCTGTGTAAATTGTGTGGGTTGTAGCTGCACCTGCATCCTCAAAGTAGCAGTGACAAGCGTGCGTCTGTCTATTAAAGGGTGGTGTAACCCCCAAAGTGCACTCCAACAAAAATAAAATATTTTCTTCTGTGTTTGTGAATTGTCTGCACTGTATGTGCATCCTCAAAGCAGCAGTGCCAAGCGTGCATCTGTCTGTTAAAGGGTGGTGTAACCCTCAAAGTGCGCTCCACAAACAATAAAAAATTCTTCTTTTTTTTCTGTCTTTGTGAATTGTGTGCACTGTAGCTGCACGTGCATCAACAAAGGAGCAGCGCCAAGCGTGCGCCTGTGTCCCATAAGTTAAGAGCCGGCTGGCACATTTCTTAAAGAGTGGTGTAACCCACAAAATGCACTAGTCTCCAACAAAAATAAAAAATTATTTTCTGTGTTTGTGTGCGCCTTAGCCGCACGTATATATCAATAAAACATAAATGGAGGACCAAACTTTCTCCGATAAAAATAAACTAAGGAAAGATCAAGAACCACTTCCTCCTAGTGCTGAAGCTGCTGCCACTAGTCATGACATAGACGATAACATGCCATCAACGTCGTCTGCCAAGGCCGTTGCCCAATGTCATAGTAGAGGGCACATACAATCCCAAATGACAAAGTTCAGGAAAATGACCTTAAAAAAAACATTTAAATCAACTGAAGAGAAACGTAAACTTGCCAATATGCCATTTACGGCACGGAGTGCAAAGAAACGGCTAAGGTCTTTCCCTATGTTCATGACTAGTGGTTCAGCTTCACATGACCCATCCTCCCGCTAAAAAAATCAAATGAGTTAAGCTGGTAAAAGCACAGCGAAGAACTGTGCGTTCTAAGAAGATATCACAAATCCCCAAGAAGAGTCCAAGTGTGGTGGCAGCTGTGATGCCTGACCTTCCCAGTACTGGATGGGAAGAGGTGGCTCTTTCCACCATTTGCACGCCCCTGCAAGTGCTGAAAGGAGCACACACAGTCCACTTGCTGATATGCAAATTGAAGATGTCACTGTTGAAGTACAACAGGATGAGGATACTGGTGTAGCTGGCGCTGAGGAGGAAGGTGGTGAGGAGGATTCTGAGGGTGATGTGGTTTGTTTAAATCAGGCTCCGGGGGAGACAGTTGTTGTCCGTGGGATGAAAAAGCCCATCACAGTCATGCCTGGGCAGAAGACCAAACATTCCACCTCTTTGGTCTGGCAATATTTCTATCCAAATCCGGACAACAACTGTCTTGCCATATGTACCATATGTAAAGGTGAAATAAGTAGGGGTAGGGATGTTAACCACCTAGGAACATCCTCCCTTATACGGCACCTGCAGTGCATTCATAAAAAGTTACTGTCAAGTTCAGAAACTTTAGCTAAGACCGTAAGCAGTCCAGGGACACCTAAATTCCGTTGTCCTGTTGTATCCAAGCGCCTGCAAACCACACCGTCAACTCCCTCCTCGTCAATTTCCTCCTTAGTCAGGACTGGAAGTAGTCCTGCAGGCCATGTCACTGGCATGACTGACTCTCCTATCCGGGATTCCTCCGGAGGATCCTGCATTGCTACACCTACTGCTGCCGTGGCTGCTGTTGCTGCTGCTGGGAATCGTTCATCATCCCAGAGAGGAAGTAGGAACACCACAACTTTTACTAAACAATTGACCCTCCAACAGTCCTTAGCGAGGAGGATGAAGTACGACAACAGTCATCCTGAAGCAAAACGTATAACTGAGGCCTTGACTGCTATGTTGGTGTTAGATGTGCGTCCGGTATGCGCCATTAGTGCAGTGGGATTTAGACAATTGATGGAGGTTGGGTGTCCCCGGTTCCAAATCCCGTCTAGATTCCACTTCACTAGGCAGGCGATACCAAGACTGTACAGAAACGTCAGAAAAAGTGTCCTCAGTGTCCTGAAAAATGTGGTTGTACCCAATGTCCACTTAACCATGGACATGTGGACAAGTGGAACAGGGCAGACTAAGGACTATATGACTGTGACAGCCCACTGGGTAGATGTATCACCTTATGCAGCAACAACAGCAGCGTCACCAGTAGCAGCATCTCAGAAACTCCAGCTCGTTTCAAGGCAGGCTACGCTGTGTATCACCGGTTTCAGTAAGAGGCACACCGCCGACAACCTCTTAGAGAAACTGAGGGAAATCATTGCCCAGTGGCTTACCCCACTTAGACTCTCCTGGGGATTTGTGATATCTGACATTGCCACCAATATTGTGCGGGCATTACATCTGGGCAAATTCCAGCACGTCCCATGTTTTGCTCACACAATAAACTTGGTGGAGCAGAATTTTCTGAAAAGCGACAGGGGCATGCAGGAGACGCTTTGGGTGGCCCGAAACATTTCTGGCCACTTTCGCCATTCAGCAACTGCGTGCCGAAGACTGGAGCGCCAGCAAACACTCTTGAACCTGCCCCGCCATCGCCTGAAGCAAGAGGTTGTGACGCAGTGGAACTCAACCCTCTATATGCTTCAGAGGATGGAGGAGCAGCAAAAGGCCATTCAAGCCTATACATCCACCTATGACATAGGCAAAGGAGAGGGTATGCACCTGACTCAAGCGCAGTGGAGAATGATTTCCGTGTTGTGCATGGTTCTCCAGCCCTTCGAACTTGCCACACGTGAAGTCAGTTCAGACACTGCCAGCTTGAGTCAGATCATTCCCCTCATCAGGCTTTTGCAGAAGCAGCTGGAGAAAGTGAAGGAGGAGCTAAGACGGAGCGATTCCGCTCGGCATGTGGGACTTGTGGATGAAGCCCTTCATTCGCTTTGCCAGGATTCCAGGGTGGTCAATCTGTTGAAATCAGACCACTACATTTTGGCCACCGTGCTCGATCCTAGGTTTAAAGCCTATGTGGTATCTCTCTTTCTGGCCGACACAAGCCTGCAGAGGTGCAAAGACTTGCTGAAGCGGAATGTGATGCGTCAACAGCTCCTTCTTCATTTTCTCCCGCAACTGGGGCTGCCAGGAAAAGACTTAGGTATCCTAAGCAACCCGCTGGCGGTGATGCAGGGCAGGCAGGACCAAGTTTGGACATCTGGTCCGGACTGAAGGACCTGGCAACAATTTCTGACATGTCTACTGTCACTGCATATGTTAATGTCACCATTGACAGAATGGTGAAGGATTACATCGGTGACAGCATCCAAGTAGACAGTCCGTACCTGTACTGGCAGGAAAAAGAGGCAATTTGGAGGCCCCTGTACAAACTGGCTATATTTTACCTGAGTTGCCCCCCCTCCAGTGTGTACTCCGAAAGAGTGTTTAGTGCAGCCGGGAACCTTGTCAGCGAAAGGCGTAGGAGGTTGCTTCCACAAAATGTGGAGAAGATGATGTTCATAAAAATGAATTTTCAACTCTTCCAGGGAGACCAGCCTCCAGAACGTACAGAGGGACCTGTGGTGGTGGATTCCAGCGGGGACGAATTAATACTCTGTGAGGATGAGGATGTACACAACACTGAAGAGGGTGAGGAATCGGTGGATGAGGAGGATGAGGATGACATCTTTCCTCCATAGAGCCAGCTTGTGCAGGGACAGATTAATTGCCAGCTTGTTTTGTGGGGGCCCAAACGAACCAATCATTTCAGTCGTGTGGCAGACCCTGGCGCTGAAATGATTGGTTTGTTAAAGTGTGCATGTCCTGTTTATACAACATAAGGGTGGGTGGGAGGGCCCAAGGACAATTCCATCTTGCACCTCTTTTTTCTTTGCATTATGTACTGTTTGGGGCCTAGTTTTTCAAACTGCCATCCTGTCTGCCACTGCAGTGTCGTTCCTAGATGGGCCACGTGTTTGTGCTGCTTAGCATAGTCATCCAGCTACCTCGGTGCAACCCTTTGAACATAAAAAAAAGTATTGTGAGGTGTTTAAAAAAAAAAATACAGATCCAAAACAGAAAACCCAGAACCCAAAACACGGAAGGGTGGTTTTGGCAAAACCAATCCAGATCCAAAACATGAAGAAAGATCCAGATCCCAAACCAAAACACGAAAAGTGGCCGGTGCACACCCCTAATATAAATGCTGTGTGTGTCTGTATATAGGAGCTGTGTTACCTTATAGGTGGATGTTTGTATATTGGGCCATGTCTGTACATAGGGGCTATGTTACTTTATAGGGGGGCAGTCTGTATATAGGAGCTGAGAATAGGGTCTGTTTTTACCCTATTGGGGGCTGTGTGTGTATATAGGGGCAGGTTTTACCATATAGGGAGCTGCGTGTCTGTGTATAGGGGCTGTGTTACCTTTTATAGGGGACTCTGTGCCTGTATATAGGGGCTGTGGTGTTCTATAAAGCGGTTTGTTGGTATATAGGAGGCTGCAGAGTTATATAGAGCTGTGATTTGGTATACAGGGGGCTGCGGTGTTACTGTATATAGAACTGTGTGTCGGTATATCGGGAGCTATGGTGTAATGTAAAGCTGTAATTCAGTATCTAGGGGACTGCTGTGTTATATAGAGCAGTGTGCCAGTATGAAGGCAGTTGCAGTGTTATATAGAGCAGTGTGTTGGTGTATACAGGCTGTAGTAAATGTATATCACCAAGGTTTCCCCATGCTGTAGGTTGTGCACATAATATTGCCACACCTCTCTGTTCAATGGGTACACTTTGGCAGATGGTTACACCCCTTCAGTGGGCCCTTACTATTGCACTCCCCTGGTAGGCCCTATATGCCCCAGTCCAACACTGGTTAAACCTCTGGCCCTGATTCAGAACCGGGTGCTCGCTCTGAATCAGGGCGTCTTTTTTTTTTATGGAGCGGCCTCCTGGCCGCTCGCATTGCTGTGGGTTGCCACCCACAGCTAATGCGATCACCCAGGATGATGGTCGCGATGGTCAAGACCATCGCGACCTTCGGGCTTGCAACGTGGCTGCAAGCCCGATGCCAAACAGAGCCAAAAGCTCTCCCACTGACATCACTTGTGATGTCAGTGGGGCCGCCCCCAAACAGTAGGTGTTCTCATGGGAACGCCTCCGTCTGGGCAGCCACCCCCCCGGCCCGCCCACAGAAGGCGGCATGCCGTCACTCAACATCGACAGCATGCCCCCTTTGGTGCGAGACCCGGAGCGACGGATTGCCCGTCGCTATCCGGGTCTTGCGCATGCACACGTCGGAGCCGGCTCCGTTATGCGCATGCGCTCTGGGCCACCATCGACCCGGTTGCGAGCGCTCAGCGCTTGTGACCGGGTATGAAACAGGCCCTCTGTTGCATGTTGATGACATTGGCTTTTTTGCTACACAAACTGGTGGCTTCCGGACCATGTGATCTCCTGCATGAATAGTGAATATCGACTCAAGAAACTGCCTGTCCAAGAAGGATTAAGAGGTTCCACGCTGCAGAGAAATCATATAAGAAAATACTCATTCACATGCTCGCTGTGCTTATTCACTGGAGAGAGGGATTGGGGGCATAGCTATCATCTCCTGAAGCGTTGGGCATGCCCTGAGCATGAAAAAATGGGGGGAGAGGCTTGTGGGCATGGCATTTAACATTTGGCCACACCCCTTGCAATTAGGCCACACCTACTACTGGTCAGCCAGTCCTGGTTCCTAAAATTATGGGGAACAAAACATGTAGGGTTCCACCATAATTTAAGAACCAGCACCTGGCTGCAGGGCCAGTGCTGGTTTTAAATATAGAGGGGGGAAATGTATAGGGGTCCCCCTATATTTAAAACCAGCACCGGACCAAAACTGACCGGGGTGTAATGCCACAGCCCGGAGACCCTATTACTGGGTCTCCAGGGCCAAAGCATTCTCACCCCAAGCCGGTCAGGCCAAGCCAGGGATCTCTGGGGAGGTGGGGACACCCCAAAAAAAGCTTTCCCCCCTCTCCTGAAAGCCCAGGCTTGATCTGAGGCCTGGGGCTCTTCCCCGCACCCTGGGCTGTTGGTACCGGGGTGATAAAGTATACAATAGAAGTAAACTTTTGTATTTTACAGTGAACTACAGGTGCCAGCATGCATGCCCTTTGGCACTTGTGGAACTACAAGTGCCAGCAGGCGGCCAGCACTCGTATCCTCACTGTAAAATTAATAGTTAAATAAAGACACAACACACACACCGTATATAGTACAAGTTTATTACACACATACCTCAATCACACATACTTATCTATACCAGGACTAATTGTAAGGTCTGTAGCAGATATCTCAATATCTGCTGCCAGGGCTGTAGAGAGCCAGCCCAGACATCCGGGGAGTGGAGGGGTGCCTTATCATGGGATACATGGCCATGCCCCCTTAGAATAAGAAAATTTGCAGCGCCACATGCCAACAAGGAAGGCACTGTGACCCCTTAGCCGGGGGCAAATCCGGAGGGGGGAGTGACGAACAGTGGGATTGCTCCCTCTACACCCCCAAACAAGCAGAGGAGAGGAGACTGCTGCTGCTGCTCAGCGGTAGCAGTTTCCTTGGTTCCACTGCAGCATGTGCTGGGCTGCTGACAGGTAAGAGGGAGTTGGGGTGGTGGCAGACCTGCCCTCCCCTATTTCAGCGACCCTGTCTGCTGCGGTCGGTATCTTCATAATTAATGACCACACTAAATCAACCTTCCACTGTCTCTTCTCATTCCAACTGTAATAGACCACCAATAGCTGCGCAGAAATAACAATGGCACCCTGCTAGCCAGAAGCAAGGGCCGTGGGTATTACACACTAATTATTCTGAAAAGTTTTCATTATTCTGCTACCTCTAATTGTTTCCCATACCTTTTAGTTTGTAAACTCAATTAGGCATATTTGTCTTCTGTTTCATGTCATTGTATTTGTATTCTTTATTTGTCTCTTAATAGTTTATATAAGCCCCATATAAATTTATAAATACATGGGTTTAAATTGAGTACTTTTAGTTGAGGAGAAAATGGTATAAGTTTATTTTATTGAAATTATTGGTACTGAATTGGTAGGAGGCTAGATTTGTATGTGACTTTTCAGTGCACCTCTTAAAAATGTTCAGCCTTCCCGCAGACGTAGGTCCAGATCTAGGTGACTTCAGTGTTTACTGAGAGCACAGGGTAGGTGGGATCTTGATGACTACTATATATAGAAGATATAAGTATGTGATACAAGCTCATACTTGCCTATTTTCTGAACCTCCCAAAAGGGGAGGCAAAAGGGCAGGTTTGTATCATCAAGGTCCCGTTTCTTTAGTCCTCATGCAGTAGAGGCCAAGCCTAGTGAATTAAAGAGCATCACCAAGGTCCCACCCACTACACAAAAAAAGAAGAAGGATCCAGTTTAGTAGCCCATACCTCCCAACCATCCTGATTTTAGTGGGACATTCCTGTTTTTTGGGCGATGTCCCAACCATGGGCCACAATGTCCCTCGACCTGCAGGAGGTTACTAAGCATAGCAGAGCAGCAGTGAATGAATGGCAAATGGATGATGGTGATTTTAAGATAATTCCTTAGGTAATATTGATTAGGTCTGCATGATTGTTTGTATAGTGTAGGGGGGGTTGCGGTCAATATCCTGACCATGGGGATTCCGGTGCTCAGAATGCAGACGCTGTAATACTGACACTTGTCACTTGTCAGAACCCCGGCGCTGGCATCCCGACCAATCGAAGGTAAGTGGCTGAGTTGGGGGAGGGTTAGCATTAAGGGTTAGAGTTAAGCACTGGGTGGAGGGTTAGGGTTAGGCACTAAGGGGGAGGGTTAGATTTAGTGTGCAGGGAGGGGAAGGCCACTTGGGGGAGGGATAAGGTTAGGCACTAAGGCGGAAGGGTTAGGTTTAGTGTGCAGGGATGGGGAGATTAGTTTTAGGCACTAGGGGGGAGGTTAGGGTCAGGGTAAGGAGAGAGGGAGGGTTAGAATACTAGCCGACAAGTGTCGGTATTCTAACCCTGTCAGGATGCCAGCGTTCCCATACCCATCCCATATAAGGGGAGATGCACTAAGCCTTGGAGAGAAAGTGAAGAAAGATAAAGAACCAACCAATCAGCTACTGTCATTTTTTAAACACACCCTGTAAACTGACAGTTAGGAGCTGATTTGTTGGTACTTTATCTCTCTCCACTTTATCACTCTCCAAGGCTTAGTGCATCATGTGAAAATAGTCTTGAAGAAGTTATTATTGTAAGGAACAAATACGAAATTGAAAGTAATACAGAAACATTCTGTCAGTTACTCATTTAAGTGAAGGGCCGCCGCACCTTCACCCTTAGTGGAGTTCTTAGCAATTAATCCAAAACCATTCTTTCACATCGCCATTAAAGAGAAAGCTTTCACTCCGCTCAAACCTATGCCGATATAAATTTGTGCCATCTTCTTCCGTAGGCCCACTTGACTCAGTAGGCATCTAATCCCACTTGCACAAGTCAATCACAGTGAGTCCACAACTGGTTTTGTATTGCAGAGCCAATGTTTTATGCTTCATAAATGACCTCCAATGTATCCATGAAACTATAAATGGTTGAGTAGTCACAATAAACTGATTGGTTGGAAAAGTACTTTGAGATAGCATGTGACTGATAAAAATGAGAGTGACCATCTATACTGAAGTGCAAAAACAAGTTGTGTTTGCATGCAATTCAGAGAGAGATGGTCTGAAGGAAGTTTGGCATGACAGCAGACAACAGTAAATGATAGAACAACTTTGTACAACGGTTTTGAAGAAAGAAAAATATCAGAACACATAACTTCTCATGCTCTATCTTGGAATGTTTATTACAGCCAATACGTAAGCTAAGATCAAGATATAGCACAAACTGCCAAGCTGATGGTGATGGTGACTGATGTAATTACTTGGCACACATGCAATTCTGATATCAGTACAGCAACATTCTACCTTTATTGCCAAATCTGTTCTTCATGTCAAAAGTACTCATCGGCAAATTAGATATTTTAGCAAAATAATGCTCCATGTCATTAGTCTGAGATAGTCCTCAATGGTTCTATGAGCATGACAAAGAATTCAGCCTAATGAAGTCACCACTTCTCAATCCAATTAAGCATTGGTTGATTAGATAAAATAGGTTGTTAAGAACAGATGTCAATCACCACCATATCAATTGTGCTACTTTGGAGATTATTTACAAAGTGCATCTGAGGCGCACTGCCAAATACCTTGGCATTACACAGGTGAGTCTTCCCAGCACACAGGAGAAAGCTTCTTCTCCGCATTCAGAAGAAGCCCTTGTTAAAAAAACAACTTTTTTTGTTGTATTATGGGACATCAAAATCCAACCTATATCCTTTATTGTTAATCCCACCCCTTTCAATTAAATAATCTTTTACATTTTCTCCTAGTATTTTTTCCAAGTATTGATTGGGTTAACCTCCTTATATTGTTTTTATTACAAGTAGGATAATGCTTGTGACAGGTATAGGGCCATGACTAGGTATGTGCGAGCAGTGCTGTTGCACAGAGCGCAGGGCTCTGTGGGTGGCGCCATCGCTCAGGGCTGGATTAAGGTCTGTGAGGGCCCCTGGGCAAGAAAATTGTGGGGCCCATATATATATATATATATTTAGATATATATATATATATATATATTAGGGATGTGCAGGCACGGATAGGTTCAAATCTGCACACCGAGTTCGGATTTTTCCCTCCAAATATTGGGTCTCAGAAACAGACAAAACGTCATCTTTCATGGACAAACATCATCTTCTATGGTCTTTTGTCCAGGAATGATGATGTTTGTCCATGAAATATGACGTTTTGTGTGTGTGTATATATATATATGTATATATATATAAAATTTTATATATATATATATATATATATATATACATACGATGTAAGGGTGGCACTCTCCGGCTTTCAACAAATATACTATAACACCATCGGTAGGTATCAATGTTTCAGGTGTGTTTACTTACACCTTTCGTCAGGTGTTTAAAAACCTGAAATGTTGATACCTACCTGATGGTGTTATAGTATATTTGTTATGAGCTGTGGAGTGCCGCCCTTACATTGTATGTGCATTTGCAAAGAACTTTCCCGGGAGGGCACCCAGGTATTGTGTGTATTTATTTGTGGAGTGCCGGTCTACTGTCTTTCTATATATATATATATACAGTATATATATATATATATATATATATATATACACAAATGCAATGAACTGGGATTTCAAGTTCAAATATATACGCGGATCGTACCAGCTCCATCAGGAATTCAGATTTGCTCTTTGTGTTATATGGGTTTCACAAAAGAGGATGGCCAGCTAACAAACAGACATTGGCTCGCTGGCTGCGTACGACTATTGCTCAAGTCTATATACAGGCTGATCTCCTGGTTCCTAACAAGGTGACAGCACATTCTACTCATTCTGTCGAACCGTCGTGGGCGGTTAGACATGGCGCCTCGGCTGAACAGCTGTGCAAGGCAGCCACTTGATCTTCCGTCCATACCTTTATTACATTTTATGCATTAGATACTTTTGCCTCCCAGGATGCTTCCTTTGGGCGGCGGATTCTCCTCTCTGCTCAGGAGCGTCCTCACCCTTAAGGGAACTTCTTTAGGATGTCCCCAAGGTAGATTATGTGGACCCTGAAGAAGAAAATCAGAGTTATGGTATAACATACCTTATATAACTCTTTTTCTTTGAGGCCCATAGGGTCCACAGAGCACCCATCCTGACGCACCTGGCCTCAGTACGGATCTGTTTTTTGCTTTATTGTATCACTGATTCCCTCTTTTGAGGGTGTTTCTTGGGTACATTGTACTTCATTCTCCACTTTCCGTCTCTTGCCGTTAGGATTGTTTACAAACTGAATGCCTGTGGCTGGAGGCCGGGTATATAGAAAGGAGGACCAGTGCATGCTGGGAGCTTTAAAGCTGTAGCTGTTTGGTGCAATGGATCTCTCCGACTACTTACTCCAAGGTAGATTCTGTCAACCCTATGGACCTCGAAGAAAAAGAGTTATCTATGGTATGTTATACCATAACTCTGATTATTAAAGTTGCATATGCTTAAACAATTAGGGCAGACTAGATGGGCCAAGTGGTTCTTATGTGCCGTCAAATTCTATGTTTCTATGTAATTTAAATAGGTATATATTCAGTCCACATTAGGAGCCCTGTGTAGGCGGGCCTGACACCCTATGCGATGCATAATGATGTCATACTCTTAGGGGTTGGGGCTGGCACAGGGTGCTCCACAGCAGTGTTATGACACTGGAAAGTTCTATGGGTGCCTTATTTAAACCAGGAACTGCTGACTACTAATTTCAAGAACAAATCTCTCTCTGACGATCTGTATATTGGCACCTGGTTCAGTATCCAACTCAGTGCTATCCAGAAAACCAGTTTCAGGATTGCTTCCCAGCATTCTGTTCACTGCTATATAGAAAATCTGTTCCAGTATTTGCTTCACAAACATTAAGCTCCAAGTGTTATACAGAATACCTGCTCCAATATTGCTTCACAGTATTCAGCTCCAGTGCTATCCAGAAAACCTAAAAAAGAAGGTGGTCAGTCCTCAGGTCAAGAGGTGGTGATAATAGCAATGTGGAGACAGCACTGAAACTGGAAATTAACACATATAAATTCATAATCTACTGTTGGACACCTTAGCAAGTGAAAGCACACATTTATTAAAATCACAAAATTATTAGGCAGCGCATATAGTAAAAAGATCTATATATATCATATTTAAAAGGACTATTACTATTGCACAGTCCCAGCTGCTATTAGAATCACGGTTATTAGAAATAAAGTTATGGACTTTCTGATTATAAAATCAATATTATTACAGAGATAGGCAGTATAAACTATGCTAATTTCCATTGCAAGAGTCCAAACCAGGCTCACCACACCACATGCTATCCAATACAAATATAGGTTGGCCACCAAGCGCTGAAATCTGTATTTATACTCCAAAAATGAAAAAAAAAGGGTTTGTTGATAAATATATAACGTGATTTGGATATAAAGGTGTTAACCCCAAACTAAGATCTCACCTAAAGAAGGTGAATGTTGTTCCTTGAAAGGTATCTTTAGTCTTCTCTATACCGTCAACCAGAAAGTCTTAAAGTCTTCACTGAAGATATTCTTTGGTGTACCCCTGGACTGGGAGAGTGCTTTCCCCAGGCATAGATATCAACTTTCAATATGTGAAAACATAAAGAATAAGCCTCTTATAGTGGTTAAAAATTAACAAAATGTTTATTACAAGATATACGAGTATAACAACTGCAGGGTTACTTTGTACCCTTTGAAGCCTTCTGAGAAAGGAACACATATTTCTCCAACTGGAGAAATAATGATGTTGAGGGGGAACTTGCAAGAACAGAGATGAGGACCATCTTTGAACTTCGCACTTTAGTCCCTTTGGGTCTTAATGTTAATTTTGAGAACAAATGGTTTCTCTAAAATATGTCTTTTTTTATATGTACTTACCTGATTTTATATGGTCAATATAAATGTAGTTTTATTTTATATTTTTTCAATATTACGTTTTCTTGCGATTTTTTTTGTGCCTTTTGTGTACTCATACGTTGTTTATTTTCACTTTTTATGTTCACCACGGATTATATTAAAAGCGGACGATCATATATTGTATATGTGAAATACAATATGTATATAAAAATTGCGCTTCAATAACAGGTGCAGCTGGGACAAATCAATAGAGGTCACACACTCTATTAGAAGCAGAGACAAAATAAATACAATGATGTTCCAGTGCTCCCTACTAGGCCTATAGTCCAACCAGTTTTAAAAGCACATAAATAAACTTGTTTCTTTCTTCATAAATTCTTCCACATCTAAGGTGATTCTTCTCTTTTCCCCCACATATATAATGGTGAAATCTTATAGTATACAGTAAATGCAATACAGTAAATTATCTCAGGGTCTTGAAGACATCAAAATATATTGTTTTATAATAAATATAAATGAATAAAGATATTCCAATTATGGTGTTATGTCAATATGAATAAATTGATATAATCAATAAATAATAAGTGTACAGATAAACGCATAAATAGGTAAGTATGTGATACTGTTCTGTGCAAAAATCTGCAAATTAATAGTGAACTTACTGATATTATATTATATTTATCGATTATAATTGATACAATCAATAAGTAATAAGTGTGAACGCATAAATAGATAAGTATGTAATACTGTTCTGTGCAAAAATGTGCAAATTAATAGTGAACTTACTGATATTAAATTATCAGTAATATGTGTATTTACATGGGTATAGATCTGTATAGTTCAAAAATATACATCCCTCAATTAAAAGACAAATAAAGTTGTTAGAAAGTGTATACGTGTTTCATAAAAGTCAGAAAAAGTGTCCGTGATAAATTTATGTGAGTAAGAGAGGAAAATCATTAAAACCTAGGTTCCCCATGAAATACATAATACACCATAATTGGAATATCTTTATTCATTTATATTTATTATAAAACAATATATTTTGATGTCTTCAAGACCCTGAGATAACTTACTGTATTGCATTTACTGTATTCTATAAGATTTCACCATTATATATGCACCAAATCTCCCTTTTGAGATGGATGTGAATCCGTTTTTCTGAAATCGTTTTATCAACCTGGATAGACCCTATACTGTAATAAATGGTGGAATACCAACTTTTCCCCTTTCTGTCCCCCGTACTGTTATCTAACATCTATTGATAATATACAAGTAACATCATATATATCCCCTTCTTACCAATTCATTTTCTGTGAGTACGTTTATAGTACATGGATTGAGTAATCATGTTTCGACTACTCTAGTCTGAAAGACGCAGGCTAGAATCATTAGTATCTGCCTAGTTAGAAGAAATCTGTCAGTCAGAAAAAGGAGGGGCGGTATCATGAGACATCTAGTAATCTGATTGGACGAGTTTATTTTTAGGAGTCCCGGATTGGTCATGAGACAAGGATGAGGGTATATAAGATACTTCCGGTAAGCGGCTCGGCTTACCTTGACAAAGCTACCTAGCGAAACGCCGCGTCGGTTAGCGGCGCTCCAGACACTGTCTTGCCTTAATACTTTGCTAGTCAGCTCAGCATTATGTGGAACATTTACCTTATATGTGTTAAACTATAGCGTGACCAGCATGTGATTGTTTGCTAGCATATAGAGATGTGTGCACGATAGCACAGGCAACAAGAAGCCACTGTTGTTTAAACCTCTCTATCCGAAATTGTGATAAACGATAATAACATGTACTAATATTACCCACTACTTGAATTACCACTGATATAGTAACTCGGTGCAGTGCTGTGCCACGCAGGGACCCCTCCGGACAGGCACTTCAGCACATAGAGATCTATGAATTAAGCAGGACAGTGGTAATAGAGATACAGAATTTGCATAAACTATTTCCCATGAACACCCTTGCATATATGATGGGATATACATGATATAGGACACATAAAATAAAAAAACAGCTATTAAGTCTGGTGTGGGAGAGGTATAGAGTCCTATATGAGACTGTGAGATATCGTATGTGGTGGAATGTCCGTGATATAAGCATTTAGACTTCATCACTTTGAGAGCGATAACTACAGAGAAAAACTACACAGTGGATATGCTATGATAGCAGTGGGTTCAACAACATAAATAAATAATGTTATATCTGTGTAAAGAGATTACTAGTGGAGAGATGGCCTCAGCTGCCCCAACCCCGGTGCCAGCCCCAGCCTCCGCTCCAGCCACCTCCGCCAGGAAGAAGACGGGAAAGAAGGGACCGAAGCCGGCCGAAGCTCTGCCTGACCAGGTCCCATCCACCTCCACCGCCCCTCCAGCAACAGCCCCCGGGAAGCCCAGCCAGACCCAGCCCAAGGGTACCCCAGCCTTGGAGCCCTGGATGAGGCAGACCGTCGTGATGAAGCTGAAGGAGGTGGAAGGAAAGATGCCGGACATGACGACGGAGACCTTCGGCAAGAAGATGGTCCTTGAGCAGGGGTTCTCGACTGCTGAAACCCTCAGCATACAGAACTATCTCAAGGGGATCTTTTACGTGACCTTTGCCTCCATTGCCATTTGCAAGAGGTATTGGGAAGCAGTGAAAGCGGCGAGGCCTGAATCCCCTTTCTCTCGCTTTGTGGGCAATTGCCCTATTCAAAGAGAGGAGAGGAGGGTGACGGTTTCAATGCGGAACCCACACACGCCTGGCAAGGACATCGCCACCTTCCTGGGCCGTTTCTGCACGGTGATCAAGGAGCCCTCCAAGATCCTGGACAGGAATGGCTTCTGGACAGGCAAGTGGGCTGTCATCGTCAAGCTTCTAAAAGACAACTGGAGCCCCGATGGAGTTGTGCACCTGCCACAGTTCTTCTCCCTGGGCGCATCTGCTGGATTTCTCAGTTATCCGGACCAGCCGCGGATCTGCAAGACCTGCGGTGGGAAGGATCACATTGGGAGAGACTGCAAGGTGGCAGCCTGCAAGAAGTGCAAGGTGGCGGGACACGACACCAAGGATTGCCCCACCCAGAAGACATGCAACCTCTGTGGGGAGGTGAACCATGTCTACAGAGACTGCCCCAATAGGGCAAAATCCTACGTGGCAGCAGTGACTTGACAAGGCCAGCAGAGGCGCCAGGAGGGTAAGAAACCTTCCACCCCCACCCCACTCCCTCGCACCCATCCTACCCTTCCTACCCCACCCCTTCCCACCCATCCTACCCCACGCCCTCCTCCCACTGTGACAGCAACTCCCACCCCCACTGCTGGCACAACCCCTCCCCCCTCTCCCTCCCGCTCCCTTCTCCATCCCACTGTCTCTTCCACCCCCCCTGTCTCTCTCCTCTCCGAGGAAGAGTTTCCCCCTCTTGTATCCTCTGCAGGCACTCAACAGTCGAGCAGGAAGCGAAAGGAGTTTGACAGCCCAGCTGCTGACCCCAACCCTTCCAAGAAGTTGGCGGTAGAACAGGTCGAGAACCCTCGTCCACTAGAGGACGAGATGGAGGCGATGGTGGAAAGCCTCGTGGAGGAGGTAGTACCTGACCTGAATGCTGACAACTTAATCGAACAGCTGATCCAGAGCTGTATGCAGCCGCCCCAACAGGGCGACCCAGCAACCGTTCAAGAGGAAGCACCGCCCGACAAGAGTGGTAGCTAAATGTATTTTCCGTGTTCTAACCTTTTTTCTCCCAACTAATGGTGTCTTTTTCCCTTTTTACCATTAATGTGAGGAGTATTAAGGATAAGTTTAGAAGACAGTCTGTGTTTGCATTTTTAGATACTCAGAAATGTGATGTTTACATGTTGCAGGAATGCTCTATTCCTTTTTCCAGGTCTTATAGACATCTGGGCCAGCAGTGGTCTCACGGTCCGTCCTATTGGTCTGGTGGGGGTGAGTGTAAGTCTGCAGGGGTCGCCATTCTTATTAGGGGGAGCCTCTTCACACTAGATTCTGTTCAGGAGCTCGTCTGCGGCAGATTGCTTATCGTAGACGGCTCCTGGGCAGGGGAGCCTATTAGGCTAATCTGTGTGTATGCACCCCCTGGTAAGAATGAGCGTTTGGAGCTTTTCCAGACCCTGCGGCTGCAGCTCGCAACCACTAGGGCAGTAGTGATGGCCGGAGATTTCAACTGCCCCATGGAGGAGGATGGACGCAGCACCTGCAACACTGCTAAGCTCGATTTGACATCTAAACTGCTCATAGAAATGGTAACCGAAGCTTCTCTGCGGGATGCTGTGGGCTCCATGGGGGCTGGCTCCGTGAATTACACGTGGAGCCGCCCCGATGGCTCGGTGCATTCCCACATTGACTTTGTGTTTACCTCTAGAGCAGTGAAGCAGAATAGGCATGCTATGGTTCCCTGCTTCTTCTCTGACCACAGAGCCATTCTCTTCCAAGGAGACCTGGGCAATGGTTTTCCTCCTGGCCCAGGCTCCTGGAAGTTGAACTGTGCTCTGCTGGAAAGGGAGGAGGTGCTGGCCGAGCTGAAGGATGCCTACATCACATGGAAGAATGATAAATGTTATTTTGAATGCATGAGTGATTGGTGGGAATATGTTAAGGCTAACATTCGCAGTTTCTTTCAGGTCAAAGGAAGACAACAGGCGTGCGACCGAAAGAGGAACTTCAAGGGACTGCAGAGACAACTGCAGTCCCTGCAGGACCTCCAACGGTGCGGCTGGGACGTGAGAGATGATCTGGAGGAGACCAAAAAGAGCCTGAAAGGGCACTTCGAGGAGGAATCCAGACGCATCATCTTCCGTTCCAAGGTGGAGAACCTGGAGAAGGGTGAGAAATGTAACTCTTTCTTTTTCAGGAAACTCCACTCTGGCCACACGCCCCTGACTGAGCTGCGAGATGAGACCGGTATTCCCAGGCAGGGGAAGGAGGGCGTCATGAAGGTCATCACGGACTACTATGGCGACCTCTACTCCCCAAAGACGATGGACAGTGCTGTGGCTGATGAGTTCCTGTCAGGTATCACTAACACTATTGATCCTGCAGGTAAAGCAGCCATGGATGCTCCCTTGGTGTTGGAGGAGTTGCACTCTGCCGCTAAATCCTTTAGGCAGGGCAGGACCCCGGGCAGTGATGGTCTCCCAGCAGAGCTCTATGTAGCGCTGTGGGACCTCATTGGCCCGGACCTGCTCGAGCTGTACAAGGAGATGGTGGTGGAGGGCAAAATGCCTCCTTCACTGAGGGAGGGACTGATCACGATCTTGTATAAGCGTAAGGGGGAGAGATGTGAGCTGAAAAATTGGAGGCCCATCTCTCTCCTGAACGTGGACTACAAGATCCTGGCCAAGGTACTTGCCAACAGGCTGAAGGCTGTCATCGGACAGATCATTCACCCGGACCAGACCTGCGGCATTCCTGGCCGCAGGATTGCAGATAGCCTTGCCCTCCTCAGAGACACGGTCCATTACATCAAGGACCGGAACGTGCATGCGGCTCTGGTCAGCCTTGACCAGGAGAAGGCCTTTGACCGTGTCTCACATGAGTTGATGGGTAGGGTCCTGCAGAGGTTTGGGCTTGGTGAAATGTTTTGCACGTATGTTAACCTGATGTACCTTGATATTCACAGCTCGGTGTTGGTGAACGGCTGGAAGACTGACCCCTTTCCTATTCTATCTGGGGTCAGACAAGGCTGCCCTCTTTCACCTCTTCTTTTTGTTTGTGTTATAGAGCTCCTGGCTGTATGCATCAGACGGAAACCAGAGATCAGAGGGGTCATCGCACCGGGTCCAGACCGTAGAGAGGCCAAGTGTTCGCTGTACATGGACGACGTCACTGTCTTCTGCGCTGACCAGAGTTCGGTGACAGCACTCGTCCAGACCTGCGAGAGCTTCGGCCGAGCTTCAGGGGCAAAAGTCAACTGCGGGAAGTCAGAGGCTATGCTGTTCGGGCAGTGGCACCTGTCATCCTCCGCTCCATTCCCCTTTGCTGTCAAGCCGGACTTCATCAAAATTCTGGGAGTCTGGCTTGGTGGTGAAGGTGCGGCCCTGAAGTGCTGGGACGAAAGACTTGCCACTGTAAGGCAAAAAATTGGACTGTGGAGCCTCAGAGACCTTACCATCGAAGGAAAAGCACTTGTACTGCGCAACGAGATCCTTCCCGTTCTGCAGTACACAGCGCAGGCCTGGCCACCTCTGGTCACGGTCTGCAGGGCCATCACAAGGGCAGTGTTTCACTTCATCTGGGGCTCCAAGATGGACAGAGTAAAGCGGACAGTTATGTACAAGGAGCCCCTCAAAGGTGGGAAGGGAATACCAGATATCCCCACCATGCTGCGAGCCTTCTTTGTTTGCAACTGTATCCGCAGGACTTTGTGTGAGACTGATAATGACTCTGCAGGAAACTCCATGTCTCGCTTTTTCCTCCTACCCCTTTGGAGGGCCCTAGGCTGGGCTAAGTGGGACAGCTCCATCCCTTACAACTGGAACACTCCCTGGTTCTACCTGGATGTGTCCAAGTTTGTGAGGGAGCACCAACTGGAGGGAGTTAAACCTGACTTGAGGAAACCAAAGACTATCCACAAGCTCATCAGAGCAAAAGACGTTATGGAGCCTATTCCAGGGCTCCCTTCAGCAACTGCCAAGCAGGTATGGGACAATGTGGCCTCCAAAAGGCTCACAAATAGACACAAGGACATGTCATGGATGGCAATCCAAGGGGGTCTGCCCCTAAGGACATTCATGCACTCCCGTAACCTGTGCAGGTACAGACATTGCCCCTGGTGCATCTCTCACGAGGAAACATCTATGCACTTGTTTTGGGACTGCACTTATGCACAGTTGTTGTTAGATGCCCTGGAAAATGAACTCAAAGACTGTGTGCCAAGGAGCAACCTTTCGTACCACTCTGTACTTTATGGACTGTTTCCTGGCACCCACACCTATGGGGCAATCCAGGAGGCCTGGCGCCTTATGAACTGTGTTAAGGACGCTTTGTGGCTTGCCAGGAATCGCCTCATTCTGCAGAGGGAGAGGATGTCTATCCAGGACTGTCGCAGGCTGATTCACAGCCTGCTAAGAGACTATTCCATCATGGACAGCCCTGAGGAAGAAGAGGACTAAACCCCCCTTCTTCTGCCCCCTCCCCCCATGCTTGATTGTCCAACAAGGACTGGGACAGTGGCCCCTTCCCCCATTTTTCACAGAGACTGATGTTTTGTTGATATGTCTTTCTATTTATTCACCCTTCCCATATATGTGTCTGTCTTTCAATAAAAACTTCAGTTCTGTGATTCCCCCCTCCCTTCCCCTCTACCCTCCACACCCATAGACCTTGTTGATTGTTGTTTTTGTTTAAGTACTGAATGAATAATGCAAAGTATCATGTATAGTATAGGATGTCTTGTGCTATATGTTTTGCAATGCATTATATTGTATGTTTGATTATGTTTGATAGTGTATTGGGTTTAGGCTGTGCTGCGACACAGTACACTTGTATGTGTGATTTATGTATGTTTTTTGCCATCTTTATGTTAATAAAGAATGCTTTTTTCAATAAAAAAAAAAAAAAGAGATTACTAGTGGTCACATGTGAATACACATCACATTAATTTCTTATTAACACTGCAGTTGTAACAGTGTATATTACCATTATCTGTTCAGATATGTGATGTGAGGAACAATTTACAATATGACAATCACCAGAGGATGATGCCTTTGGTGTCACTCAGATCGAGATAAACTCTGTACCCAATAGGGGCCACACATTATATCCAGGTGTGGCCATCTTATATATACTCTCTGGCAACATCATCATCTCTTTATATTTAATTATACCTACCGGTTATCGATACCAATAGCAGGGCATTCAGTGTAACAGGAGCGTACGCATTTTAAAACACATTTCATTTACATTACACACATTATCCCCCTTTTTAATATTTCGCTTTTTAGTCTTCAGATATTAATTATATTAATAAAAGTTATATTTTATGTATCTGTTTAGTGCACTACAATGGACATTTCTTTTTCTCTTTATTTACTTCCAAACGGTATGAAGTAACCCTGCTGTTGTTATATCTTGTAATAAATATTTTGTTAACTTTTAACCGCTTTGAGAGGATTCTTCTCTATATTTACACATTTTTCAGGTTGATATCTATGCCTGGGGAAAGCACTCTCCCAGTCTAGGGGTACACCAAAAAATATCTTCAGTGAAGACTTAACAGGGGTATTCAATTTGGAGCGAAAAGTCCATGTAGTCCCGCCCCCTGCCAGACTCCACTTCCCTTTCAGCCTCCTAGCTGTACAATCCTGCTGCACTGCAGCTCTAATCAATGGCTAGGGGGGGTCCTGACAGAGGTGGGCCTGGGGTGAAGTGCACACTCCTTAATCCGGCTCTGCTTCCCGTACATGTACAGATAAGGTTCCTAAGAGGTAATGCATCCATAAATAATTATATTATATCATCAGGGAGCATGTTACACATACATGAATACGTACTTGCTGTACTCAGTTCTTGACCTCCCCAATCCTGCCACACCAAGGGCGGGATACACCAATGTCAGAAATGCGGTCAAACCACCGAAAATGCAGTTTTTGGTGGTTTGACTGCATTTCTCATAAGCACCAAGCCGTGACATGCGATACATGCCGTGGCTTGGATGTGGTGGGCTTCTATTCACGCTTCCCCCTGGGAGGGCTTCAATTGGATCCTTCCCAGCGCCCCCCGCTGCGCATGCGCAGAAGAACGCCAGAGGGACTTCTAGGTCAGTCCGAGCAGTGTATATGTCAAATAATTTAAAGTGCTTTTGTATCATGAGTATTCTATATGCTGACCAGTGACATCAATTACTACGGAAAACTTTGCTGTGATATCATGCACAACTTTGTACTAATACAGTTGTTCTGTATTAGCCAGGAATGAAAGTAGAGCAAATACATTTTATTGTTTTAATTGATTAAACAATTAATATAAAAATAGAAGTAAGTAAATATGTTCTAGAAGAGTTATAGAGATATATAGCATTGGTTTACAAACTACACTGCTTTGTCATACATAAGTTTATAATTTATACACATCAATTAAAGTATCAATGGTGAATTAGCAGCCATTCGTCTGGGATCAGTACACCCCAATCTCTGTGTAATCCTTTGGGCGGAATTCAATTGTATTCGCGGCCCGCATCTCCCGTCTAAAGTGACAGGAGATCGCGGGCCGCTATACAATTGTCCAAGATTTTCGTGCTGATCGCACCCATAGAGGTCAGATTTAGCCGCGTAAAGCAGCTAAACCCGACCAAAGTGCTGGGCGCGATCGCGAAAAGTGATGTTTGGGCGCCCAAACATGTCACTTTTCGCACATTTCAGCTCTCATCCCCCAGGGGCTGCGAGCTGAAATGTAGCGCTGGCAGCTCATCGTGCCCGACAGGAGCAAGAGTTGAATAGCTCCGTCGGGCGCGATAGCGGCTATAAAGAATTGAATTCCGCCCTTTGTGCTGAATACTGTTTTTCAATCTACATAGAGCAAATGCATAACTGCTGTGGAAAAAATGTTCTCAGTGAATCATTCTTGTCATTGTATTTATTCAGAATAGTACTTTACAATATAATCTCATGTTTTAATATCACCCACCTTCAGTTTTCTTGAATGCCTCTGAGCTGGGGCAAGTGTTGAGAGGACCCCTTCAGAGTGATTGAGGGGAAGCTGTTTAGAAACAACAGTGAGGTCAATTGTGAGAGCAGAAGGAGAGCTTAGCCCTCAGGCACATCAGTTTACCATGCCCCAAGATTTCTGTTGCCAGCCCTGGGCATCAGTCACAACACCCCCACAATGCAACACACTTAAATACCTCCCCCAAAGCACTTATTACCTCTGTCTCTGCCTGTGTGTTTCTAATGCACAGATCACAGCCTGTAAATTAACACTAGAAATCCAAGGAGCAGAGCTTCCTTTGCCACATATCTTCTTACCCTCTAGTGTTGTAGGGGGCGCAGATTTAATGGAGAATGCATACTTTCTATATAAGACATCTGCATTTTTATGTAAAACCCTTAGTCAGTGCTCCACTGAAGACCAAAATAGCTAAAAAGCCAAAAAAAAAACATGTCATCTTAGTGTTGACCTTTCTGCTGGTGTGCAGCCAGCGAAGGAGCACATGATCTGTTATCAGAGTAAACTCTCAGCCAAGAAGATATTAATGCAGGGCCTCAATGGTCCATCTGATGGCCAAAGACTATTTTTCCACTATGGTGTACTTTTGTTCCCTGGGCAACACTTTCTATGAGATAGAGAACAAGTTTCTCTTCACCTTATTTCGCTTGGCCCCTAAACCCACTCTAGAGGCAGAATAAACCTGTGGTTAAAATCAGGTGCTTGTAGTTTATATCTGAGCACCTGGCAGTATAGCCACAGCAGCAACTCACATTTCTTCAATTGTGCGTCGCCTGGACAATGGAAGTAGGGGGGAGGAAAAGGGGAGAGATCACATGCAAAGGTGGTAGAAGGAAGAACCTGGTAATGTAAACGCAATGATCCTGACAGTGAACTGCTTTTGATTCACAGGCAGACAGTGATTCAAAAGGAGTTTGCGGACGGAATCATTGGCCCCGCCTTCAGATGGCATTAGACGTTGTAGCCTATGGGCTACATTACGCAAAAGTTACAGGAAGCACTCCCGACACTCTCAGCCTAATTCTATAACATTCATTTAATCATGTATTTTAGCTGACCTATTTTGGGGTATTTTTTTTGTCTGAAATCCTTGGAACTGTAACATATTATGACTTTGCACCCTCATTGAATTAAAAAAATGTGTGTGTAATGTTCTATTAAACTAATATATATATATATATATATATATATATATATATATATATTCACAACCCTGGCTAGTTTTTTACCTTTTGCCTTGAGACTGCTCCATGGATCTGTGTGCAATTTGCCTGGAGGATCTTCTCTGATCATGCTGGCTGCAACACTTCTCTGTATGCATTCCCTTCTACACTGATTGTTCACCTGGGCTCTCCTCTGTCTGTGAGCATTGCTAGTCTTGCTGTAGAGATGAATACTCCCTCTGCATGTTGTGCCTTCCACCACTCAGAATGCTACTGCCAGACCACCTGTCCATATCCACCAATTGCTGCTAGACCCAGGGTATGTATATCCTCCCCTGATGGCATTCTGGGCCTGAACATCTCGTTACTTCCCGTGGTGTATGGTTCGTGCAGCTTCTGTGTACTTGTTTAGCCCTGGCTCCTGCTACTGCAATTCCTGGCAATCCAGAAAACCTACTATTACAACTTCTGGCAAACCAGAAAACCTACTATTGCAACTCCTGGCAATCCAGAAAACCTGCTACTGCAATTCCTGGCAATCCAAAAAACCTGCTACTACAATCCCTGGTAATCCAGAAAACCTGCTACTGTAATAACTGGCAATCCAGAAATCCTGCCAGTTCCCAGACCTATGCTTCTAAATATAAAGACTTTCAGTGAAGCTGTTATTAAAGAATTTGGCCCTAAACCTGTCAAACGAAATCCTAGTGAAGTTCCCAGTTCCAAAATTCTATCCAAGCAATCTGTTGGTTCTACTTAGGAATCATCCTCTGCTGAGTCCTCCACTTCCCTGAAATCCGAACAAGGTCAAGTTTTCAAGGGCCATTGTGCTGAACTCCAAGTATCCAAGGAATGCAACATGATAGAATCGGCATCCCTGAATATGAGATGTGCACACACCTCCTTGTTCCCTTTTATGACTGTACCTCCCAAAATAAAGACTCTGACAAAGTTTCTAGTGAGAGGTCACCCTCTGAGGTTAGTCTCCAATATGCCTCTTGTAAGGTACAGAATCAATCGCTCCAGGAGAAGAAGTCTCAAGGAACCTTTAGGAACCAACCATCTAACACCATCAAAAGTGCTCATGTTTCGCTTAGTTCCTCCCAGGAGCTCTATCAGTTTTGAAATCCTACTAAGCCTTCCATTCTACTTTTAGATACTGACTCAGAATCTGAGTTCGATCATGCACACGATAATTCTCCATTCCCTGAAGACCATCTGTCATATGACCCTGTCCTTCCAAGTCATGTATTTCCACAGGAGTTACCAGAGATCCCATGTCCGTTGGTTGGCACAAAACGTTCTCGCAGCAAAAGGAAGAATCGGCGAAGGTCTTGAACTATCTCCTTTGAAGAGTTTCCACTCCAGATGCCCCAATAAAATGTGAGTATTGGGAAGATGTCTGATGAGACGTTTTCAAGAGTTATGGTGTCCCTGTATTTGAAGCTCCTAGAACGTCATGTTTGGAAGGAAGTTTTTCAGTTTTCCTGGTGTGTAATTTTTTTATGTTCTCTTATGTAGTTATTTGGGTGTCCGGAGTCCACCCATGAAGAGGGGGGTACTGTCACAACCCTGGCTAGTTTTTTGCCTTGAGACTTACCTCTGCCAGCTGCTCCATGGATCTGTGTGTGCAATTTGCCTGGAGGATTTTCTCTGATCATGCTGGCTGCAACACTTCTCTGTATGCATTCCCTTCCACACTGATTGTTCACCTGGGCTCTCCTCTGTCAGTGAGCATTGCTAGTCTTGATTGGAATCGCAGGTGTGGTTCTGATTCTCAGTGCTGTAGCGATGAATACTCCCTCTGCATGTTGTGCCTTCCACCACTCAGAATGCTACTGCCAGACCACCTGTCCGTATCCACCAATTGCTGCCAGACCCAGGGTATGTATAACCTCCCCTGATGGCATTCTGGGCCTGAACATCTCGTTAATTCCGGTGGTGTATGGTCCGTGTTGCTTCTGTGTACTAGTGTATCCCTGGCTCCTGCTACTGCAATTCCTGGCAATCCAGAAAACCTACTATTGCAAGTCCTGCCAATCCAGAAAACCTGCTACTACAATCCCGGGTAATCCAGAAAACCTGCTACTGCAATACCTGGCAATCTAGAAATCCTACCAGTTCCCAGGCCAGTGCATTATGTCCATTGTTGTTGCATGACTAATGATACTGAGTTCCCTGTGTGTTACCAGTGCTTCCTAGCACAGCCCACGATACTCCAGTCTGGAGAGATATTCCAAGTCCATCCCACGATACTCCAGTCCGGAGTGATATTCCAAGTCCATTCCACGATACTCCAGTCTGAAGTGATATTCCAAGTTCGTTCCGCGATATTCCAGTCCAGAATCAAGTTCCAAGTTCATCAGTTCAATCGACGTTATTCCAGTCCAGAGTCAAGTTCCAAGTTCACCAGTCCAGTTCAGCAAGTCTTCCTGCCGGTCCCAGTCCGGTTCCTCCAAGTCTTCTTCTAGTTCCACTCCAACGTTACAAGTTTCCTGTTCCTGTTATTTATCACCAAAGGCAGTTCTCACTGCTATACAATTCTTTCGCAAATAGAGCTATTTACCTCAATCATGGTTCCAGTCAAGCCGGGTTCCGCTGAATCCACTTCAACACCTGAGTCAGGTAATTCTCAAACACCAATCATGATATATATATATATATATATATATAGTGACACGGTCGGGATAGGGGTTTCCCTCCTGGGGTAGATGCTCCCTCTTTACACACACAGCAGCCAGGGAAACAGGACACAGTTCTGGGGTTCTCGTGCAAGCTGGATGGAGCCAGTCTTTATTGTGCCAGACAGATAAAATAAAACATAAACAAAATCCTAGACCGTCTGGGCTCTAACTAGACAGTAGGTTCCCTCACTATCAGAATACTAAATAAGTTCATGTCCACAGTACTTACAGGTTTGTATCAAACAGTGTCTCAGCACAAGCTAGCCTGCGGTCCTGCTCTCCCAGGTGTGAGACACTCAGCCACAACTAAACCCAGCTTATATCAGACATTTCCAGGTGCAAGCCCTAATGAGCCTGCTACCAGGCTGAAAGGCCCAACACCTGGAGTGGCCTGTGGATGGAGCCCTCCCTCTCCTCACATCCACACCCCTAGGACCCATTCCGGTTTTTCACCAAAGCTGACATTTCTAGTCTGTTTTGTCAAACAGACTTCTCCTGGGAGTTTCAAAACACATAGGACAGGAATCTGGGACACACATAGAAGCCATTCCAAACTTTCCAGTGCTTCTATTACATATCCCCCCTCTTTGCTTCGACCTGTGGGGTGGAACAACTGCAGCCCCAAACAATGAACGCGTGACAAAGTGTCTGCATTGGCCATCTGGCTTCCTGGCCTGTGTTCTACCAAAAACTTAAAGTTTTGCAATGCCAAGAACCACCTTGTTATTATTGGAGTCCAACACTGCTGTACTCTGGGCAAGTGAGACTGCCAATCAGGACTATGAATGACCACATCATCCAGATAAGCAGCAGCATACTGTCTATGGGGCCTTAGAATCCTATCTATCATTCTTTGAAAGGTAGCAGGTGCCCCATGTAGCCCAAATGGAAACATCTTGTATCGAAACAACCCCTCTGGTGCAGAAAAAGCTGTCTTTTCTTTGACATTCTCAGGTAACGGCACTTGCCAATACCCTTTGGTTAAATCAAGAGTGGTTAAATATCTGGCTGTCCCTAGCCTTTCAATTAGTTCACCCACCCTAGGCATTGGGTAGGCATCAAACTGTGACACACAGTTCAATTTCCAGAAGTCATTGCAGAAACGCACACTCCCATCGGCTTTGGAATAAGCACAATGGGACTTGACCACTCACTATGTGTTTCTTCAATTACATCCAACTCTAACATTTTTTTAATTTCCTTTGACACTGATTCTCTTTGGGCTGCTGATAACCTATAAGGCTTTAGGTTAACCTTAACCCCTGGGTCAGTGATTATGTCATGTTTAATGACCGTGGTTTTTCCTGGTATGTCAGAAAACAGCACCCTATTTCTGATCAGAAATTCCTTAACTTCCTGCTGTTGATTTGCTGACAGGGTTTTTGCCACTGTCACTTCGGTAGCCAAGGGCCCTGGGTTTACTGGAGGGGCTCGGATGGCTGAAAGTGCTGCTCTACCCTTCCAGGGTTATATAAGATTTACATGGTATATCTGTTCTGGCTTTCTTTTCCCTGGCTGGTAAACTTTATAATTGACCTCCCCCACTTTTTCCAAAATTTCAAAGGGTCCTTGCCATTTAGCCAAAAGTTTACTTTCTACTGTGGGAACCAACACCAACACTCTGTCCCCAGGAGCAAAGCTGTGTAACCGAGCATTGCGGTTGTATACCCTCTGCTGTTGCAGTTGGGCCTGTTCCAAGTGCTCTCTCACTATTGGCACCACAGCAACAATTCTTTCTTGCATTTGGAAAACATGCTCAATAACTGTTTTATACAGACTGGACTGCCCCTCCCATGTCTCTTTAGCAATGTAAAGTAACCCCTTTGGGTGTCTCCCATATAACAAATCAAAAAGTGAAATCCTGGTGGAGGATTGAGGAACCTCTCTTATGGCCAACAACAAATAAGGCAATAAGTAATCCCAATCTCTACCATCCTTGTCGACTACTTTTCTTAGCATATGTTTTAACGTCTTGTTAAACCTCTCCACCAACCCATCTGTTTGGGGGTGATAGACCAAAGTTCTTAACTGTTCAATTTTGAACAGCTGGCATAACTCTTTCATGACTTTTGACATAAATGGGGTGCCCTGGTCAGTCAGTATTTCCATAGGTATTCCCAACCTGCTAAAGAAATGGACTAACTCTCTAGCAATGGACTTGATTGACTTATTGAGCTATGGTATCACTTCCGGGTACCTGGTAGCGTAATCCATTATCACCAGAATATATTGATGGCCCTGGACAGACTTCATTAAGGGTCCAACCAAATCCATAGCTAATCTTTCAAATGGCACCTCTATAATAGGTAATGGGACTAGTGGACTTTTAAAATGTGGTCTGGGAGCATGATACTGATATTCAGGGCAGGATGCACAAAAGTCAGATACCTGTTTATTGACCCCGGGCCAGAAAAACCTCTGCAAAATTCACTCAGTGGTTTTCTCTACCCCCAGGTGGCCTGCCATTATATGACCATGAGCCAGATCTAACACTGTTCTTCTGTATTCTTTGGGAACTATTAATTGTTCCACGATATCTTCCCCTTTCTTAGTCATCTGATACAAAAAATCCTGACATATTGCCATGTGAGAATGTGACAAAGGACTATCGGGGTCTATGGGTTTACCATCGATCACTTTGACATTCTCTCTGGCTTTTACCAGAGTAGGGTCATTTAACTGCTCCACGGCAAAGACCTCTCTTCTGACATCTAAATCAGGCAGACAATCAACTGGCTCAACAACACTTCCCACCTCAGTGGGAGGCACATCACTTGGCGAGCCACCATCACGCTTCATATTCTCTAGTTCACCAATCATACTAGAAAAAGGGAGCATCTCCGACCCCGTAGAAACTTCCTCTGCTACTACATCAGTAACCTTCTCAAATGGGTCAGGGTGGTTTACCTCTGTAGAAAATCGGCTTTCCCACAACTTCCAGAAGTGAGCAAAGTCTCTCCCCAATATTGCATCATACATTAAACCATGTACCAAACCCACAGAGACTATCGGGGAACCACATGGTGTTTCTATGTTCACTTCCTCTTTAACGTAATAACGAGTGTCCCCATGTATGCAGGTCACACCAACAGTTTTCCCCTTACACTTCAAGGGGTTCACCAGTTCAGCTTTCATAAGTGTAACCAGCTTACCAGAATCTTACAGAGCCTCTCCTCGGTTGCCTTCTACAGTGAGTACACACATGTGCTTATCTGTCTCAGCCTGCCGGTCAGCAGTACAGGCTGGCTGTGCAAAGAAAGACCCCCTGCAGTTGACATGGGCAGTATCACTTTGCATAGGTTCAGGGGTAAGTGAACAATTAGCCGCAATATGGCCGAAACCACCACATCGGAAACACTGAATCACATTATTATCTAGTCTTTTATGGGGTAGGAACCTTCCTGGCCTGGCTGGCCTGTCTCCAGGTTCTACACCGTCAGTTTTGCATACATTCCATCACCCATCACCCTTATACCCTGGACAGTCTTACCAGTGTCGATGGGAGTTCGCCGATGCATCATCGGGGCTCAGTGGGGCAGACTCAACAGCTCCTCAGCCGCCACGTACCTCTCCACCAGTTCAACTAACTGGTCTGCAGACTTAGGGTCTGCAAGGCTCACCCACTTGCGCAGAGTTGCAGGTAGCAATCGCAGATACCGGTCTATCACGACTCTTTCCATGATCTGTGGTCCTGTCAGCATCTCGGACTGTAGCCATTTTGTGGTTAGATGGACGAGGTCATGAATCTGTGAGCATGGAGGTTTTTCCATTTGGAACGCCCAGCGGTGGACTCTTCAGGCACGAACAAATGTGGTGACTCCCAAGCAAGTTAGGATCTCCTGTTTTAGCTTTACATAGTCCTTTGCATCAGCCAGGCACAAATCATAGTAGACCTTTTGTGGTTCTCCAGACAGGAAGGGTGCCACAAGACTTGCCCACTGTTCCTTGGGCCAACTCTCCCTTTCTGCGGTTCTCTCAAAGGCCGTGAGATACGCCTCCACATCATCACTTGGAGTCATCTTCTGTAAAAAATGACTGGCGCGTATGGAGCAAGTGTGGGTTGGAGGGTTAGTGGAAGCATCTCCAGACCGGGCTACTAGGTGTTGTACCACCTCTTTTATGGTCTGGCTGTTTTCCACTATGGCCTGGTGGGTTTCCTCGATGGTGACTTGTTGTTGCCTCTGGGCTTTCAAGGCCAATAATTGCACCTGGGTGGATTCTTACTGAGCTCTGGTAGCTTCTTGCTGAGCGGATGTAGCCTGAAGCAAGGCTTTGACAACATCCTCCATGTTGTCTTTAGGGGTAGGCTGAAAGCAGAACCTGGCCTCTCTGAGCATCTGCTGACGCCACTTCATGGATTCCACAATCTCGTGTCTGTCCCTTTTAAATTTTAAAGGAAAATTTTTCCTTGCTGCAATTTCAGTGTTTGATTGCCCACATTCTCTACCAATTGTGACACAGTCGGGATAGGGGTCCCTCTCCTGGGGTAGATGGACTCCCTCTTTACACACAACAGCCGGAGAAACAGGACACAGTTCTGGGGTTCTCATGCAAGCTGGATGGAGCCAGTCTTTATTGTGCCAGACAAAATAACAAACAAAATTCTACCCCTTCTGGGCTCTAACTAGACAGTAGGTGCCCTCACTTTCAGAACACTAAATAAGTTCATGTCCACAGTACTTACAGGTTTGTCTCAAACACTGTCTCAGAGCAAGCTAGCCTGCGGTCTTGCTCTCCCAGGTGTGAGACACTCATCCACAACTAAACCCAGCTTATATCAGCCCTAATGAGCCTGCTACCAGGCTGAAAGGCCCAACACCTGGAGTGGCCTGTAGATGGAGCCCTCCCTCTCCTCACATCCACACCCCCAGGAGCCATTCCGGCTTTTCACCAAAGCCGACATTTCTAGTCTATTTTGTCAAACAGACTTCTCCTGGGGATTTCAAAACACACAGGACAGGAATCTGGGACACATATAGAAGCCATTCAAAACTTTTCCAGTGCTTCTATCATAATATATATTAGCAGATGTACCTGGTTTCACCCAGGTAGACCGGTTGACCTTAGATATTTACTGTTTCCATTTCATCTCAACAATCCAGCAACACGTTAAGCCTTCACCTCTACAGTAATGCATCCCCTCCCTCACTGCTATAGTAAGAAATTGCCCTCCCTCACCTGTGTACTAACACATTACACTCCCTCACCTGTATATTAACACATTACACTCCCTCACCTCTGTAGTAGTAACACATTCAACATTACCCTCCCTCACCTGTGTGAAATACAATCCCTCCCACATACCTGTAGTAACACATTACCCTCACTCACACCTGTAGTAATGCATTCCCCTCCCTCACCTCTGGAGTAACACGTTACCCCCCACTCACCCCTGGAGTAACACATTCCCCTCCCTCACCCGTATTGTAACACATTCCCTTCCCTCAACTTGTAGTAACACATTTGACATTCCCCTCCCTCCCCTGTTTAGTAACACATTCCCTCCCTCACCTGAGTAGTAACGCATTCCCCTCCCATACCTGTGTAGTAATACATTTCCTTCCCTCACCTCTATAGCAACACATTCCCCTCCCTCACCTCTGTGGTAACATTCTCTTCTCTTTCTGCTGATGTGATACATTTTAATTTTGTTCCTGTTTAGTAACTCATTCCCTTCCCTCACTATTCCAATAGGGGAGCCACATCAACTGCCAGTGAAGTTTGGCAGCACTTGGGATGACAGTTGGTGTTTGAATATTGAACTGTGCTACAGTCATAATGAGACAGTCAGTTGGGACATTGCACAGGGGGAGAAAACGTTTTAGCCCTTTTCACCCACTTAGGAGTCGAATTTCAAAACATCCCTTCTTAGTGGGCATCTACTTCATGAGAGGCATATTCTTCCCGGTTTTTATGTTTCTAGGTGTAGAGGTTTGGGCTGGGCATTGAAAAGTCAGTCAGTGAGGGAGTCAGTGAGTCAGTCAGTCAGGACATTTGATTAGATAGATACACACATATACATATTTACATGTATACATAATCATAGTTAACATTCACATTGCAAGATTGAGAGGGAATAATCATAAACTAGCACTGGAGTACTGGAGGTATACACCGGCTGAATAAGACCTGGCTGATTACTGTATAAAGTGAGTTTCATTTAATCATGTCTGACAGGACCTGACAGAGCAAATGGTAGAGAAGAATTAGGGAAAATCAAGTCATATACATTCTCTGGTGCATGACTTTCACACTGGCCTAAGACAAAAGGCTGGTGATGTAGCTGTGTTGTATCCTATTAATCAACTAATAGACATCGTTCATTACACTCTCAGTTCATGCTGCTGAATGGTGTTTACATTTAAAATGTGCCTGTAATGGTTGACATTTTATGTATATAGCGGAATATTTAATTATTTTATGGAAATAAATAGATATGTTAAATATTCTCCTTAGAGGACAAATTATGTATCAACTAAATTTAAAAAGGACAAACAATTATTAAAATCATGTTGTTAGAAACATGCATTAAAAACAGACATTCTTAAAGGTCTCATAAAGGGATTAGAGCAGGGGTCTTCAAACTTGGCCCTCCAGCTGCTGTGGAACTACACATCCCAGCATGCACTACCACCTTTTTGATATAAAAGCATGCTAAAACTATGTGCAGTGCATGCTGGGATGTGTAGTTCCACAGCATCTGGAGGGCCAAGTTTGAAGACCCCTGGATTAGAGTATGTCCAATCAGCTTCTAATGATAAAGAAAGTGTTATTATGGAAGGTTGAGCTATCCTGACAAAGCCTCTAAGGTGAAACGCATTGATAGGAGCCATTAATCACGACGTAAGCATGAGCAACTGCTGGCAGACCCTTCCCATCGACTCCACTGATACGGAAAGCAGGACAGCGCGGTCGGGTATACGCTGCAGCTGTTTCCAGTGAATAGAAGCACTGGAAAAGTTTGGAATGGCTTCTATGTACACCAAGATGACGGTAACCCACCCCCAACCCCTTCATACATATCAGAATACTTGCAGACACAGGGCCTGATTCAGACCCGGTCGCAAGCGCTGAGCGCTCGCAACCGGGTCGATGGTGGCCCAGAGCGCATGCGCACGACGGAGCCGGCTCCGTCGTGCGCATGCGCGAGACCCGGATAGTGACAGGCAATCCGTCGCTCTGGGTCTCGCACCAAAGGGGGCATGCTGTCGATGTTGAGTGACAGCATGACCCCTTTGGTGGGCGGGCTGGGGGGGTGGTTGCCCAGACGGAGGCGTTCCCATGAGAACGCCTACCGTTTGGGGGCGGCCCCACTGACATCACAAGTGATGTCAGTGGGAGAGCTTTCGGCTCTGTTTGAGCCGAAAGCTCTCTGGGGCTTGCGGCCACGAGACCCTACCACAAGGGTCTCGTCGCAAGCCCGATGGTCGCGATGGTCTGTGGGTGGCAACCCACAGCAATGCGACCGGTAGAAGGCCTCTCCATAAAAAAAAAAGACGCTCTGATTCAGAGCGAGCGCTCTGTCAGAGCGTCCGGCTCTGAATCAGGGCCACAGTACATATACCCAACGGCTGCCACATCTTACAAAAGTAAAATTTGTTTATGCACTAGTGCGTGCAACTTATGCGGATCCTTTTACCTAACCTGTTTAGCACATTGACAGTGGAGAGTAATCCGCTTCTTGAGAATTGGAAGCTAAGTGAAAAAATTCCTACATATAGGCATTGCTTTTTCTGTCTTAGATGTATGTACTAGTATGTTTTATGTATACCGGTATTAGATAGTCCAAGTTGAATTATTCAACAGTTAGAATACCTAAAATATGAGTTACTTTCTTTTATATACCTAAATTTATTGATAATTTATTGCTGATCAATAGCCACCTACCTTATATTTTTAACTAAGTTGATATCCATTCATATTAATCAATTCAAGCTGCATATTAATTTTGACCCATTCCTATATGTATTTTTAAATAAAGTTGGTACTTATCTTTTACATAAAGTATGGGACATTATTTATTGAACTAGATTCATACGGATGTGCTTAGAAGTTATTTTACATGTACGTATTGGTATGGGAAACAGTCGGGAAGCCGATGGACGGAATCCCGACCGCCGGCTACCCAACTGTATAATCCCAGCAAGGGTTAAATGACAAACGTCGAAATCCCGACGCCTGTCAGAGCCCGACACCTGGCTTACCGATCGAAGGTAAGCCGGGCGACGGGCGCGGACAGCCGCGGGGGGGGAGGGTTAGGTTTAGGGTTCCCGGGGGGGACTTAGGGTTAAGCACCCCCTCGGAAGGTTAGGTTTAGGATAGGGGAATGGGGGGTTTAGGGTTAGGCACCCCCGGGGAGAGGTTAGGGTTAGGCATTCCCCCGGGGGACATAGTTTTAGGCGGCGGGGAAGGGGGGGTTAGGTTTAGGCCCTTAGGGGGAGGATTAGGGTTAGGCACTTCGGGGGGAGGTTAGGGTTAGGCACCCCTAAGGGATAGTTAGGGTTAGGAGGTAGAATAGATTAGTGAGTACTTACCTTTCAACGATCGGGATTTTCAGTGCTGCCGAGATGGCGCTGTTGGGATTTGAACCGCTGGCCATGTGGCAAATCATACTGAATCCATTGGTATATCTATAATAGGTGCAGGGTATATGTGCTATATAAGTAACTGTTGATTAATAAATAAATGCAAAATACATTTTATTAAACTGTGAGTAATAAAATATTTTAGAAGGTGGCAACCCTTGTCTGAGAGCAAAAAAGGATTTTGAACCTCTTTAAATTTCTATTAATCTAATTGGAAACAAAGTAAAAAATATATTATTCTCAGTGAACTATGCTGTGTAATGGGCGTATTTCTTTGTATGGCTGTCAGTGTATAAAATAATGTTTTCATTCTGTTTCTGCAGACACCAAACAGGATATAATTATAGCCATTTTCTTTACAAAACAGACCTCATAAAAGCTATTTTACTAAGCTAAAAAGGAATATCCTTCATTAACGTTTTCTGAAGCTCAGGTTGATTTCTTCTCTGTCATTCCATGTTTTGTTCCTGTGCTCTATATGCCCATAATGCTGTTAAGTGCAATGTTTTCACTAAACAACCCGGAGGTTATCACCCGATCTAATTGGTCTGGAGAGATTGTCACATTGCATTATATAACTAAACAGCTATTCGTATAACCGTGCCCAAGTTCATTCTACTAAAAATGATGACCTTTACATTCTGTAGGTTATCCTTTAGAGATACTTTAGCTGGAAATATAATGCAGAACTTTTATTCACTTTTGTTTTATAATTTATTTTTTGTGTGGTAACAGTTATATGTTTTTTTTTCATTGTTTTATAATTTTAAATATTTCTGCATATCAATTGACAAAATAGTATATGTCTGTGTAAAGAGAGTTTCTCCGTGGCCAAACATATACTCTCACTCCCACTGGCAGACTTTAGGGTGGAGCTGCGGTTTTACAGATCAAACATAAATGCCCTAACAGCTGATATAATTCCCACTTAGGCAAAACCAGTAGACAATTATTTATTTATTTTCTAAATTAAACTGAAAGAAGGAACTAGAAATAACGTCCCCACTCACAGTATATCCATCTACCAGGTCTACTCATCAGGCCTAGATAGGAGGTCAATTACACTTGAGACTCCTGGGAAGAGTCAGGCTTACTAGGTAGTATGAATGTAGGTGGTTTTAGGAATGACCTTTTCATGAAATATCACTAGCACAAAATAAAATTAAATAGAATTTATTCAAGAACAAAAACTGTATGGCAAAGTTCCACATTAAATCTCAATAACACAAAGTTCATGACATGCACTAACAGGTGCAGGGGTATGCCCCTGTGAGAAACAAAGTTCAAAGTACACACTGAACTGGTGTGGGGTGAAGCCCCCGAGTCCGACACGAGGCTAGGGGCTCAGGATAGAATGGAGGTCAATAACAGGGTTGAGCCCTGTAGCGTGACGGAGGCCCGGAACAGGGTTGAGCCCTGAGATGTAACAAGGTCCGGAACGAAGTTAGCCCTGAGATGTAATGAAGATCTGGAACAGGGTTGAGCCCTGAGACGTGATGAGGGTCCAGAACGCAGTTGAGCCCTGAGACGTGATGAGGGTCCGGAACGTGGTTGAGCCCTGAGACGTGATGAGGGTCCAGAACTGGGTTGAACCCTGAGACGTGATGGAGTTCCGAAACTGGTTTGAGCCCTGTGGCAGGATGAAGGTCCGGAGCAGGGTTGAGCCCTGCGATGTGACGAAGGTCCAGAGCAGGGTTGAGCCCTGCTATGTGATGAGGTTCCGGAGCAGAGTTGAGCCCTGCGGTGTAATGAAGGTCTGGAGCAGGGTTGAGCCCTGCGGCTTAATGGGGTTCCGGTAAAGATAGACTGTAATGGTGCAGTTGACAACTGTAGAAGAAATAACCCCAGTGTCTGTATGAGTCAATAATAACAAGTAAACCAAATAGTGTAGCGTAGAATGGAATAGCAGTAATAGAACAGGATAACAACGGAAAGACAGTGGCAATGCGGAGCTCTGTAGTGCAGCTGATAACCTGTATCAGAACTTGAACCGGAACACGAGCAGGAATGTAGCAAGGTCCACATCATAGGAAGTTCAGAACATGTGACCCAAATAGAATCAGGCTTGGAATAATAAGCAATGAAGGAATCCAACAACCTGACGACACCTAAGAAACAGATGATCAGTTTAACTCTCTACACACTGCATGTGATGAACTCCAGCAACCAGGATAGATCCTCCAACAACCACAATGGAACTTCGGCAAGTGTAGTTTATCTTTATGTACTGAAATAGTCAAAGTCCTGACATTCCCAATGACACAAATAGAAGGCCCACGTGGGATGATGGTGCCTCTGACCCTATTAAGGTAGAAATCAGCATAACCTGTGTATTGGAGGGGGAAACACCTCAAGCTCTATAGCCAGACAGCCACTGTTACCCTTGTTTCCACCCACCAGAAAGTCGACACACAACTAAGGGAGGGGTGTCGTAATGCCAAACAAGAAGAGAACCAGAAATTTCCATTAACACTCTATCCAGCAAAAAAACAACCCACAAAGGCCCTCATTCAGAGCCGTACGCTCTGAGCAGAGCGCACGCTCTGAATGAGGGCCGCCCTCCATGAAAATGGAGCGTCCTCCTGGACGCTCGTATAGCTGTAGGTCACCACCCACAGGCTATACGAGCGTGCAGTTTGATGGCCGCGATGGTCTTGACCATCGCGACCATCGAAACTGCGAGCCGGAGCCTGCGGTTGAGGTTTTCAACCGCAAGCTCCGGAGTGATTTTGGCTCTATCAGAGCCAAAATCACTCCCACTGACATCACTAGTGATGTCAGTGGGCCGGCTTCTGACGGGAGGCGTTCCCATGGGAACGCCCCCGTCAGGGAGGCACGCCCCCGGCACGCCCACCAAAGGGGGCGTGCTGTCAATCAACATCGACAGCACGCCCCCTTTGATCAGACACAACGCGCGAAGGACTTTCCTTCGCTCGTCGCGTCTGGCGCATGCGCACGACGGAGCTCCCTCCATCGTGCGCATGCTCAGTGCAGAACATCGACCCACTTGCGAGCGGACAGCCGCTCGCGAGTGGGTCTGAATCAGGGCCAAAGTTCCTTCCCTTAAACATCTAACCCAGGGGAAACCCATGTAAACATCATTATTAAAATCTTAACCCCTGTTTTGCCAGTGTGAAACGATGCACCCTTGGGAACACATGCAATTGGCCATGCAAAAAAATATGCGCGCTCCTGATACCCACGTTATCCAATAGAAAAAAAATTGGTTGCAACATTTTCTGGGGCAAAACCCTGTGAGGAACACCCTGTACGCAAAACAATATATAAAGAAATATTGGGTAACAGTAATAATGGTTATTAGTACTGTGCCAAAGAAAAGTATATTTAAAAAAAAAATGCATTAAATGGCTGTTTTGTGCTATTTGTTTTGAAAGTAAAAAGATGATAATAAGCAAACCTGTTTCATTTTATTACAAACAAAATGAAAAATGCAAAAGAAAGTAGAAATAAGGTGATTCGGGGTAATTTTATGGGTGTGATACGTATTACCGCCGGCCGCATGGCCGACAGTTCAATACCCGACAGCGGCTGCCCAACAAAGGAGGAAATCCCGATCGTCGTAAAGGCAAGTATTTACTAACCTAACCCCCCTAACCCTAACCTATCTTAGGGGTGCCTAACCCTAACCTCCCCCCTGTGCCTAACCCTAACCCCCCCTCTAAGTGCCTAAACCTAAACTCCCCTTCCCTGCTGCCTAAACCTAAGTCCCCCGGGGGGGTGCCTAACCCTAATCTCCCCCCGGCGGTGCCTAACCCTAACCCTCCCTCCCCCTAGCCTAACCCTAACCCTCTCGGAGGGGTGCCCAACCCTAAGTCCTCCCCGGGAGCCCTAAACCTAACCCTCCCCCCCCGCGGCGTCCGGCATCCGCACGATCGGGAAGCCGGGCACCGGTCTCCCGACGTCGGGCAAATGACAGGCGTCTAGATTTAGACGCCTGTCAGTCGTCCCTAGTCGGGATAAAGCATTCTGGAAGCCGGCGGTCGGCATTTAGACCATCGGGTTCCAGACTACATCACAATTTTATGGCAATTTAAAATAATAAAAAAATATATAATTTAAGCAATTATTTTTTTTTTAAATAAATGCTTTAATTAAATTTGGGGTGCAAAACTTTACAAAAAAATTAAATTTAAGGTAATTTGAGACAATTATTGGTTTTAACAACCAATAATGAAATGTAAATATAGGGCCAATTAGTCTAATTGAAAACTACCAATTGTCTAATTAGTCATTAGGGGGTGTCTGCGGGGTTCTTAAAGGGTCCCCAACATTTTTAGCTTAAAATAAAGATTTTTCAGACCTGCATTGGGCAGCGAGAAAATAGCCGCCGTAATTCCTATAGAATGATTTTCTACCAAGCAATTAATTAGGAGAAACCTAGCTGCTGAGGGGAAAGTTTTTTTTTTTTTTTTATTTCCGAAACTGTATATGCCACTTGGGGTTTAATTACTGGCCAGGCATATATAAAATGCCTTTTGTCATTCTAATCGCCGGCTTATATAATTTCCCAATGGCACAGTATGCAACAGATCAACTTATTTTAACGCAACTAAAATAACGACACAGAGATATATCTGGAGGAGAAAAAAGTAGGGGAGTATTTATAATGGGTGCAGGGTGTGCGGTGCACACGGGTCCCTGCACCCATACTTTTGTTTTTATTCTTACCTCACCGATGAAAGTTAATTAAACCCAGCAGGGAAAAACAAAATTCCTCAAGGAGAAAAGTGACTACCCCTCGAGTATGGACATGAAATTAAACTAGCGTAATCTAATGTAACATTGATAAACATTAGACTGCACAAAGCCCGAATACTGCTGAAGCTGCAGACATAGCAGTACCAATTCAAATAGAATGGGTACCTAGACAACAGTAAATAGGCTAAGAATGAGGATGCAACTGTCACGGTCATGGGTGCTTGAATGTGTGTCCCAAATCTGAGGGTCCTGATGCAGCTGAGTGCAGGAAACTTTGGGGTTTAATATAATTCCTGAGCATAAAGTAGCAAAGCAGGGCTGAGGGGAAATATAAGGGATCGAAATCCAAGCTGGTACTAGGGGTAGTACAGTAGTACTCGTGCAAAGGCTGAAGAAGAGGGTTAGTTGCGGCGATGCCTGGACTTTAGCTACACTCCGGGCAGGCACTGAACTCCAAGCAGGTACAGGAAAGTTACTGACTGGACTCTAGGCTGGTACCGGAGAGTTGCGGACTGGACTCCGGGCTGGTACCGGAGAGACATAGATTATACTCCGGGCTAGTACCTGAAAGACGTAGACTGTCAGTTTTAACTAAAATGTTTGAAGCAGAGGAAGACTCAGAGAGTTCACTAGGTCCACTCTCAGCCACTCAGTGCCAAACAATTCAAGTAGCAGGAGGTTTCAAGTAAAACCCCAAGCTACCCAGACCACAGGCCATGGGACAGCACACCTTTCATATAAGCCCTAAAACCGCAGGATCTCCACTGTTAGGCAATAAAAATGATGAGGTTTGCAAACTTGGGCTAGTGCACTCTCAAACTTCCAACAAAAAATCTTGCCCAAAGGAATAACCCTGCATGCAAAATTCACCAAGCCTGTGTCTGACACAAAGTATACTTCACAGATGCTAAAACCAAAGTAATGGCATCTTTCAGTTTCAACACTTTGTTAGCAGGGAGGCAAAAATAGACATCCAAGGTATCGATTTCAATGCCCAGGTAAGATAGCTGCGTCATCGGCCCCTCGGTTTTGTCATGCGTGATGGGTACACTGAACTCTGTGAACAAGGAATGAACCATAAACAGCATTTGGGTGCACCGCGGTGATCCAGCTGGAACCGTTAACAGGAAATCATCGAGACAGTGTGCTACTCAACATTCGTCCATGCCAGCACATTAGCACCAATGCAAAAACGAACAGAACATATCAAAAATGCGCAAGAAAAGGAGTACCCCATGGGCAGGTAGTGATCAACATTTGGAAAGCCGGCTCAACAGCTGGAAAACTGACTCAACATCTATCTTAGCCATAAGAGCCCCTGGGCCAAAGGAGTACACCAAAGACAAAGCCCTCTCAACGGCTGATAATGAACTTGGGTCACATTACAGTCTCCGTTGATGGACAGCCCATGATTGGTGCTTTGAAAGAGAGAGACTGGTTAGACAGCTGTATGATTTCTTGCAAAGTTCTTAAAAAATGTTCAACTGGAAGCTGATTAGCTGGCACGAATTATGGAAAATGTAGCTGTACATTATTCCACCTGAAGTCTGGATTGAGAGCTTCCAAAGTAGGTCCTATAAAAGTGATCCACAAACATGAGGAATTTGCCATCACTGTGGAGAGGTTTGGGGCTATGCAGCAAATGTTTGTGCCACTGGCATCTCTACCTAAGCCCAAACCACTTCAAAAACAACTGGTGAATGCCACAATCCAGAGGCGGTGATGCTCAGAAATATACTTAAAAAAAATAACTAAGGAGTTAGTATTGATATTTACTCACTTAGGAATACCGAGGCAGATACTCATAGTCACACCTGCCCAAGGTGGATGCTGTCTTAAGGTCATTAAGAACTGCAGAGTTGACAGCAAACCCAGCTAAGTGTGCAGTAACCATGACAGTGGCCAAATATTTGTGCTATATCAAGGAGCAAGGTCAAATAAAGCCTCAGGTAGATAAGGTTGGGTGGGAAAAGGCCTGAATGGGAAACGAAACTATGCACTTTTTGAGCTGTGTTACTATAGCTAAAATCATTTTTACACCAGAGTGCTGCCATCAACTGATATGATAAAAAAAGTGCTGCCCAGATAGATTTGCTCTGATGCACCGGAAGCTGCATTTTCAGAACTTCAGTCTACTCTCTCTATTCATCTCGTCCTACAAGCCCAGATTTTAATTGTAGATTGTTCAGTAAAACAGACACCTCAAGTGTGGGATTGGGGGCTTTGCTGTTCCAAGTTAGATATGGGCTGAAAAACCGCATCTTGTACCTTAGCGGTAAACAGCTCCCCAGGTAACAGAAGTGTGCTACGGTACAGAAAGAGTGCCTAGCAATAAAATGGGCCACAGAGACCCATAGCTGCTACCTGCTAGAGAGATCATTTACACTGGTTACTGACTATGCAAAACTAAATTGGATGCAGACCAATTGCAAAGTAAATGAGAAGTTGACTCGCTGGTACTTGGTGCTACAGCCATTCCACTGGGAATGGGTATGAAGTCCCAGCAGCTAAATAGCCTATGCTGGCAGCTCAAAGGGAGAAGATCCCGACAGGGCAGGTAAGTACCCTACCCCTCTCCCCCCCAACCCTAACCCTCCCTTAGTGGTGCCTAACCCTAACCTACCCCCGGTTGTGCCTAACCCTAACCCCCCCTTACAACACCCTAAAGCTAACCCTCCCGGAGGGGTGAATGACCTTAACCTCCCCTGGGGGTACCCAACCCTAACCCTCCCCCTAGGGGTGCCTAACCCTAACCTCCCCCCTCCAAAACCTAACCCTACTACGCTCCCTAAACCTAACCCTTCCCCCTGCGGCTAAGGTTAAGGGCGCCCTGGACTTACCTCGTTCGGGCTGGCATCCTTCAGCATTGGGATTAAGATAGGCATCGGTATTTCGCCACCTATCAAGTCCCTTGTTGGGATTTCCTTGTCGGTTTTGAGACCGGCGCCATCGCGGCCACCGGTCTCATAACTACATCCCATTCCATTGTACTGTGGAAACTAGACCTTGTCTGTTACATAAAAGTGCAGGTGTTAAGGAAATTTGCAGTCCACATACAATCCACGCCACCTGATTTGGTGATGATATTGGGGAAGTTATGTGGCATAGTAAGAGACTTACCATATGTATTTCAAGAAATCTTGCTGGCAGGCTTCAGAGTGGAGCTGCAGTTATACAGTTCAAATAGAACATGTGAGCTAGTCAGCCTTATATAGTAAAGAAAGGAGCTGACAAACTCAGTACAGGGATTTAAGTCCAGCAATAACATAGAGCTGGGACAAGGTTTAGGGTTTTCAGCCAACCTTGGGCTTCCGCCCAGAGGTCCACCCAGAGGTCCATGTCACTCCACTACTAGACCTTGTCAGTTAGGGGTCTATTCATGTACAACATGGCTAATAAAAGATTTCACTATATATCGCATCACATCGATGTGATATATAGTGATGTTTAGTAGCCATTCATGTATACTTACCGGTCCGGCGTCTTGGGGCGCTGTCCGGCCCCTCCGCAATCTCCTGTACGCAGTGAGGAGACAGACATATCAGGAGCCCGATATGCCTGCTCCTCACTGCGCATGCACTGGCGTCTGAGAGCAGCAGGTCAGACCTGCTGCAAAGGACGCTGGGTAAAGAGGGCGGAGCCAGTGCCGGATGCCAGGCAGACTGCAAGGAAGTACGCAGCTGCCCTGTTTTGTTCGGCATGCGGTACAGATTACACTATCCTCAGATGGCGAATCTGTACTGCAGGAGAGGAACGGAAAGCTGAGCTTTCCGTTCCTTTATGAATCGCACTAACCATACAAAAGTATGGTGATGCGATTCATCCATGGAGCGGTGGTGCAGCTGGAGAAAAAAGAACCTTCTCCACGGTAACTTGCTCCATGAATTGCATGAAGCAGAGAAGAGCCCTGATTTCAGCTAAACAGCTCTGCTTCATGAATAGACCCCTTAGACTCTTGCCAACTGTTTGTCTTGCCAAGCTTCACCTGGACAGCAAAGGAGCCGCTATCAGCTCTTGTCACAAGACCGTTTGCCACAAGGCTTAGGTGTACTTGTTGACAAAATCTATTGTTGTTGCCAGGGCCATAACTAGGGGTATGTGACTGGTGCCACAGCACAGAGCTTCTGGTTAGCAGGGTGCCAGGAATGGTACCCTGAAGCCAAGATCACTGCTGTAGCACCACCGGAGAGTCCTTTAGATGCTCCAGACAGGCACCCTGCAGTCTGTGCCACTGATTGGAGCGTCCTGAGCAAACACACTTCAGTCAGCACTTCTGCTGGCCCCTCCGTGCAACGTAATGATGTCATGCGCCTGACATCACAATAGCGAGCGCTAAGAGGGCAGGCTGGCACAGGGCGCATTGAAGCCCTATTACAGCTTTGGTTGTTGCTATAGGTGTCAGCGGTGTGAGATGGATATCAGTCCACATGTTGAATAGCTTAACCAGAGTTGAAGGTTTATTAACCGTTAGGAACAGGTTGCAGGATAACACAGGGTTAATGCAGGTACAGTAGTATCAGGTGTATAATAGTATCAGATGCAGCCAAGCATATACAGGGTTAATGCAGGTAATAGTAGTGTTATACACACTTATATACTCTTAGTGGTGTCACTGGCTTATAGACTATCAGTGGTGGTGATATAATGGTAATACAGAGTATCTAACATAATATAAAAACTCCTTTATGAAGCTAATGCTGAGGTACATCCTCTCCCTATAAAGAACATCAGAACAAGACATTTATTTATTATTATTATTATTATTATTATTATTTATTACCAGTTATTTACGTAGGGACACATATTCCGCAGCACTTTACAGAGAATATTTGGCCATTCACATCAGCGCGGAGAAGCCACACATGAACAATAATGCCTCTTGCCGGGAGTTCTGAGGTCTCGTTAATGTGAACGCACCTCTGGCAGTGGAGTCAAAAAAGAGGGAGACAGCGTTTAGGGTTCCACTTTCTATAGTCCTGATGTCTTCTTTATAGATCTAGTATTTGCAGGACATAATCACCGGAGCCATTTTTTCCAGTAACGAGGATCCGATGAGTAATCTTCGTTGGCTGCAGCTCCTCCTCCGCTGGGTCGAGTATAACCCGTACCAGCGTTGAGCAGGTCCCAACAATAACAGCCTCTGGACATCACTCTACAAATCCAATGAAAAGCGAGGATCATTAGATGCTCATCCAATCACAAGTATTTAGCTACAACCTGGAGTTTTTTACTACTAAAGCAGGAAAACAGTCTGAGGGTCTCCTGCATTAGTGGTAATCAGACCCAGGCTGTTGGGCTGCTGCTGGTTATTTATTTATGGGAGGGCCACAAATATTTTAAATATAATTATTTAGGTAAATGTATGTTATGTTATGATCCTATCCTCATCATCGTCAGTACATAGAGTATCTTTACCCATTCACTAGGGATGGGCAAAAGAAACATTTCTTAAAAGCCATAACCAAAATTGAAGTCAAACTAGGGTTCATCTAGTTTGTATGCCCCCACTATATTGTATGTTCACAAATGAATTTGGTTTCAAATCGATGTTTCAAACTGGAAGTACTTAGGATAGCAGTACATTTAACAGCCATTGACATTTATGTCTGTCTGACCCTTAAATTCAGCTTTCTGAGAGTAAACAGTTTTGGCTTTACAGCATAGATCATATAGTGATAAATTTCTTTTTTCATAGAAAATCTATTTTCCGCTGTCATATTTTGTTCTTCGCTATTACCTAAACATCAAAGCAAAGTGTTTTTCTAAAGTTACACAATAGACAGATATTCCATCCATAAACCTATCAATTGAAACCTCATGTCATTTTACAACCAAGTGATGTGCAGTGAAAGCTGATCTACTGTTTGTCTTTTCTACCTTTTGGCTTTCATGTCTAAAAATAACTAAAAAAGCAAGAAATGGACCATATTTACCTACTATCCCTGAAAGTCCAGGATACTTCTGAATGACAGGAAACTCTCCTGGTCTCCCATGTGGTGGTGGCTGGTGCCATGTGTTCCAGTACCAGCTGTACGAGTTTGGTTCATGTGCCACAAAGCCCCATTTGGTGCTCTAAAACAATTTTTTTGTTGTTGTTATTGCAAGCGGGATGCTGCGCTTGTCTGCTGCGCTTACCAGGCTTACTGTGTTCTGCCATCTCTATATGACAAATATAACAATGTACATTCTGTGGCTCAATAGCAGCTGTGGAACTACAAGTTGCAGCATGTCCTGTCAATTTAGGAGACACCCTCTTGTGGTTTTCTACCTTTTGAGGATCTTTATGTTCCATCAACCCTGTGGATTTTAAGATAATATAACTACAATTTCCAAAATGTTCTATGAGCCTGGCAGCTGTTAAACTACAAGTATCAGCATGTCCTGTCACTTGCTTTTGGGTCTCAAATGTTGTGGACCTAAAAGTCCCAGCATTTTATTCCAGTCATCCCACTGTGGATTTAGAAGTCTTATAGCATGCCCACAGAACTTGAGAACGACGTTTACTTATGAAATGGTCTTTACAGCAAGAAGTTAACACTTGTATTTGCTGTAACACAGATCAGAGAGATACCTAGTAAGACACTGGTCCCGAAACACTGCTGGATTGAAGTGGTTAAAGTTGAAGAGCGCCCTCTTGTGGTAGCATCGAGTACATTTTAGCAATTTTCAGTGCACAACAAAGAATTCATAACTTCAAACTACGGTAAGTAAAGCAAATTACTGCATTCTTTTCAGCCGAAACAAAATTCTGATTTTAGGAGATGAACCATTATAGCTCTATAATTAATAAAACTTTGTAACTAGTGGATGGAGTCAGTGTCCTTATGCTAAACTTCCAGCCTGTGGACTTGTGGAGATCAGTCTGTGTGGCTGTTGATGCTGATCCACCCTCCCAGGCGCCAGTCCTATCATTCTGCCTTGTAATAAAACAATAAATGATGTCTGATAAGCCTCAGCTCTGCAACACCTTGTTCCACGAGGAGAAATGCTGCTATCTCCCCAGACTGACACTATTGTCTGTCACTGTCCCTTTCTTACCATCCTTCTCTATTTGCCTTTCATGTTACCTCTGGCAGACAAAACACATTCCAACCATCTCTTACCTTCCTCCCCTAGTACTCCCCCTTACCTATAAATAAGCTACAGTCACCTGCAGGAACCATGGGACACCTATGGATTGTCACTTACCTTTTTACTCAAGCATTTCACTAATGTCCCTTCACTAATGATTCTCTTTTCTGTTAAGCTTTGTGTTTGAATTACAAATATAAAGCACTTTGGGGGGGAATTAAATTCAGCGTGATGGTGAATAGCCACAGAAGGGAGCTCCCGTAGCTATTCTATTCAACGCGCTGTTTGGGCGCGCTAAGGATTTCTTCTTGCACCCCCCTGGGGATGCGAGGGGAAATCCGACAAAAGTGCCAGGCACGCAGCTGTTTGCTGGCTTAGCGCGGCGCTAACAGCCACGTGCCCGGCACTTTAGTCAGAGAATGCCGGGTACCGCGCCTTAACACCCTGGTTAAGTCGCGAGAACTGGCTTTCTCTGACTTAACTGCTTCTCGACAAGGCACACAGCGCATTGAACTGAATAGCTGCGGGAGCTCCCTCCTATTCACCATCGCGCTGAATTGAATTCCCCCCTTTGGGCTCAGTCCAATTGTCTGCGATGATCTCCCGGGTGCGAGTCATGCGGAATTCATTTGTTTCCAGCCCCCATCGCGCCCGACGGAGCTATTCAATTATTGCTCCTGTCGGACGCGATCAGCTGCCAGCGCTACCATTTCAGCGTGCAGCCCCAGAGGGGTGCGAGCTGAAATCGGTGAAAAGTGACCTGTTTGGTCGCCCAAACAGCACTTTTCGTGATCACGCCCTGCACTTTTTCGTGGTTAGTCGATTTATGCGGCTAAACCCTACCACTTTGGGCGCGATCAGCGTGAAAAGCTGGAACAATTGAATAGGGGCCCGCAATCTCCCATTACTTTAGATGGGAGATCCGGGACAATTGAATTCTGCCCATAGCAACAATAGCTGCACTTGACGGCAGCCTGAACTCACACAAAAGTGCTTGCAGCCCCATAGGGCTCCGAGCAAAATTGTGCGGATTCGGGTTTGGAGCGGGCAGCGAGAGGTGCGAGATGTGGTGACATTGCCGGGGTTTTAAGGACGTGGCAAAGGCAACCCGCACCCTTCGCAAACAATTGGATTTGAGTCCTAATGGGAGAAAATTACTGTATAAATAAAATTATTATTATAATTTATATTTATCAGCCTTGCCTAAGAGCATGCAGTACAATGTATGGGCTACACAAGGAAGCATTGTCTGTAACAGAATATGTGACAGATCCATGGAAATAGTCTCTTCTCACATACTTTAATAATCTTCAATACACTTGGACCATTAAATTGTTACTGGGGTTATTAACTATTAACATTACAGCATAGTTAATTTCAAAATACCACCTCCCTCCACAGGGAAGGTATATGGCTTCCAACAAAAGTTTTAGAATATTTGCATATGTCGACGTCGCAAGGCAGGTGCCTGTGTGTAATATATATATATATATATATATATATTTATAAATATATATATATATGTGTGTGCGTGTGTCACAAGCCACTTGCACCCCAGTCCTGGGAATGGCGAGTGCAGGTTTGCACCCCAAATCTGGGAGTGGCGAGTGCAGTGGATTTCTGACTTTGTTTATATGGTTAATTTTTAATTAACCTTTTGTGATCACAGCTTTCTCATGCACCCCTGTTCAAGCTCATTTATAATAACTAGTGTCAGCTGTCTTTTTGGTAGTATGATAGAAGCTATGTTTGGTGATGGTCTTGCCTTTAAAGCCATAAGTTAGTTGGCAGGTGAGCTTTAAACCAGGTAACATGTTTTCAGTTTAAACTCTGTGATAGCAGCTACCAGGTTTCCATAAGTATGACAGATAGTGTAGAACCTGCAGAGAAATGGGGTCCCGTGATGTGGGCTGCAGGCTTAAATGCACTGATCAATCCATGAACCAAAACCCCATTATTTATGAATTATTGTGAGTGATTTAACACTGGTGAGTGCTGAGTTTTCTGTTTTGTTTATATATATATAATATATATATATATATATATATATATATATATACAGTGTGTGGTGTGTGTGTATATATATATATATATATATATATATATATATATATATATATGTGCAACTCTAGTAAATATTATCATTCATTTTGTGTATTTATTTATTTTTCAACCTTCTAAAAACAATGCTGATCTAAAGGCATGGTTGAATTTGTTTATTGTAGGAGGTGCGATTATCATTGCCTCAGATATCATACTGTCAGGGCTTGGATCTATAGATGTACAGTATGATAGTAAATATATGTGTGTGTGTGTATAGATATATACTATCTGTGGTATATGCGGATCACTGCTATTCCTTCAGACAAGCATCTACTGTCTATAAAATTCCCAGATTATGAAAGGGCGATAGAATAAATGCATAAAGCACATTTCTGTCTTCTAAAATCTGTCCCTTTCCACCTAAATGCCACCAGTATATTGGTTAGAGAAAGCACAATAGCTCAGTAGTCTCAGTAGCTGTACTGTAATGTATATAGATACAGCAGAGTCAATTAGAAGCTGTTAGGGACATGCTTTAAAGAAGTGACATAAAAAAGGGAAGTGAGTATAAAGCCTGCAGAGCTATCACGTAGATCACCAGCATAAAGCACCTATTGATTGCTGGCATAGGAGCTGTGTATGCTGGTGGCAGTTATGAGTATAATTTACAAATCAATAGCAGCCATGCACTTAGCAATGTGAATACCGGGGAGACTGTCACAAGTGTCAGTATAGGGATACTCAATAAAGACCTTTAGGTGTTTCAAGACTTGTACTGGAGTTTAAAGACACTATTGACTGTTGGACGAAATAAGCAAATTCAAAATTGGTAACTAGTGGTATTTACTTTACTGTATTCTAAAAGTTTAAGCAGACGCTGGCCGGTCACACCGGCGGCAATGCAATCCCATTCCCCCCAGGCTAGGGGGTATATAATAAAGGTCGATCAAAATAAATATACCCCTAGGAGTCCATGGCAGAGAGATCTCCCATTAGACCAATGCGTCCTCCGGGAGTATCACAGAGCGCAGCAGTGTGTGATGAGCAAGTCACCAGCTTACAGTGTGACTGCCTGTGATGAGAACAGTGTGCTAGATGGGCACTTAGCAGGTTTGGACAACACATCCAAAAATAAAATAAAGTATATTAGTAAACCATTTTATATACAGACAATGCAGTGTTGCACAGGTAAGAGGTGTGGGGTAAGGACTGGAGTGTAGGGTAAGAAGTGCAAGGTAAGGGGAGTAGTGTAGGGAAGGGGTTTATTTGTAACACAACAACCTATTGGAGAACCTTCCAAGGCTTTTTCTCCTACAGTAGTTCTCACTTACGAGAAGTTGTCTCATGTAGGGCTTTGCATAGCGTGCCTTAGGCAGCCTGTGGGAGAGGTGTGCTAGGTACCATTGCATCCCAGATTCCCTCCCCCTTGCCTTGGCCCCACCTCTGCTCGGAGCTGCCTGATCACTTCCCTTCAAGAGAGAAAGATAGTAGGAACGTTGCGTCCCCCCCTGCAGGGTCCCTGTGCCGGTGTTTGTGGGACAGCCTGGCAGTAGTGGGCACCGGGGGTGAGATGCACGTATCCCGCTAGCTGCTGCCGCCTCCCTACAGGACAAATACCGGGACTGCACGCTGAAGCCGGGGCTCCATCCCCGCAGTCCCATGCACAGTCTCCTCGCTCACTGTCTCCGGCGGCTGGAAACTCCTTGGAAGTGGATCTGCGCAGAGAGTAACTGGGCTGTGCACCATCCCCCGGCACCGGGCACGGCGTAGCCCAGCTGTGGCAGGCGGGCAGAAGCCGGGGAGGGGGGAGAGGGTACGGAGCGCTCCTTCTGTACAGGAGAAGACTTGGGGGGAGATACCCTGGAGTGTGGCCGGGGAGCGATGACTTCTCTCCGGGTTCCCAGCGCTGCAGCGCCCGCTCTCACATTTCTGGCTCTGCTTCTCAGCTGCAACTTCGGATGCTCCTTGGCAGGTAATTACTCTGCTGCACCAGTCACCCTGTGCCCCATCGTTGTCCATGGAAAGAGAGTATAAACTGTGTTCCTAAAGTGCAAAGGGCTGGGGACAGTAATATTTGATAAATCTAATAATTTGTGTCTCCCAGAAGTGGCTTCCATTGCAAAGCCTCTGCTGACTGCTGTGTGTTAGTGCTAGTTATGTTTTTTCTAACAGCCAATGATCTAGGTAAAATATAAACATGTTTATTATATGATAGGTACTTATTAAATGTATAATATGAATAACTAACAGACCTTGATGCGCCACAATGAATAGCTGATTGCCTGCAGTAAGCCTTTCTATCATTGCTATCTGCACAGAAGTCTAAACACATCATACTGTAGCAATCATTTGCCATCCAGCAGCTATATTGTTGTGTATTTCCAGCATCTACTAGTGGCTGGAAGAACCATGGAGAGGAATAGAAGTTTATTTTTGTGTGCTGAAGTAACCATGAAAACACTTTCCTCTATTGTGTACTGCATTAACATGTGCATTAATAGTGTCAACAAAAAGTTTTAAACTACCTTTTTTTAATTCATGAAATATATAGCAAATGGGGGAAGAGCTGAGTGATAGATGATAGCACTGGGGGATCCAGGTGTCAGGTCCCGGCTTCATCAGGACTTCCATTAGTAGTGCATTTAGGCTCCTCTGCATCGGAAGGGTTAAATGTAACTTGTATGTGTTTTAGGAATGGGTCTGGCAATAGTCCCAGAACATCTAGTGAAAAGTGTTATTTTTCAGCACATGTGCCTGTTTTTAGGTGTGATCTTGTTATCCTTGATTTGCAAACTCCTCTCTGCAGATATCCTATTTACAGGTCATTTTGTATGTCTGGATGAATAAAGTTACTGCGTGGTGGGAAAACAGTAATTGAACTAATTATGCCATTTGCCCTTAACATTGCTGGTTCCTGCAGTGCTCTGCGCTGTCTGGTCATGTGGAAAGGAGAGATGATCAGGATCCCACTGTGGTTATGCTGGAGTGTGTCAGGCCTGCCTATCCACCTGGCTCAACATGTGTCCCTTAGCCCATGGGGTATTGTCACAACATAGCTACACATTTACTGTAGTTGTGATGACTGGTTTGTGTTCACTAGAGGTGGCTGCATTGCTGTTGGATTGGTCTGTTTGCAGCTATTTGGCAAACACATTAATTAGGCTACAGTACATCTAATACTCCCTAAGAAATAAGAATACATTTGTTAACATGCATTGGCCAGAATTATGCTGGTAGATGAACTGAGCTTAGGACCTTGCTGGCAAGTTTGGTCACCGTTGCAAAGGGTAATTTGGGAACCGCAAACATTGTAATGTATGAAGAGAGAACATTTTTAGAGCTGTCATGTCTGTAGGTTGTATTAATACAGTGTTTGGTGCAATCCCCCTCACTGTGAAGATGGACAGGTCTGCAATTACTATTTATAATAGGTAGCAATGCAAACTGTTTATTTACCTCCTGAGCCCGACCATTGCCTCTGTAGTGTACTAATCTCTTGATGGATTGGGATATCATTTGTTGTTCTCTTAAGTACCAATATTTTGCATGCTAATGTACTTGAATTACAGTTTATAGAACTGCTGCTGGTAAAAACACCAAGCCTGCTTTGTGCATGCCAAATTAGCTGTTTGCATAAAATGCAAATAGGAAATGGGTCCCACATGAAGTTATTGTATACTTACTGTTACTGTTTACTAAAGGTCTGCGCAACTCGCTGACACTCTGCTCCGGTAATCCTGCAGCATTTTCATAAACCAATGGAAATATCTGCAAGTTCCCTCAATGCAAATCATTGAAAAGGATAAAGTGTATCCACATTTATTCCTGTATTTTACAGTGTAAGGATTTCTGTCCCAATGTAGAAAGTGGATCTCTCATGTGTACAAAGCTTTGGGTAAATTGTCTATATTACTGTGGCCTTACAATGTTGCACTAAGGCATCCAAGTAGGAACATGATTACACTGAAAATCTAATGACAAAGTAAAATGTAATATTAATGTCCCGTGCTGCATTGCCTTATTGTAACAAATATCTCTGTGTAGTTAATTATAAAAGCAAAACCATACTGCAACCATCTGTTCAGGATGCAGTTGACTATTACTGTAATTTCTATTTATCTATAGTTTGTTAGTAGTGTCCATGGTTATTCAGGAGCAGGAAAGCACCAGAGAACTACTCATACTCTGCTGAACAGCATCATTGATCTTCTTCAGTGTATATAAAGTTAACACACTGGGTTTTTGTGTGTGTGTGTGTGTGTGTGTGTGTGTGTGTGTGTGTGTGTGTTTTATCTTATTGGGTCCAAAGTAAATATCTGCTCTTAGTATATATTGTATAATGACAATATGTGCCACTAATTAGTCATGTATGTTTTACACATTTACATACAATTTCCATGGACGCCCTGTGTGTAATGCAGTATGGGATTGTGTAGGATAAGATACCATCCAAATGATTATTGGCAGGACACAGTTCTATTGTACTGTAATTCAAGTTCAATATATCTGAATTACAGAAATTGAATTCACTATACAGAGCAAGACACTGGTTACTGTTCAGTTGGTTACTATTGATCCAAAGTTATACAAACCTTTCATGTACCAAACTTAAAACCTGGAAATAATCTATGACTTAAAAACAGTGGGTAACTCTGACCATTAACAATCACGCTTGTCATGCATCTAAGTTTTATTGCCTGCTTGGATAAAAATACAATGCTCTCTTTTGTGTACGCTTATGTGATGTGTATGTGTGTGTACATCTTTGGAAATAATATTAGTGGCAAAAATAGTTACTCAACGTCCTTCACCCCCCAACCTTTTTTCTTAATTAAATTTTAAGTTAGTAACCTATCAATTATTGGATTTGTGGATTTTCATAACTAATGGGCAACTTAGACGGTCTATTTTATAAAAGTCCTAGAGAAGAGTAGAGTGCTCATACTTAGCTGTGACTGATAATACTGTAGGGATTAGCTTTTGCAAATGGATTTTGCTGTGATTGAAATCTCGCAAGTACAAGGGACAGTTTACTTTGGTTGACAGTCTGTTTAGGCAGTGATCTTTGTCACACCCGTTGTATGATAATGAAGATAATAAGTTTGTTTCCTACTGTTCAGAGCTCTGTATGAATGTGGACACCATAATTGTGACTCCTTGTGACTGTCTTGGTGCATTGACTGGGGTTCATGTAATTGCCACTCTTTGGATCTGATTGTTCAGCCTGAGGGAACAATTATATTTCAAAGGTCTGTCAGTAGGTATTGCTTGGGCAGTGACTCTGCTAATAAATGGGGATCATCAACTGGTGAGATTTTAAATTTTGTTGTCAGATGTGTTGGATAGTAAAGGATGGCCTGTACAATGGCAAACTGAGAGGACATTGGCTGACTGAAGCAGTCCATTTATGGCCATCTCTGTGTTTCTGTAAGTGACTTACTGTACAGCCATGGCCAAATGTTTTGAGAATGACACAAGTATTGGTTTTCACAAAGTTTGCCGCTTGTGTTTTTAGGCCTTTTTGTCAGAGGTTACTATGGTATACTGAAGTAAAATTACAAGCATAATTATAAGTGTCAAAAGTTTTTATTGACAATTACATTAAGTTTATGCAAAGAGTCAATATTTGCAGTGTTGACCCTTCTTTTTCAAGATCTCTGCAATTTGCCCTGGTAGGCTGTCATTCAACTTCTGGGCCACATACTGACTGATGGCCGCCCATTCTTGCCTAATCAATGCTTGGAGTTTGTCAGAATTTGTGGTCGTTCGTTGCATATATGCGGATCGATATGAACAATATATCGTAGATTGTTATCGTTCATATCGTTAAGATATATCTTGTGTACGCACAATGCATGGGATCGCACATCACATCCCCTGATCGACTGGTACTGCAGAAAGATTAGGGGGTGCGATGTACGACCCCACGGGAGCATGCTCTGTCCTACATCAGGCCCATACAGTGTGCAGTATAGCAACCAAATCTCACCAATCAGTTGGATCGGCTGCTTTATCGCACGTGTATGGGCACCTTTAGTCCTTTTTAAACTGACCATATATATTAGTCAGCCCTCTGTGTTTGCATGCAAGGGCGTGACTAGAACTTTGGGAGCCATATAACACAATCTTAGAAGGGCCCACCAGAGGTAAAACAAACCCACATACTTTTGCTCTCACACAGAGCCCATCCAGGATATGCCATACAGTAGTACCCCTTTTACACATTATGCCGCACAGCAGTAGTGCAGTGCCCCTTACACATTATACCAAACTGTAATGTCCTTTACAGATTATGCTATAAATTAGTAGTGCCCCTTAAAACATTATTCCACACAGTAATGCCCCTTGCATTTTATCTACCCTGCCCCCCAGCAACTCGCCTCCCCATCTCCCTCCAGCAGCCTCTCTCCACCCCTTGTGTGCCGCCAGCTGGTGTGGATTTGGGTCTCGCAACCAGCTAAATACGGCAGGCAGCGTCAGACATAGACTGGCAGCGCCAGCGTACTTTGGCTCATGATCGATGCCCGATTCAATCAGAACTCACGGACTGACAGGCAATCAGGAGCGGCCAATGATGATTGGCTGCCGGACCGCCAGCTCTGATTATCTTGTGACCAGTGGCGCTGTCTCTCCATGTGTGCCTGCCGGTGCGCCAGCTGTAATCAACTGGCGGGTCGGCACCAGATCAACGCAGCTGCCAGCTGGGCCCCCTTTCGGCCTCCCTGACTGGATACACCCACCTTGTGTGCGTGAGTGGGTGCAGGGGGAGCTGCAGGCCGCAGAGGCAACTCGAGGACCATATCAGCCGCACCCTTTGCACCCACGGTAGCTAAGCCACTGTGTAGTGGGGTCCTTTTTCAGGATCAATTGAATGGGGTTATAGGTGAGGACAAATAAAGGCTGCTGGTGTAACTTCATGGTCCAGTCTTCAACCTGAACAACACTGGGTATCCCAGCTAGTTAATTACAAACTCATACAAGCAGGGCTCTGATACATGCCAGAGAAGAGCACATTTATTACCTCCTAGTGTGCATGTGCTTATAGTAATGCTTAGACAGTGGCCTGCTAATATTACCGTTGTTTGGGGTAATCGATCATTGGGGTGAAACATTGGAGCCAGCTGTTGCACACAGTATTGTGTTTGGGGATCTTGCAGCAAAATGCCAAAAAGAAGCCGGCTTAAATACCACTATTGTTGTTTTGCTCAGCAAGAAGACAGACATGGTTTCTCACAGTTTGCTTTAGTTACATTAAGAAACCAATCAAGTTTAATTGAGAAATCTAACAGCAAGATCTGAAGATTAGTCATACTTAGAACAAATATATATTCATAGAAAAATAAGAGTTGGAGTCCAATAATATTTAATCACAATTTTTTTTAAAAAAATATGGCATTAGCTTATAGGGCCAAGCTCCAAAAAGCTACGCTTTTCAGAGCTTGGTAAATCGGGCATTATTGCAGACCCCATAGAAAGCTATGGACTGCTATGATCTTTGATAGGGACCGTAGGAGACCTGATATTGTAAAATAGGGCAATTTTCTGAAAACATTATAGGACCCTTCAATTTTTTTTCCCTCTGAGAATAGACCTTTTTGTAGATTTCAGTATAATTTGATAAGTCTATTGTTTAATTAAGTCATTGCTCACGTTGCTTGTTCCACCCAGTGTTAAATAATTGAAAAAGCTTACTGCATTTAGTGAAAGATTGTGGATTATACAAACAACAAATTGTTACTGCCATTTATTTAGCATATTGTAAAATTTCAATCCTATACCAAATTCCATTTTCAGTAATAGTACATTGATTTCACACCTCTAGTGACTTGAGCTCCTGCAGGATATTTTTAGACTGCCAACAGTGACGGCAGGTTTTGGAACCTTCCTAACATTATCCTGCTTACCAATTCTTTTCATTTCATTTCATAACGTTGACAGGTGATGAAATGTAGTAGATCAATATAACTAAAGCATACCTGTCTCCTATACACAATGACCAAAGTGGTCAATGTCTCAGTATAGTTACAGCTTCCTAATAGAGTAATGGGATGCTTTACCCCTAATATTGGTTCATCCCAAAACATGGTACACACATATTGCACAGCATTTTTACATAGAGTTTTACAGTCATTAACTTCCTTATCACTTGGATACGCATGCACACTAGGGTCAATTTTTAATTTTTATTTATTTGTCAGCAGCCAATTAATGTACCAGTGTGCTTTTGGAGTGTGTGAGGAAACTGGAGCACCTCCAAGCAAATATGGGTAGAACATGCAAACGCACCACACGGATCAGCCATACCGTGACTTCAACGGATGACCTCAGTGCTGTGAGGTTCTAATGCTATGCTAACCATTGCGCCAACTGTGCTACCTGCAATATACTATCACTATCTTTCATATGGTGTGTATGTTTTAAAATCCATAATTTACATTGTATCTATTTATCAATGAATATTTCTACAGTAAGTAATTTGTCATTTAAAATGCCTTGTTAGGACCATGCTGAAGAATTTTTACAACTAACTGCGTGACTAATATTCGGTTTATACATGCTTATCTGACCTATATATACTGTAGATGTGTCAGAACTAGGAGCTTTATAAAATTCTTGCTCATTATGTATAGGTAATTATTTACAACATGTGGTGTCATAGGGAACAACAGCTATGCATTATTCTTGAAAGATCAGTGGCATGTTGAATTGATGATTCAATAATGTTACATTAGGGGAAATTAATCTAGGCTTATACATTACTCAAAATGAGGATGCTGCATGATGCTGTAACAGATATTCGTGTATGATAGTAACTTCCATTAGCCATCAGTCTTTTCGTTTAATGTGTTACACCTGTTGTGATTTAAAAAAAAACTTATGTATTGGCTTCCTGCAAATATTAGGCCTCTAGTGTATGTATGTATGCATGTATGTATGGGTGTGTAAATATTGCCGATTGAATTACTAACATGATGTAGCTTCAGAGCACCATTGGCAGGAAGACATCTGTACAGCATGCACTGTACTGTAAGCAGTCTCTAAGCAGCCACCTCCTGACCTGGAAAACATGATTAGCACAGGTCAGGAAGGGAAAGTGATATTGTCCTAATACAATTTCCTGATTAACTTATAGTTTTAAAAGCTCAAGATAGTTCAAAATAAAGTATTAGAAGGGGTAACTTTTTTGTTTGTACAAATTTAATTTACAGAATATAATTTTTACGTGACTAAGAGGCAGATGCACTAAGCTCTGGAAAATGATAAATTGGAGAGTGATAAACTACCAGCCACTCAGCTCCTAACTTATTTTTCAAACACAGCCTGTAAGATGACAGTTAGGAGCTGAGTGGCTGGTAGTTTATCACTCTCCAATTTATCACTTTCCAGAGCTTGGCACATCTCCCCCTAAAACTTATTCCGAATTGCGTTCAGTATATTAATTTATAGCGACACTGAATTTATTTACTTATTTTTTAGTGTGTGCCTAATTAGTGATGTAACTAATTGTAGTAAATTAGTCTGCTGTGTTTCTTTGAATATTGGTCAGCCCACAAAATGTCTGCCTTCGGAGAATAACTTTTAGTCCAAACTTTGTAGTCATAGTACCTTAAGCCATGTTTGCATGCTGTGGCGGAATGTCTTTCAGGGAGTACTCGCACTGCCGGGAGAGCAGACCAGCTTCCGGGATCATATTCAAGTGTCACGCCTGCGGGCTTTGGGCCTAATTCAGAGCCGCTCGTAAGCGGCCGCTCGTTCACTCCGAGCAATGTTTGCCCAACTGCGCATGCGTACGGATCGTAATACATATGCGCGAACCAGTCAGTGTGGCCGAAAATCGTTTGTTCGCTAAATAGCGAATGCCTGCTATTTAGAGTGACAGAATGAGGCGTATGTGGGTGGTAACAGGGGAAGGTGCTTGAAAACGGGGAGTGGAGATCCGAACGCAGGCGTGCTTAAAGGTCAAAACGGGTGTTTTATGGGTGAGCATAATTAATACAGCAGCGTCATTGACCACGTCAGTGGGTTATTTTATAGCCAGAACTGCTCGCAAGATTGTGGTAGCAAAAACCAACCACAAGAATAGCGAGCAGTTCATATGCTGGTCGATGTACTCGATTAATCTAATAAATAGCGGACATGACGTAGGATGCGAGCGGCCAGGGGGCGTATTTTTTCAAAAAACGTCCGCAAGTTTTGTTCGCTCGTTCAGACATAGAGGCGTGAACAGACCGCAAAGAGTGAACGGTTCATTTGAATAGCCACCCCTATTTTCTGGACGAACGACCGCAAATAGCGTCCGGCTCTGAATCAGGCCCTTTATGTCATGATTTGCATCAAATCACATAATCTCAGCCCTGCGGGTGCCATTCAACCCGCACCTACCGCTTGGAATTATCCCTCTGGGATTTCTTTTTAAAAGTCTGCATGTAATATGTATTCATCAGTCGTTACATGGGTTCTGTAGTGCCCTACAAGGGGCATAAACCCGACAAAAGTAACATAAGTACAGACTAAAATAGATGAGTAAATGGTTTCATAGAAATTCTTAAGTTCCTAATTACAATGTGAAATTAATAATTAAGTAGAGAAGATAAAGGGCAGCAGGCCCTGCACACAGAGGCTTAATAAATTATATAATTATATATATATTTTATTAGTTAGTATGCGCAGGGCTCTAATTGGCTATGGGCGACCAGTGCCGTCATGCACTATATATAGCATTAAACCTATGCTATATATAGTGAAATGTAGCAATTTATATCCTTAGATCTATAAGAATAGATCCCACAGGGAGTCGATGGAGTAACTGGCAGCCATAGTTAAGGATAGATTGGAGAAGGACGAGGCAGGAGTAAAGGCCCGCCATACACTGTGCCACTTGCTGACGATCCAATCCTGTTTGCGATTTCCATTGAATTCCTGAACTCTCCCGGTCATACGATATTGTGCCCACACATGGAACGATTGTTCAAACGACCTAGATGGGTCGTAAATGACAGCAGATCGAAAACTATATATCATTTACAGCAAACAACCTCACGATTCATCTGCTGCTGCTTTTCTGCACATCGTCTGGCACAAAATAGAGGAGGAGAGTGGCATGGGAGATTGTCAACAAATCTACGATCGTACATCGCATCCTTCATTCTGCGCGCACACACACGGTACGATGTGTATCCAGTCGTGTAAGGTTGAAATCTTCCTGCAGGTTTAATTGATCAGTGACGACGGTGTACGACGGTGGGGGCGTGCATCGCCTTCATGATCATCACCACACACGGCACTTTTTACATGATTGGTCATTCCATTCGATCGAAAATGGGCAAGTCGTGTAAATAATCTCACTGTGTATGGGGGCCTTTAGGAAGGCCAGAGAGGAGTAGATTGCAGTAAACTAGTTGAGAAATTATAGGACATGAGTAGAGTTTTAGTAGCTTCCAGAGTGAGGAAGGTCCTGAGCAAGGAAATACTAATGAGGTGGTAGGATTGGGAAAGGGACTTTATATAGGGGAGAAGGAAAGGACAGAGTCAAGGGGGATATCATGACATCGGACTTGGGAACAGAAGAGAGGGAAAAGGTAAGGTACATATAATATAAACCTGAATTTTGTTTTATTTAGTAGGTGAATCCATTTATAAACACGTAACTTGGTTCCCTGGCTTTTACTGTGATCATTTTTTATTTTATTTTTTTTACTGAAAGCCAAGAGTGACCAGGGTTATTCTTGTGGTACAAACACTTTATACACTGCATGTCATATGGATTTCGCTCATGTTTTGCAGGCAGGACATAGTACTATACAGACAATGAGCCTTGCTTGTTGCCCCCCTGTAACTAATGTATAGATTTGTAAGCTATCAAAGGATGGAAATTTAGTGCTGTGTGAGGAAGCAAGTGAAGGTCCTATCCGACATCATCACATTTCCACAGTTGGCATGCCCTGTTCTGTACAGCTCAGCAGTAACTATAAAATGTGCATCTTCTGCCAGACTGCAGCCATCGCCCAGCCCCACAGAGCTCAGATCACGTCAGTATTCCAACTTTAGGGATCTATTTACTAAGCAGTGTTAGGAGACAGAGTGAAAAGCGATAAGGTGTCAGCCAATCAGCTCCCAACTGTCATTTTTCAAACTCAGCCTGTGAGATGACAGTTGGGAGCTGATTGGCTGTTACCTTATCACTTTCTTATCACTTTTCACTCTGTTTCCTAACTGCTTAGTAAATAGACCCCTTAGTCTCCTTTCCCTAATAGAGAGAGTTCTGATTTGTAGCAAGTAATGTATGGGCAAAACATTTGTACCACATTTTGTAACCAAGTGTTTCTAAATATTATGTTTGAAAGTTATATTTGATTATTATTTATTTTTAATTATTACTTTCTGCCCTGGATTTGGGCCTCTGCAGTGTGAATTGTCTCAGGGATTTTTATGTGTCATTGTTCCACATGATCCCTGACTCTGTGCAACAGAAATTTTACATAGGGACATAACCAGAAACCAGCTATTGTAAGTTATTTAAATAGGCTCCTTGGAGACAGAAGGTTTCCCTGCAGCTTTGTATTACATAATGAGGTGTTAATACAGTGAATATAGGAATGATGCTGCCAGCAGTTCTGAGGGCTTACCTGCAGGGCTAGTGAGACTGGTCACGTTCCAGAGTTACCTAAAGCTTATATTATCTCCTCATTACCAAGTTCTGTATGGTTGGGGGAGTAGGACTAAATAATTTTAATATGTTGTCTAATATTTATTTCAATGCTAGAATGCCCTTTCTCAGGAAAATGTTATTGTAACTCCCTAAAATGTTGTGTATTGCTCTTTTTAAAAGTAAAATGTTTTTGACTAAAACAATGTTAAACTTATGTAAGGATATAATTCATCCTTTGGCTCCTATTGCTCTCAGAAATGGGAACACAGTGACTAGACTCGAAGACAAGAAAATATAATAAGTCAAACAAATCCCTGACTTTTTCACATCGTGCATCTTATATAGGACACATCACACACACTTTTATATCGGCATACCCAAGGCTTGAAATAATTTCACAATATTTATGTGTTACTCCGTTCTGGTTCAAGATTGTCAGCAATAGGATGGATCGATAAACAACATATGTCCCAATTATGTTCCAACGATAACGGACACCTCTTTTATGTGGACAGCACAACAAGGTTCTACACAAATCTTATATATAAAATTCATTTGTCTGTTTGTCTGTCCGGTTATGCATTCAGATACACCTGCACCGATAGGGATGAAACCAATGGCAGGTGCTCAAGTTGGATCCTGGCCATGTTTTAGGGGGGTTGGGTCCCCGTCGGACCTAATGTTGATGTACGCTGAGCAGAACTTTGAGTCGAATGAAGTTACGTTCTTCACGCAAATGGTCAATGTTTTTTAACTGGGCATAGAATTATCTGTCTATATATGTCATACAGATATTTTGGTTTCTTGTGTTTGCTAGTCTTTGTAGTATGACACTGTTACTTACCGGTCGCTGTGTAAGCTGCAGTGGGAACAAAGGAATGATAATCATTATTAGATTCATTGTGGTTTATATGGTGTTGTACGTAGCTATTTAAGATATACAGACACTCATTTTCCGTACCATCTGTGAAAGAGAGCAAAGTAAGTTTTCGGTGCATAGTAATGTTTCTGAAGTACTTTATACTATGACTGCGGAGTGAAATGGAAAACCTTCTCCTGCCTCTTTCAGCTTATGTGCAACATTGCTAAGCAACGGATGGCAGGGTACAGAGTGATGAAGTGTTTTATGAGGTGGTAGAACACTGCACTGTGATTAGATCTATGGTTAGACCCAGTGACCTAACCTGATGTAATCCCATTTTATTCCCCTCCCTGCCAAAAGGGCCCACAAATACATTATTAAAACCACAACAGGTTTAACACACATGCTATTAAGTGCCATAGAGAGAACTCTTGCTGTAGTAGAAAGATCTGGGTTGTGCAGGTATGTGAGTTCTGTCCTCTATTTTGACATCACATGACTTCTACTGATCTGATGATAGATGTTTTATACCATGATCTTTGGCAATTACTGTCCCTTATGCCTTGATTTCTGTGTATTTTTCACTTTGTTTTACTGAGAGGAAAGACGGCTTATTTTTCTGACACTTGGTAGGTACTGATGTGACCTTGAGTGTATAGATTTATCGAAGTAACTATTTTTACTGCTGACTCCGTAGCAATACCTTGCAAAAAGAGACATGACACACAATTGTTTACAGCCTTTTAGGCTTGAATTATAAGTGGATGCTTTCTTCAAATACGTCATTATTTTTCAATAATGCATGCAGTCGTGTCAACGCGCATTTTTTTTTTTTTTTCAATTTTGAATGTATTTTTATAAAGGTGGATATATATTGTAGTAGTTTCCATATTTTGGCAACATTTTGCAAGCAACACTGTACACAAAGCTGCAACCCAGTACACAATTTTTCTGATGTTCTTTTAATTAGTTGGATGAGTGTTTAAAATTTTCCCCTTGATCTGTCCAATCCCTGTTGGCCAATTAATTGCAGATGTAAATACATTAAATGCTGGAGCACAGGTGGTCATGTCAGAGGCCTAAGGGTGTTGTAATAAATGACAATGTCTGGAAAATGGACTCATGAATTACTGTGAGCCACTTGTGCCTCCTGTAGAGTATGATGTGCTCACTTCAAAGTCTTGGATACTTCTTTATCACACCACATGAAGTATCCCGCGTTAAATTGTTACAACCCTCAGTAGGGAGGTATAAGTGCTTACTTTGGACCTATGTACTACTCTGGTTACTGTTTGGCGCACAGTTTATAATGAAGATTTTTAACTTTTGTGAGGCAGAAGCCTCACAGACTTCTACAATGGAGGGTACAACCATGATGAGTTCATTACAGCAGATGTTACAGCTATAAAGTCAGAGGTCCCTGCTGTTCCTCATCCCCCACATCCTCTGGGTTATAGAAGTGGTAAAGTGAGTGAAAACATTTGCTGGAGGGGTGTAAATCACAGTGGCCTCTTCTCTCCCCATCTATTTTATGTCCTCTCAGCTCCTTTACTTCTCTTTTTAGGGCTTTTCCTTTGTCTTTAGCTCACTACACTTCATTTTAACAGCACTGAGGCCTGTAGAAGCTCATGTGGGACGCTCAGCAACAAAGGCCCTATTTAGCATTCCTTTAGCTATGTGGGTTTAATGTACTTATGTTTTTGAAAGAAAATCTGATAGTGTGTCTCCATTTTTGTTGTTCACAGCTGGAAGACTTTATTATTTAACACTTTGTTTGTTTCAATAGACCATTTATATTTTATTGATATAATAAATGTATCCCTGTCATAGTGCATAGTGTGTTGCTGTTGGTCTGTCAGTTTATAACTGTATGTTAAGGGCCAGGTCAATTTTGTGTAATAACTTGTATATTATCCTAATGTACCATCCATATTAAATTATTATGGGTATTTGGATCACCACGGTTTTGACCTTTTTTATATGTTCACAGATCTGCTCGGTACCTTCTCATTTCATTACATTTTACAGTACAAGGTACTGTACATTATTCCATTCTATATATAGTTTTGCATTTTTCCCATATGGATGATTTGAAATACTAACTTTAGGGGGCCTATTTATCATTCAAAGTCGTATATGCCCCCAAAACACCAGTTTTTATGGGATACCTGCAAATCTTAAGTATCATGCACGGTCCCTCCATATCAGACGGCAGCCACAGCCCTCATAGGTTTCTACTGGGCTACAAAGCTGTCATATTTACCAAGCTCTGGAGTGCTGACTCCATCATAAGCTGTAGTCTATGGGCTACATTTTTCAAATATTACAAGGAGAGGCTTTCATGTGGTCAGCGGACTGTGCATACGCAGTAGCACGCCAGGGTCCCAATATAGAAGAGAATTGACCGCTACCGCGATCACTTCTAATACATCCCAGGAACAAGCCCATGTCCCCAGATTTGATCTTTGTGACATTTTTGTGGTATATAATTTCTTATTGCTGCGAATAGTGATGATAAGAAAAATAATTATGTCTAAAACCTGATGATACGTATGCCCCTAAATGCTTTAAGTCTTAAGGTGGGTACACACTGGACGTGGATTGGAGCGACGTATCTGGTACATCGTCTAGTGTGTACCCATGATGTGCGCACTCCCGTGGGTCGTTGGTGACATAGCCTGTTGGCCCTACTGCAGGGCTGATTAAGGATGTCGCTAATGGATGTGGATTGAAAGATATACAGTAAAAAGGTAGACAATGCCTAGATAGACACCAGATGTTAGACAGGCAATAGGTTGACTGGGACAAAAGGTCGACATACAAAAGGTCGACAGGTACAATTTGTCGACACGTGTAATTTGTCGACACATTTGTTTTTCTAACCCTAATTTTCACCCTAACCCTTCCTCCTGGTGCCTAACCCTAACCATCGGGGTAGGTGCGTGACCCCTAATCATACCTTCTAGTGCCTAACCCTAATTCTCCGGTAAGTGCCTAACCGTTGGGGTGTCTAAACCTAAACAAACAAAAAAACATGTCGGCCATTTTTGTGCCGACCATATACATGTTGACCTTTTGTACCTGTCGACATTTACTGTGTCGACCATTTGGCCCTGTCAACCTATTGCCTGTCTAACATCTGGTGTCTATCTTTTTACTGTAGATCTTTAGACCGGATTCCGTCACTAACTATGTCATGCTGCAGAATGCAGCATGACACGCCCCTCCCTCCCATCGGACACTGCATCGGCAAGTGTGTATGCACTTGTGCATGCCGGGTCCCGTTGCAGACGAAATTGCGCTGGTTACACATCGACTAATGTGTGCCCAGCTTTATATTTATTATGTCACTAGATCTTGGTAGATTGAAAGTTTCATTATTAGTTTAGCCTACAAAATGTATCGTGTGTGTGTGTGTGTGTGTGGGTGGGCCTCAGGTATGCTTTTAGGGTGCTGCATCATGGGGGATATCCTCCTCACTAATAGAACTTTGCAGTGTTTATCTAGATAAAGTCTGACAGCATTTCAGGATATTGCCAGCACATCATCCATACTGTAAGCATTATTCCTTATAAAATGCAGTGGTCAAGTGAACAAATGCTATTTGTATATTTATTTTGCTATAAAAGGAGTTTTTGATTTTTAGCCAGTGCAAATCCTGGTTGTCAAAAATGAAAACCTCTTCTACCTTTTATTGCTTCCCCTGCAGCTGAGGATTATAGGTAATGAAAAGCAGAAGGGCTCTCTTAGTACATCATTTCATGTGTCCACTCAAATTAATATGACTCTTCTAAATACTTGCTGCGTAAATGAACATCATGAAATAAGGCGTGCATGTCTGACAATTGTACATACTGACAGTTCTTGTTTATACTGACAGGTCTTGTATTCTACTCAAATTACCTAGGTCATAAATGTAAAGATTATCATATGTTCCGTAACTTAAAAGGAGGGCCTTTTGAACTTTGTATTTCTTTAATGCACAGACCCAGGACAGCACTAAACTGGCTTTTGATAAAGTGAATGTAGTTTTAACAAAATTCACTATATAAGCAGCTACTGGATAGCGGACTCCAAAAATACGTATATACAGCTGGAGCTTTCACTTCTCTTAGCTCGATTTTTTTTGTGTGTTAATTATTTTTTTTCTTATTGAAACCATTAAAAGAAAAATATTACTTAAAGTACACATTAATTATATGAATTAATTTGCCATTTAGGTGGTATTAAGCAACCTGCCCACTCTCCCCTTTCTGAAATGTTAGCTGGTTAGCAGAGATGTATTGAGCTTCTGTACTGTCCTTATACCATTCTAACCTGCTCCACTAAAGAATAAACACAGCAGTTATGCTTAAGTACCCAGTTCCTTTGTCCAAGGTTCTGAATGTGATTTTGGTTGACTGGTCTAAACAAATTAAAGGTACTTGCTGCTCTCCACTAGACAGTGATGCCCTAAGTTTAAATGGTTAAAACAATCTAGCTGCTGCTGATAAAGCAACACAATTGTGTATTTATTTTGTGTGTGATATATATATATATATAACACAAAGGCATTTTTATGTTTGTATTTAGGATGAACAATATTTTGTTGAATATCTATTCTATTTTTTTTCTTGTTTGTGTTCTTGTTTTCCCCCCCCTCTGAACACATATTAGACATGTTTAAGGTGGAACAGTTTGTACAAGCCATTGTACTGAATGCCCCCTGAAGTGTCAAATCAAACAAAAGTCTGTTACCAGAGACTAGTCCAGGCAGAGACCTCCTGCCCTGCTGAGTCTGACCCTGGCACTGTTTGTGGACAAAGTCCAAATGATTAATTGGACGGGCTTCCACTCCCCTTGTAATTTTACTTTTTGGGAGTAAAGAAATAAAAAATTGGCAATGCTATGTAGGGAGAGTTCAGTAAGAGTGATTACTCTATAGAGGGTGGCTACTTAAACTGCAGTAAATAACAGCAGTGTCAGTATGTAAGATGGTGACACTTTGTTTTATTTAAAGTCAATGATAGCAGTAACTGTAATAGATTATACCAAATCCAGTTCTAGGAAAGGCACTCTCATGGGTCCCTGCTGGCTTTAGAAAGTGTGTGTGTGTGTGTGTGTGTGTGTGTGTGTGTGTGTGTGTGTGTGTGTGTGTGTGTAATGAGATATATATGTATATGTATATGTATATATATATATATATATATATATATATTACACAGTACCAGTCAAAAGTATGGACACACCTTTTTATTCATTGGTTTTTGTTTATTTATTTTCAACATATTCGATTAATATTGAAGACATCAAAACTATGAAAGAACACATATGGAATTATGCTGTCTCTAGGAAAAGTCCCATTTTGTTCTAGGTATTAAAAGTTTATCCGTGTTCAGGGTACTCTCTCTCCCTATGTATAGTCGTCACACTATGCTCCTCTTCTATTGTGAGTGGCTGCTCAATCCTTTCAATTTAACGCTTGGTAAAGACATTGGGTTTCTATGGAGAGAGGGGGAGAAGGACAAGCGCCTGATAGTGTAGTATATTAAGTACCAATTAATCTCAACAAGATATTCCAATATATATGCGTACCATGGATACACTTGTCGGTTAAGCGTATATAGCAGTCAGCTTCAGGGTATCCCATCAGGGAACAGTTTTAGAAGCCCTCCTTCCACTTGGAAATCTGTTCACCACCAGACAGTATCACAGCTACCTTATTTAAGCAAAATAAATTGCCTCCATAGTGTGGTATTATTTAATGATTTAATTTAATTTATTCACAAAGTTCCTCACACAAGTAAAAACAAATCAAAAAAGGTGCTTACCGTATATACTCGAGTATAAGTCGACCCGAATATAAGCCGAGGTACCTACTTTTACCACAAAAAACTGGGAAAACCTATTGACTCGAGTATAAGCTTAGGGTGGGAAATGGCAGCAGCTGGTAGTGCCCCCAGTAGTAAT